>CM037879.1:69022901-69327901 GCA_021292165.1 Shinisaurus crocodilurus
AAGAGAACCCCCAAGCTATGGACCCGCTCCTTCAAGGGGAGTGCAACCCTGTCCAGAACAGGTTGGACACCCTCCATCCAGTCAGAAGAACCACCCACTAACAGCATCTCTGTCTTGTCTGGATTGAACTTCAGTTTGTTAGCCCTCATACAGTCCATTGTTGCAGCCAGGCACTGATTTAGCACATCCACAGCCTCACCTTCTGGGGATGAAAAGGAGAAATATTGCTGCATGTCATCAGCATACTGACGGCAATGCACTCTAAAACTCTGGATGATTTCATATAGATGTTGAATAGCATGGGAGGCAAAACCGACCCCTGGGGAACTCCATGCTGGAGAATCCATGGGGCCGAATAATATTCCCCAAGCACCACCTTCTGGAGCTGACCATCCAAGTAGAATCAGAACCCCTGCAACGCAGAACCTGGCCTGAACCCCGACTGAAATGGATCCAGACAATCACAGTCACTCACGTGCACTATTTGTTGAATCGGCACTGATGTAAATTTTTCCATGAACCTTTAAAAACAAAAATGTTAGCTACCAGGTTTGCAACTGAAGTTGAACAGTTTACATTATTTTTGATTCAGCTGTTTAGTAGGAAGTGGAGTAGATAGCCCATGATAGCTACCTCTACCCAACCTTGGACCCCAGTTGGTCACCTGTCCCTAACTATGGCCCTGCTAATACCCTTCTAATAATAAAGAAAACCAAATGCTTAGACCTTCCCCCACTCACATTCTGCTTGATGTTTGAAAGCCTGAAGCCCAAGGACTTGGAAGTGAGTGAAATCAATGGAACATGCTTTCATATTGCTGTGTTTCAGTTTGGGGTGGAAGACATATTTAAGGAAATAAATGCTACATTTTTTAATAGATAAAAGGGGGGAAATGTACATGGTATGATTATGGATACTGGAACATATCGTTATTCATATGAAAATATTTCAGTTCAAACCCAGGGTTTTATATCTTCTATTTATTAGTGAGCCATCTTGTTTAAACAAGAATTAGGCCAGCCTAGGAAGGAACTTGACTGTGTAGTTTAACGGCAAGAAAATTCATTGTAGATGTTAATTATTCTGTCACAATTTGTATGTTATTTTCAAATCCCATTGTGTATCTGAATACTGAAGGAAGAAATTAGGTGTTACAATAAAGAACACTTGCCTTCATGGGGAGCAACTGAAAAGAAAAGAACAAATTCCTTTAATTTTCTTTTAGTCTGTTCTGGCTTTCTCCAGGGGACAAAGCAGGTAGCTGATGAGTAAATGATAGCAGAGTAAATGTCAACTGAAATTTCATGCCTTTAATCACCAGAAATTGTAGGATCATGAACTGCAATCATGACATTGAATGCTATTTAATTTCTACATTTTTGGCTTTACAGAATAAATTGGTGTAGTTTTCTTCAGAATTATGGTAATTCCTTTTCTTCATCTTCTGCTAAGCTCTTGTGGGGTATTGCATTCTTCTCTTCCAGTATTCTAAGATAAAGTACTCTTTCATAATTTACCTTCATTATAAAGTGTATTTTTAAGGGAAATCAACAGTCTTGATGAGATTTTGTGCACAAGTTTCCTTTCTCTGAAAATTCCTTCAGGTGTGTAGTACAGATGGAAGGCCATCTGTTAGTACCTTTTGCTTTTACAGTTTTCATAAGCGCCATTTCTCTAGTTAGGGGTGTGGCTGAAATTCTCTTCAACCTAATCTCTTCCCAGGTTGTAGAAGTCTTAATTATCTGTAGTTTGTTTGTTTGTTTCATTTATATCCCACCTTTCCTCCTTCAAGGAACACAAGGTGGCTGACATGATCCTCCTCTTCCTTTCCATCTTATCCTCACAACAACCCCATGAGGTAGGTTAGGCTGACAGTCAGTGACTGGCCCAAAGTCGCCCACTGAGCTTCATGGCTGAGTGGGGACTAGAACCTGGGTCTCCCAAGTCCCATCCCAACACTCTAACGACTATGCCATACTGGCTCTCAGTTATATCCAAGGTTGTGCATTCACCAACAGAACGACAACCATCAGTGGAAGATGCCTCTGCCTGAATTTGGGATCTCCCCTTCAGCTCACTGTGCCACAAATTCAGGAGGGTCCCTGGCCCCTCAAGAGAAGCTTTCAAGGGGCTCTGGGGCTGCCAAAGAAAAGAGGGGGCATGGAAGTCAGCCACGCTTACAGCTGAATGCGGGATCTGTGTCCACTGAAAAGCTTTGTGTTTCAGGTGATGAAAGGGGATATGAAAGTTGTGTCTGTGGAGTTTGATCTGTGATCACTCAGGCACACATGCAACGTAGCACTAGAGAATAACCACACCTTTATGAACTAGTCCTGCATCACACTAGTGGCTTTGCAAGTCCAGAGTGTAAAAAAATCTCCAGGATCTCTTTAAAACATGGTATTCCTAGCCCAGCTACTTGAGGCCTTTAACTGGAAATTTTAGGGGATGGATCTGAGACTTCCTGCATGCATTCGACTTTTAAGACACACAGGCAAAGTATAAGTAATGCGTGAAATGTGACTTTAACTTCAAAATGTTTCCTTTCAAGTATCATTATGCATCCTGAAATTTATTTCTTTTGCACACCTGTTCCAAAATAACAACAACAACAACAACAACAACAACAACAACAACAACCATAATACAGCTTTGAAATGTTTTAGGGTGCAATCCTATGCATGTTTAGACAGAAACCTTGGAGGGCAGCTGGTGTGGTTTTTCTATGCCGGCTGTGAAGGGGAGGGGGAAGGGCATTGGCTCTTCCATTCCCAGCTCCAAGGTCAGAGGGCTGTCTCCGACCTCAGATTGGGGAATCCAAACTAGTCTATGGCCCCTCAAATGCTGTCTAGGGGCCATAGAATTGCTCCCTTAGTTGCTAAAAAAGAATGCTTGGGGGAACCAGCAATAAGATTTTTGTGTGAAAGGATGTATGAAGTAGATTCTGATCCCAAATTCCCAGGCTGGGCATGTGCTTAGAGGCATGCTGCGGCTGTTCCTTCATTCTTAGCATCTGTCTTGAGCTAGTATTTTGCACCCGGCTCTGGTCGGTGGGCCTCAGGCTTATAGTAAAAACACAGATCCCATGAGCCTGCAGTCTGCTCACCCCTCCTCAGTTGAGCTAAACAGGAAAGGGAAATACGATCGCTAAATGTGGAGAAAAGCTCCATTAGCTTTATTGCTATTAACTCGCAGAATTCAGACGTTTTGTCTCCTTTGACAAGCTGTGTGACTTACCTGCTGAGCTGCACGCTGCGCCTAGGACTTTGTGTGAGAAAAACAATCGGGAAGATGCATCAAAATTCTAACTCTGCTGAGCGTTCAGCGGAAGATAAAGTGCAGAGAGGAATTCAAATAATGCGTCCCACACATTTTAAATATTTGAAAGGATGAATGGGGACAAAGAAGGGAAGTCCTCACCAGAAGTGCCTTGGTCAAAGATGCAACATTATGCCCCGATATCAGCGGCTTGCCAAAGGATGCCAGGGATCAGCAACCTGGTGCCCTCTGGATGTTATAGACTACAACACCCATCAGCCCCAGCCAGTGGGGCCAATAGTAAAGGATTATGGGAGTCGTAGATTAAAACATTTGGAAGGTACCAGGTTGCCGTTCCACATCCATTCATAATAAGATTAAAGGCTCCACCTCATCCAGCATCCTGTTTTGCTCAGAAGCAGCCAGCCAGATTCTTTTGGAAAGCCCACAAGCAAGGAAGGAATGAAGGCTGCATGCCTTCCCCATTGTTTGTCCCACAGCAATGCTATTCAGAGCTAAATCGCACGGGTCCCAAAACAGATCCTCTGGGCATCTGCTTTCTGCCCTCCACCCTCTGCTTCCTGTCTCGCCAAGACAGTTCCCATTCACTGAAACAGACCAGCTTACTGAACCTTGAATGAACCACGTGTCCGCTTCAGAGAAATCGCTCCCCGACAAAGGGATTTTGCTGCGGAATGATCTTCCAGAGAAATTATAAAGCTGGAACATGCAATCTGACCAGCTTCACCCCAGGCAGACTGAGGGGAATTGGGCCGGGGGGGGGGGGGTCCTTATCTAATGTGATATGAATCAAACGGAATCTGTGCTGCTGAAGGGATGACATAATTCCTTATGGTCAAATTCTATCTTCTCTTGCCATCGTACGGAAGGAAGCAGCACCCTCCTTGTCTCATACAAGGAAAAACACAGGCAGCTTGTGTTTTTTGAATAGCTCTAAAAATATGAGGGAAGCCCAGCAATGAACCACCATAAGGCAGGTCGAAATATTACACTCACCTCAGGATGTTTGCAGTTCTTGCATGATGCCTTTGCTCAATGCGCGTATATCATGTGCAGGTGGTGTGTTAAGTCTCCCACTTCCCTCCTCAAGAATTCTATGTCAGCTTAGTATGCCATCCTACTTGTATGGTAAGTGTAATATTTACATTAAGTCCATGTGGGATACCAGTTAGGAGAACGTCCACCAGGGATGGGGACTCGGACTCGAGGACTCGACTTGTGAGTCGGACAGAGTCCCCCCTCTGACTCGACTCGGACTCGAGTCCCAATATTTTTAATGGGACTCGAGACTCGACTCGGGACTCGAGACCAAGGACTCTTCAACATCCCTGGGCGGTGCCAGAAGGAGTGGAGAGGAGGGTGATTGCCGGCAAAGAGTGCATGGAAGCGAGGTGTGCCGCTGCTCGGCCACTATAGACGGCTACCAGGAGTGCAGCCCCAACAGTGTGTCAAGATTTATTTTGATTGATGTGTTGCATACTTGAGAGAGGCAGAAGAAGGACCTGAGATTACTCTGTGTGGCTGCTCTGAGTGTGTTTCTGGTTCCAGCAAGTTCATCACCAGTGGAGCAGGTGTTCAGTGAGGGTGGAATTGTGATGAGATCTCACCGTTCCAGAATGGGGGCCAAACATTTAGAAAAACATCATGTTCCTCAAATGCAACATGGATAAGTTTTAGGAAGTACAGCAAGTTTATTTTTTAAACTCATTTTTCTAAAATGCAACCTTTCAGACATTTTGGGTTTGGCTGCCTCTGCCTGCCTGTCTGGGGTTCCCAGCCTCCTCTGCCTGCCTGGTCTCTTCTTGACCAGTTCAACAGTTGAATTGTCCAAGACAAAGGCCTCTGCCTGCCTGCTTTGGGGTTCCCTGCCTCCTCTGCCTGCCTGGTTATTTTGGGTTTGTCTGCCTGGTCTGTTCTTGCCAAAATCAGTTGCAGAGTTTTGAAATAAAAAGGCACACTTGTGCCTAGAATTTATTTAAACCACACATCTGAAGCAGCCTTATTTTGTTGGGAAAAACCCCCATTGATTTTAATAGGGACTCGTGGAGTCAGCTTTGGGAGTGACTTGTGACTTGTGACTCGTGAGTCACCATTTTGGACCAAGGACTCGGACTCGAGACTCGGGTCCAAAGACTCGTGACTCGACTCGTGACTCAAGACCAAGGACTCTTCAACATCCCTGACGTCCACCAGAACAGGCTTGTATGGTGGCCACAATAGCCAGTCTTGCAGAGACAATCTAGCCCTCTTTTTCTCAGTGGTCATCTATTCAAGTACTGGCATGAGGTCCTTAGTCTGTGCAAGAAGAGTGGCCATGTTAGTTAAGAGCAAACTGCAAACACTATGGAAATGGAAGGCAAACCTTCTGTTTCAATCAATATTATCAATGTCTGATAGGATATCTTTTTCCACAACACAGGGGGAAAAAGGAGTCATGTCTGAGTATTATTAGAGGAAAATGCACTACATCACACAAGACTCATTCAGAGTAAACAACACACATAGAAACATTACACTACTTTCCACTCCAGCATCTAAAACAATAAATAGAGCCAGTGTGGCGTAGTGGTGAGAGTGTTGGACTGGGACTCGGGAGATACGGGTTCTAGTCCCCACTCAGCCATGAAGCTCACTGGGTGACTTTGGGCCAGTCACTGACTCTCAGCCTAACCTACCTCACAGGGTTGTTGTGAGGATAAAATGGAGAGGAGGAGGAGGAGGAGGATTATGTAAGCCGCCTTGGGTTCCTTGTAGGAAAAAAGGGCGGGGTATAAATATAATAAATAAAAATAATAATAAATAAATAAATAAATAAATTTAATGTTTAGATCTCACTTTGGTAACAAAACACTCATGCAAAGAGAAAGTAAACATTACATATATATTAAAACTGCAAGGACCTAGCTTGTTAATGGTTGACTCCTGAAGAGATAATTCTGTAACAACTTAAAGCCTTTCAGCATTGCTGCAGCAGTTAAGCCTGATTAACTACGGTTGAACCTAGACTAGCATAGTGTTAAAAGGCTAAAGTGCAAATTTAACTATTCCATAGAACACATTTTAGCCACACTCCCTGGAGGAGCAGAGAAGGAAGAAAGTTTAAAACTAAAGTCTGACCCATGTGCAAAGTGGGTCAGACTTCTGTACTCTCAGAAGAGCCTTTTAAATCTTCTCTAGTTGCAGTCTTGTACATTCCACAGCTACAAAGTCATCTGCCTGGGCTGAATCACCTATAGACAGCAAGCCCTTTTTTGAAAATAGCCCCCTTACTCTAACTGTCTGCATCAGGTATGTGTTTCAGGTAGTTTGTAAGGCTGGTCTAGAAATGAAGCAACATAAAATGTCAAGATATAATTATTTTATTTATTTATTATATTTATACCCTGCCTTTTTTCCTGCAAGGAATCCAAGGCGGCTTACATAATCCTCCTCCTCCTCTCCGTTTTATCCTCACAACAACCCTGTGAGGTAGGTTAGGCTGAGAGTCAGTGACTGGCCCAAAGTCACCCAGCGAGTTTCATGGCTGAGCGGGGACTAGAACCCGGATCTCCCAAGTCCCAGTCCAACACTCTCACCACTATGCCACACTGGCTAATTAAAGAGCCTGGTCAGTTAAGCCCCTGGATGAGTTTAGGAACAGGGTGAAAAGTACAGGGGGAAATCATCCTTCTCTTCCTACTATACTGTAAGTTTTTAAAAAACAAACCACACCATACAGGACTTCAAAAAAAAATCTATACAAAAACACAGTTTTGAAGTTTAAAAGCCAACAGGACTATGAAGCCTATCCAAGACCCTGGCCATAGGAGTTTTGTTTATTGGCTTACTTAGCAAATTTCTATGAAAAAAATTCTATGCGCTCCTTAGTTTAAAACTCTTGGTGTGTGGCATACGATAAAAGAATGTGATGGAATCGGGGTTGAGCTCAATGACCTCTTAGGGTCCCTTCCTACTCAGTGATTGTAGACTCTGAAGATTTCTGTGAATTGGTTTTCTCTCAGTGCAGGTTGCCTAGCTCATATCTGGTCAGAGCCTTTGACTTGCTAATAGTCTTGGCAAAGTTGCCCGGTACCTGTCCTTCGATAGGTAGATTAGGGAAGCAATCCTATGACCCCCTAGACAGTGTCTGAGGGGCCACAGGATATTTTGGACTCCCAGATCCAAGGCTTGAGACAGCGCTCTGACCTCAGAGCTGGGAACTGGAGCTCTGACCACCACCCCTTGCAGCTGGTGTGGAAAGAACCATGCCAGCTGCTCTCTGAGGTTGAGGGACGCGATCTTGGAGAGGGGCAAATGGGGGCATTTTGGTGGACAGGGAGGGGAGGAGACTGCAGAGGCCAGGACATGAGCTTTCCTGAGGCCTCTCCAGCCTCCTTCTCCCTCTCCCCTTTGAAATGCTCCCCCCTTTGAAAAGCCCGTCTAGCAAAAATGCATGGCAGGAGGATGTGGAGGCAAAGAGCACCTCTGCTGCTCATCCCACCCTGCATAGGATGAGTGTAAGTCTCTGAGTTTGGGGGCTTGTGATCATTGCCACAGGATTGCACCCTAGCTGATGGCCTTTAATAGCTGACCCTAACAATGGCTAAATAAATGGCCAGAGAGTGTTTTGGAAGGGCAGAGCCTCCTCCTTTGGCTGGGGAAGATGTCATCAAGTGTTATATGTGATGAAAGAGCAGTTTAGGGAAAGGCAGACTGAAAACAGAGAGAGAGAGAGAGAGAGAGAGAGAGAGAGAGAGAGAACATATATGACACTGCAGAAATAAAAAGGTAGCAGAAACAGAAAGTAAAGCAAAGGCATAATATTCAGCAGAACACATTTTTAAAAGGTCTTCAGCTACCTACGTTGTCGAAATGACATCAAAGTTGGTGGCAGGTGAGATGAGCCTCTCCCAATGGTGTGTCACAACTCAAAAGTTTCTCTCCCCCCCCCCCCCCGTAGGGATGGGGGAGAAATTCATCCACATTTTAATGCAAACGTATCTAATTTCAAACTTCTGACCGATATGTGAACCGAAACACAGCTATCCTTCAAAAATTGTATTTCTCCAAATTTTGCACAACGCATGCACAACGTCAATAGTACTTGCTAGTGTGACGAGTTCTCCAGGAAACTTGTCATGATGCTAGTAAGCACTATTGGCCTCACTCAGGTGTTGATTTCTGCTAGTGTAACATCAATAGCACATGCTAGCATGCTAGTAGCACACTGTTGGATCCTTCCCATAGTCTGTTCCATCCCATTTTCACATGTGCCACAAACCAAGCCTGCTGTGTTTCATTTTTGTGCAGATTTTAAGGAAATAATAATCCTTAAAATAATCCTAAAAATCCAAATGAATTCAGCCAGGTTTTGTAAAAAAAATAAAATAATATTAGGTACTTATGAGGTAGTCATACGGCTGATTTTTCCACCTTTTTTTTTAAAAACAGAAACTAGCTACCAAAGTGACTAGAAAGCACAGCTCCTGCTGTGTGCATTGGAAATGGCACTTTTCATATCCCCAGGGGAGTCCTGGGTCTGAAGATGTGCTGTCGCTCCCGGGGACTTTGTACAGAAAATAATAATGGCTGCCCCTATGGGTCCATGGTGGCAGACATGCTTTTCCCCACACAATCTCCCTGAAAATGATGGCATGTCATCAGCACCATCGCTCTCAGGGGTATATGAACATCACCATTTTCAACATGTGCGAGAGGAGCTGCACTTTCTGACCACTCAGGTGGCTAGTTTCTGTTTAAAAAAAAAAAAAAAAACCAATGAATTCAGCCTCAGCCTGTAAACTGCAAATCAGGTGAGTCCACTTTTGGAATTCCTCCCCCATTCCTTTCTTACCTTTTATAGTAGATGCAGAGTTCCCTGATGCCCATGTTTCTGCAGGTGTATGAAGAGACATGTAGCAAAAACAACAAAGGCTACAATATTCTTTGGCTGTGTTGTAAGAAAGGAATACAGCTACTACTCTGCAAAAAAAAACTTGTGGTGTTGATCAGAATGTGCTATGCAGACTTAATGGAATGAAAGATCATGCAACATAAACACAATGATTGAAGTTATGTATTAAAAATATATTGTGGCTTCGAATTGCCACTCTGATTACAACTACATTTCCCCCCATATCTTTCAAGCTACATGAATTGGGACAATAATAACAATGACAAATTAGTATTCACATATTTGTGCCACAGAGATTCTAATGTTTGAACTAATTGCTGTGTAATTTAGGGATGCTAATGAGTACACAATAATTAATGGCTTAGTATAATGCCTTGCTTCAATGCTGATGTCAGCAAGGTAGGGATTGGAAGCTGCTATAGTAAAGGCACAATCTGTGAAGACTATTCCCATTCCCCATTTTTTCCAGTGGGTTTGTGCGGGAGAAGCACTTGGATGACTGTTGTTTCATAGAGCCTATACAGAGCTCATTTTCTGGTTAACTGTTCTTAGTGCAAACTTGATTAGAGTGAAAAGAGTGGAGGACTTTCTGTAAGTTCCCCTTATTGTGAAAAAGTCTAACATATCAGTTGGAGCTGGTACCAGGCTAACATAATGGCTTCCCCAAACATGCTTTTGATATGTTCTTTCATTCTTTTTCTCACAATAACACAGTGAGAGGCAAGGGCAATTTCAGCTGAACAAAAAGTGGTGCAGATGTCAATAGGTTTTCTGATTGCTAGGAATATTTGCCAAGCTCAATAAGATCCAAAATTATTGGACATGGATAAGAATGAATGAATGGATTCGTTGCAGTGATGTTTGGATATCTTCTGCCATGCTCTGACCTTGCGGGATTGTAGCTGAGTTAGTACCTGTAGGAGTGCAATCTGAAGGTTTAGGCCAAGCAGAAAAGGGAGCAAGAAGCTATGGTGGCTGGGGAATGCTGGGAGTTGTAGGACTTTTTTGGTCTAGACATACATAGTCATGGGACTGAAACACCGAAACAATGAGTCAGGCAGGCACTACTACATAATTAGGCAGAGAGGAAAACAATAATATGAATAGACAATGTGAAGAAGATGCATTGTCTGGTATGGAAACCACAGTATTGTATCTATAATTTTTTGGGGATTGCCAAAAGACCTGGGAGAGGATATTGTGATATATTATCTCTCCCCTCTTGCTTTTGCAAACACAGCAGAGTATACCCAACTACAGGCGAAAAACGTGTGCATGCGGAGCTGCTGGTTAAAGCAGGGCTGTGCATTTAGTTGATACAGACTGTCCCTTTTGGACAGACTGGATCTTCACCTGGTTTCCCCCTTACACTACCAATAAGGCAAACAGTCTTTTGGAGGTTAAAAACATAGTTTACTCACTCAGATCTTGCAGATTGGATACAGGCAGGCTTAAGAATGTATTTACACTTGTGCAGGAATCATATGGTAGTCGACCTGTTCTGAACTTGGGAAAAGTTCAGAACTGCAACTCGGCTACATCTTCAGACATGTTGCACACACAGATTCATGGCTCAGACCAGAGTGTTTTCCCGGGGCAGGAAGAGAAGGCGACTGGTTACGCCCACATCCACCTGCACCAGGAGGTCTGGGTAATGTCCAAAGGGTCTCTGCTCTAAGATGCAGAGACTCTGTGGTTCCAATTACATCATGCACCTATGCATGGCTTGAGGTTTTGACTGTTCATTTCCAACATAATTAATTAACAGCAGGTCTGTAATTAATTAAAAGTAGGTAAGATCAACCAAGCATGTTTTAGAGCATATTTTAGACTTTAAAAACAAACAAACAAACAAACAAAACTACTACCATCCCCACATGCAGCATTCTTAGAAATCCCTCTCTTGTGCAAACCAGACACACAAAACACAAGAATAATGAAAACTGGTCCTCTATTTGATCAGGTGCTCTTGTGGAGGGCCAGTCCTCACTGGAGGAGGTTAACTTTTTGGCGGAAGAGACCTTTTCATTCCTCCCATTCTACTTCATTTCTGGATCCAGCTGAATATATGAACCAGGGTAGAGATTCCATTTTCCCTGGTTCAGCCAAAGGTGACCAGCTTGGCCAATGCAGGAATCAATGTCTTCTTGAGAGAGGAGATTATCCTGGACAATTACAAGGAGGCAATTGTGTGGCCATTTCTAAAGAAGCTTGCGTTGGGCCCAAATGATTGTTCCTCTTTTTTTAAAAATAATAATAATAATCTGCAAATACAACAACAAAAACAAAAACAAAAAAAGGTGGGGACCACAAAAGAGAGAAGGGGGGGAGAAAGAGCATATCATTAAACATATCCCTCTGTCATAGGGGTGGGCGATTCGCCCAACACTCGATTTGCGGCGTGTGAGCAGAGTTACAGAATGGGGGACACTTGGCTCAACAATACTACAAGTGAGAAGGATCTTGGAATTGTTGTAGATCACAAACTGAATATGAGCCAGCAATGCGATGTGGCTGCGAAGAAGGCAAATGCTATTTTGGGCTGCATTAATAGAGGTATAGCCTCCAAATCGCATGAAGTGATAATTCCCCTTTACTCAGCACTGGTTAGGCCTCATCTTGAGTACTGCATCCAGTTCTGGGCACCACACTTTAGGAAAGATGTAGACAAACTGGAGAGGGTTCAGAGGAGGGCAACAAGAATGATAAAGGACTGGAAACAAGGCCCTATGAGGAGAGACTGAAAGAACTGGGCATGTTTAGCCTTCAGAAGAGGAGACTGAGGGGAGATATGATCGCACTCTTCCAGTATTTGAAGGGATGTCACACAGAGGAGGGCAAAGATCTCTTCTCGTTCATCCCAGTTTGCAGGACACGGAATAATGGGCTCAAGTTACAGGAACCTAGATTCCACCTAAACATCAGGAAAAATTTCCTGACTGTCAGAGCAATAAGACAATGGAATCAACTACCTAGGGAGGTGGTGGGCTCTCCCAGTCTGGAGGCATTCAAGGTGCGGCTGGACAGACATCTGTCAGAGATGCTTTGACCTGGATTCCTGCATTGAGCAGGGGGTTGGACTCGATGGCCTTGTAGGCCCCTTCCAACTCTACTTTTCTATGATTCTATGATTCTATGATTCTATGACTGTTCCAGTCATTGTCCAGTGATGAATATCCCCCTTTTGGGGCAAGGTGCTTTAGCAACTGGTGGCCAAGTGACTCCAAATTAAAGCTATTTATGCATTTTATATATTTATTTATTTGATTTGTACTCTACCTTTCTACCAAGAAAAATAGTACTCAAGGAGTCAAGATGGCTTACAAGCATAAATAAAATTTGATTAAAACAACAATAATAAAATGCATTAAAATGCAATAAAAATACAGCAATAACAGAATATAAACAGCACCCAACCCAACAAATCCACTTACAGACCAAAGACATGCTTGAATAAAAAGGTATTTGCATGCCAGCAGAAGGACGGCAGAGGAGAGAACCTAGACCAGTGATGGCGAACCTATGGCACGCGTGCCACAGGTGGCACGTGTGGACCACTCTGCTGACACGCGAGCCATAGGTCACCAGGAGAGTCACCGCCTGGCGCCAACACTCCCCAGCGGCGGCGTGAGGCAGTGTCATGCTGCGCGCCAGGGCTCAGGCCGTGATGCGGCGGGCGGGGCTGACGGGCCTACCTACTGCCTCCGCGCCGGCCGCACTGGACCCGCCGCCGCCCGTCGCGTCATGTTCTGCGTGCCGGATCTGCCGCCCGTCGCATCATGTCCTGCGCGCTGGATCCCCGCGCTCTGTTTTTGGCGGGGGGGGGGGAACCAGGGCAACAGGGCTGTTTAAGCCCTGTTGTCCTGGTTCCCCCCCGCCAAAAACAGAGCGCGGGGATCCAGCGCGCAGGACATAACGCAACGGGCGGCGACGGCGGGTCCAGAGGCGGAGGCGGCGGCTTCAGCAGCGCAGAGAACGCTCCGCGCCGCTCCGAAGAGTGACGGGCAGCGGTGGGAGCAGCAGCAGCAGCTTGAGTGGCGCGGAGAATGCTCCGCGCTGCTCAGAAGAGCGATGGGCGGCGGCGGCAGCAGCAGCTTGAGCGGTGCGGAGAACGCTCCGCGCCGCTCAGAAGAGTGAGATCGGGCCACCGCAGGAACAATCGTAGGAGAACATCGAGCCCAGGTAAGGCTCGTATTACATCCCTGCCGCGCGCGCGTTCCCATCCAGCCGCCTCATTCTTGCCCCCCAGCTGCTTCATTCCCTCCTAGCCAGCACCTTCTTCTCCTTTCCCCACATTCTCCCTGGCTTCATCACAATCTCCCCCCTCTTTCCCCCAAACACTTGAAGTCTTCTCCTTTCCCCTCCAGATTCCTTCCCTTCCTCCCCTGTTTATTTACATTTATTTATACATGAATTATAAACCACTAATCATTTTTAGCATAAATAAGAACTATAAACTTTCTACAGCCTGAAAAATTGCATGCCCAATGCAAACTTTTACCTAATGCAGTGTTTGTAGTCCCAAGAATAAAGGTTGTTTAAAATGTGCTAAGCACGTTTAGTTTTCTTGTTTATCTTGCTCATCCTATTACAGGTTGACTTTTACTTTTACTAATCCGACACCTGTAGAAGCAGGGAAAGGACCCAGAGTAAAGCTTGCCCCATACAATTTCAGTCTGGCATATAATCATATTACAAGTTGAGAATCCCTTATCCAAAAATACATGCGCCTAATTATTTAAAAAGTGTATCTAAATTACCTTCAGGCTATGTGTACAATGTAGTACTATTTTAAAAATTTGAGTTGATTTTTTTTCAATAAAAAACTGTTTGTATCATTGAAAGCCCTGTTATTGTGTTTTTCTTTTAAGACAAAAGATGTTTATTAGTTCAGACAACTGTATGAGTTGTTTTTACTAAACTAAACCCCCAGTATTCAGGTTTAATTGCAGTGTTGGCACTTTGAAATAAATAAGTAGGTTTTGTGTTGCAGTTTGGGCACTCGGGCTCAAAGAGGTTTGCCATCACTGACCTAGACTTTTTTGGCAGGGAGTTCCACAGCCTGGGACTGGCCACTGACAAGGCCCTCTATGGTGCCTCTGAAGGCAGCAGTGTCAAAAGAAGTGCCTCTCCTGAAGATCTTGACTTGGGCAGGCTCATATGGGAGAGAGCGGTCTTTCAGGTAGCCTGGTCCCAAGCCATACAGGGCTTTATAGGTCATAACCAGCACTTTGAATTCTGCCCAAAAATAGACCAGTAGCTGGTGAAGCTGCTGTAACAAGGGAATCATGTGCTCCCTGTAACCAGCTCTAGCTGTAGCATCCTGGACCAGCTGAAATTTCTGAACAGTTTTCAAAGGCAGCTCAACAAACAGCATGTTACGGCAGTCCAAACAGGATGTAACTAAGGCATCCGTGACTGTGCCCAGATCAGACATCTCTAGGAATGGTGCACAGTTGGCACACTAGCCTCAGCTGTGCAAACACACTCCTGGCCACCACTGAGACCTGGGCATCCAGGTTCATGGCTGAGTCCAGAAGTACACCCAAACTGCAAGTCTGAGTCTTCAGGGGGAGTGTAAACCCATCCAGCACATTGTGAGTCCCTATTCCCTGGTCAGCCTTTCAACTAACCAGGAGTACCTCTGCCTTGTCTGGATTAAGCTTCAATTTGTTTGCCCTTATTCAGCCCATTACTGACATCAGGCACTGATTTAGAACTAGAACAGGTTCTTTGGAGTTAGATGGAAAGGAGAGAGAGAGAGTTGGATGTCATCAGCGTACTGGTGGCGCTGAACCCCAAAACTCCAATCTCTTCCAGCGGTTTCATGTATATGTTAAATAGCATGTTGTGGGATAAGATGAACCCCTGAGAGACACCACAGACCAACAGCCATGGCATCGAACAGGAATTCCCCAGCACCACCTTCTGAAATTGCCCCTCCGAGAAGGACCAGAGCCACCATATAACAGTGCTTCCCAGTCCCACCTCAGACAGATGCCTCAGAAAGATAGTATCAAAAGCCACCAAAAGGTCCAGCAGAACCAACAGGGACATACTCCTCCTGTCCAGTTCCCAGCATAAATCATCCACCAAGGTGGCGAGCAAAGCAGCGTTTGTCCCATAATCAGGCCCGAAGCCATATTGAAATGGATCTAGATAATCCATCTCATCCAGAAATCCCTGGAGCTGAGAAGCTACCACACACTAAAGCACCTTGCCCATGAATGGAATATTGGAGACAGGACAGAAAGTTCAGGGAGGGTGTTTTTTGTTTGTTTGTTTTTTGTTTTAAACAAAGGTCTTACCACTGCCTCTTTTAGGCACGATGGAATTACACTTTGCTGTAAAGAGGCATTGATCACTACCATTACCCACTCAGCAAGTCCCCCCGCCTAGGCTGCTTTTATGAGCCAGGAACGGCAAGGGTCCAGCACACCAATGGGAGGCCTCACCTCTCCAAGGATCCTGTCTAAGCTGGGCTACTTTTGCCCCATTTTGTGCTTTGTGCAGTTTTTGCAGGTGAACACCTGAAAACAGGGTACAGTCTTGGGGAAGGGGATGTTATGCTTTGTCTCAAGGGACAAGAAAGGGACATTTTTAAAACAGTTCATAAAACACTGCTGTAGCAGTAGTGGCTGTTCTCCTTCCCCCACCCTTGCCTTTCAAATGTATTAAAAGTGCCACTTGCCACAGAGGTGAAATGCTCCTGCCAAATACCTCTTGAATGATGCTGGTGTCATACAGGCATTGTGGGCATGCTCCTGGTGGTTCCTCCTGGACCTTTGGCCCGATCGGAGTCCACCAGGAGAAGCACCTTCAGTGTGGCGGCTCCATTTCTGTGGAACTTCTTGCCTCTGGAGGTCAGGCAGGCTCTGACTTTGTGCTGCTTTCGGCGCCTACTGAAGACCTCTTTGTTCCGGGAAGCCTTATCTGCTCTCCAACCACCACTGTAGTTGTTACTTCGTTTTCAATGTATTGTTTTTGTTTCTTTTATCTGTTTTACTGCCTTTTACTGTTCATCGCTCTGGAATCTACTTGATATGGAGCAGTATACAAATACTGTAAACAACAACAACAAGGGGTGGTGACTGGACAAGTGGTGCTTTCACTATACAGTAATACCTTGGATTGCAAGTAACTTGGTTTGAGAGCGTTTTGCAAGACAAGCAAATTTTAAAATATTTATTTAAAAATTTTTTTTTACTTGATATACAAGCGGCGTCTTGCAATACAAGTACTGTAGTACGGCTTAAATTAAAAATCTCTGTACAAATTTTTTGGGGGGGATTTTGTTTTGATATAAGAGTGTTTTGGATTACAAGCACGTTTCCAGAACGAATTATGCTCTCAATCCAAGGCATGACTGTACTTAAAAAGCACGGGGGGGGGGGAAGCCATCAGAGACAGCAGTATTTTATTAATTGTTGAAAAGAAAGGGGGGAAGGTGATTGTCCCCCTTTACTCCACCCCAGCCCTGAAAACCATTGAAATTGCCCCTCCCCATTCACCATCTGTGAGTGGAGATTGCGAATTGGGGGGTGGGGGGCATTAAAGCTCAGTCCTACCTAGACACGCTTGGATGATACTGATTATCTAGATCCATCTGGCTTCAGGCCCAGCTTTCAATCTGGCTTCTGGCCCAGCTTTCGCACTGAAACTGCTTTGTTGCTCTCCAGGCTGATCTGTGACAGGAAAAGGAGAGGGAGCATGTGACCCTGCTAATTCACTTGAATTGCTCAATAGCCTTCAGTACCATTGACCAAGGTATCCTTTTAGACTGGCACCATATAATTGCATCATACTTTCATGGGTCAGTTCCCTGGATGGTGGTGCTGGGAGACTAGTGCTCTGGATCGTGGTATTTATGCTATGGGGTTCACAGGGCTCTACTGTGTCCCATGCTTTAAGCATCTAAATAAAGTCACTGGATGAGGTCATCCACTGGATGAGGTCATCCAGAGATATGGAGCCACATCCCATCAATATGTCTCCTTTTGAGCAGAGTCAGATGAAGTCGAGGAAGTACTGAATGGGTGCCTGGAAGTGATAGTCAACTGGATGAGGGCTAATATACTAGGAGGGGACAATTATATCAAGTCCATTTCTGAGCGTGTTGCTGGATTTGCACACCCAAAATCATTCCAACTCATTTCCATACCGATTTGCAAATTATTATTATTACTATATTATTATTATTTTTAAAACACCATATTTTTTCAGTGCACATTTTTCTAAATATGCACATTTTGGGGCACTCATTTTTTTTTAATTGATAGAACTTGAGCATGGCATTCTGGGAAAGTGTAGATTTCCAGTTGCAACTGAGTTCCGATCTGTGATTTAGTCCGGGTGCAGGGGTGTGAATTGGGTAAGTCCACATCAAAATGCAACACAACAAAATTCTCACCCATCTTAGGGATGTATCCACGAATATTTGTGAGTCTCGGGGGGCTGAAGTGAGGCCGAAATTGGCCCCGCTCGGCCCCCCGAGACTCATGCACCTTACCTGGCCACCCACTCATCCCACCGCTCCATGCCACGCCTGGCAGCGCGGGGTCCCGTCGCATCATTTCCGGCTGCCCGGAAGTGACACGATGGGACCCTGTGCCGTGTTTTTGGCATAAAAACCAGGGCAACATAGGGCATAGCTTGAAATGGCCGCAATTTGCTATTCACAGCCGTTTCAAGCTATGTTGCCATGGTTTTAACGCCAAAAACACGTCACAGGGTCCCGTCGCAGTCACTTCTGGGCAGCCGGAAATGACTGCGACTGGGACCCCGTGCTGCCAGCGCGGCGGCTCGAGCGTCACTGAGATTCAGGCCTTCAAGGGGGGCTGCTCGCCGAGAAAAGGCGAGGCAAGCACCCCCCCCCCAAGGTAGGATGCAAACCCCTACTTGGGCTTCAGACACATGCTTTGCTTTCTTAGGAGCCATGCTTTATTATTTGCAGTTATTATTAACTTTTCCCCTCAGTAATGGCACCAGATTGGGAGTGAAAGCTTTCCACAGAAATGTGATTGAGGCTACGGTGCTCACCGGTGTTCATACCACAAATACCTCTTATACCTTCAAAATATCCGTTTGAATTCAAAAGACTTCAGTTCCCCCAAAAGGTTTGTTTCACCATGACCATCAACAAGTCGCAGGGGCAGACTTTGTAGGTAGCGGGAATTGACCTAAGGGAAGACTGCTTCTCACAGGGGCAGTTTTACGTGGCCTGTTCCAGAGTGAGCTCCTGAACTCTCTGGTCATCCTAGCATCTGAAGGGAGAACCACTAATGTAGTTTACAAAGAAGTACCGAAATAGGGTTTTTTTGTAGGTTGCCGATGCCAAATAAGTAATTTTTAAATTTTTGGTCTGTCTCATTGCCTGTTTCTAATAACACCACAAAAAAATTCATTGACGCATATGAATTGAACAACTATCTTTGTTTTGTAGCCAATACGCCCCGACTGACATCTGCAATAAACATTGCTCATTACATTAAGACACCAACCTGTAAATTATATTTTGTACAGTTTGGACAAAAAACCTCATGTTTCTTTCAAAAACAATTGTACCAAATCCTAAAATCCACGCGAGTTAACAGCTAGTCATGGGTATAAATGGAAAGAATCTGGTTGGTGCTGGTGGTGGGGAAATGGACAAAGCCTAATGGAGCCAAAGGCTTTAACTCTGATGTTTAGTTGTTTTTCAGAACTTAGTAATAGTAACTTGTTGGAATATGGTTTGCTACCTGTCAACTCTAATCCTCTTCCCGTAGGACCACTGAAAATGTTTGACTACAAAATGGTTCATTTAAGAAATATCTGAGAGCAAGAGCAATTATCCATTAGTGGCTAGATAAAAAATCTATTTAGCCCAGGAGATTTGCGTTTACCAATGAAGGTATCTTCTGGAGGAGCCGGGGAGATTTACAGTCTTATTACAGGAATAAGTAGTTCTAATTTGCTGTGGAGATTCTCAATTTGAGTGTTGTTTATGGCTGGCAGGGAGTAATATGTACCAGTGCAAAGATATTTAATGACTGCCTTAATTTCTGTTAGTTTGGTCAGTTTTCCTGTGGGCTCACTTTCCAAGCTGATGGGGTAATATTCTGTCAGGTTTATTGCTGTCCTCCTCTTAGAATCTCTCCCTTGCTCTTTCCATTAT
Source organism: Shinisaurus crocodilurus (assembly GCA_021292165.1). Taxonomy (NCBI): domain Eukaryota; kingdom Metazoa; phylum Chordata; class Lepidosauria; order Squamata; family Shinisauridae; genus Shinisaurus; species Shinisaurus crocodilurus. Next base: position 69,042,230 of record CM037879.1, read on the forward strand.
GAACACTGTTCTCTGAGAGGCAGGCATGTTGAGTTCTCCTTTAAAAGCATCAACGTCTTCCTGTAGGGCTCTATCAATTTGCTCTTTATGAAGCTCTTCAAGTTTCCTAATGCGTCTTTCAAAACTGCCTGGTGTGGTTCCCCCCCCCCTTCCAGATCACTCTTCTCTTTCCTGAGAAATGTGATCTGACTTCTTCAACCTCTAACGCAACCTGCCTCATTCCACAGTGATTTTGGTTTTATTTCTTCATTATCCCTTAAAGTGAGATGTTAGGTTGATTTCTCTGCTGGGAATGTTGCCGTTTGCTACTTTAAAAAGAAGAAGAAGACACTGATAGCTTGATTATTTTTATTAACTGGTTTAAAATGCGATCAGAGGTTGTGTGATTGGACTCCGTCTGTCATATTATATGATATTCCAAGCAGCGATGGACAGCGCTTTCTGAATGATGTCTCACATTGATAGGGTTGTACAAAGGCCCCATAACATGTTCACCTCATGTGTGAGGGTGCAACACGATTGTGCCTGCTGGCCACACACCCCAAACACTGATGCGCCCACTGTCCTTGCCCCCTGGAAGTCTAGTATTAATGACAAAAGCCCTTCATGCGCACAGCTGTATGTTTGTAGGGCTCTTCCTTGCAGTAAGGAACCCTTATTGGCCTAGTCATAAGGAAGAGCGAGTGCACTACAAAATACCTATATTTTTTAATTTGCCTTCAGTTCTGTGTGGTTGCCACTCTGCAGCGGACCTCAGGACAGAGCTAAAACCTGACACGGGGAGCCTTTTCAATACAGGGGCCTCCAGTCGGCTGCCATAACGTATTCTACAGGCCTAAATTCAAATTATTTTTCAGTTGAAATGTCATCAACATTCAAATGAGAGGGTCTTGACCAAAACAAAATTTCCAAAATTTGTATCACCCCCTAATACTTTTATTAAGCCAACTCGGAGATCACAAGATAGGTAAATACTGTGCAAGCTTTTGAGTTCTCCAGAACTCGATTGTAAACAAAGCAAAAGACTGTAAAGAAAGCATAGAGAGAGAGGTGGGAGTGACTGGTGTTCAAACCATGGAGTCAGGACCGGTGCAAGGCAGTTTGGTGCCCTAGGCAAGATCAGATATTTAGCGCCCCCCCTTCCCACTTGAGAGCGCTGTATTTTTTCCCCGAGGCGTTTCTGGTGCCCCCTTTAGCCCTGCACCCTAGGCGGCTGCCTAGTTGGCCTAATGGTAGCACCGGCCCTGCATGGAGTCTGCATTTGGATCATCTCCCCAAACCCAGCTAAGAGAGGATCTTCAAGGATGTGTGTGAGTGAGGGAACAATAAAACGGACAGAAATCTGAGGCAGAATTTTGATATCCAAATACAAAATCTGAGGGTCTATTTCAAGGAATTAGGGCTAATTGGGCTCAACTAGGTGCCGGGGTGGGGGGTGGAGAGAAATTTGTTCAGTTCTCATTCTAATGTGAACCCACTTAATTTTGCACTTTTGAACCTTTATGCAAACTAATTGCTTGCAAAGAAACATAGTCAAAATGCATACAAAAATGCATGTATTAGGAGAAAAGTGTACAAACATGCATTGTATATGAATTTTCATACCAACTTTAAAAAAAAATCTCAGCATTCAGGATGCACCATACTTAATACTGGAAAAAATCTCAAAGTTTGAGATGAACCACATTTAAGATTGGAAAAATGAGAAACGGAAACTGACAGATCCGTCCATCCCTAACAGACGGAAGAATGAATGCAGGTTAATAATGGCAATGTTCTGAATTCTTTTCTTAATTTTTCATTGCCAGCTTAAATCTCCATTTCCCAAAGACACAAGAGACCTTCCTGCCTGAACTGTATTTTCAAAAAAACTGACCTTGATCCAGGGATGGGGACTGGGACTCGAGGACTCGACTCGTGAGTCGGACTGAGTCCCCCCTCTGACTCGACTCGGACTCGAGTCCCAATATTTTTAATGGGACTCGAGACTCGACTCGGGACTCGAGACCAAGGACTCTTCAACATCCCTGGGCTGTGCCAGAAGCAGTGGAGAGGAGCGTGATTGCCAGCGAAGAGCGCATGGAAGCTAGGTGTGCCGCTGCTTGGCCACTATGGACGGCTACTAGGAGCGCAGCCCCAACAGTGTGTCAAGATTTATTTTGATTGATGTGTTGCGTACTTGGGAGAGGCAGAAGAAGGACCTGAGATTACTCTGTGTGGCTGCTCTGAGTGTGTTTCTGGTTCCAGCAAGTTCATCACCAGTGGAGCGGGTGTTCAGTGAGGGTGGAATTGTGATGAGATCTCACCGTTCCAGAATGGGGGCCAAACATTTAGAAAAAATCATGTTCCTCAAATGCAACATGGATAAGTTTTAGGAAGTACAGCAAGTTTATTTTTTAAACTCATTTTTCTAAAATGCAACCTTTCAGACATTTTGGGTTTGGCTGCCTCTGCCTGCCTGTCTGGGGTTCCCAGCCTCCTCTGCCTGCCTGGTCTCTTCTTGACCAGTTCAACAGTTGAATTGCCCAAGACAAAGGCCTCTGCCTGCCTGCTTTGGGGTTCCCTGCCTCCTCTGCCTGCCTGGTTATTTTGGGTTTGTCTGCCTGGTCTGTTCTTGCCAAAATCAGTTGCAGAGTTTTGAAATAAAAAGGCACACTTGTGCCTAGAATTTATTTAAACCACACATCTGAAGTAGCCTTATTTTGTTGGGAAAAACCCCCATTGATTTTAGTAGGGACTCGTGGAGTCAGTTTTGGGAGTGACTCATGAGTCACCATTTTGGACCAAGGACTCGGACTCGAGTCCAAAGACTCGTGACTTGACTCGTGACTCAAGACCATGGACTCTTCAACATCCCTGTCTTGATCTAGTATTTCAGGTCTCTTATGTGGCAACAGTTCATTACAGTAATACCTTGGATTGCAAGTAACTTGGTCTGAGAGTGTTTTGCAAGACAAGCAAATTTTTTAAATTTTTTTGACTTGATAAACAAGCAAGGTCTTGCAAGACAAGTAGTCATAGGGATGTAACCGCTCGCCTCGAGCGAGCGTAGCGGGCCAAAATCGGCCCCACTCATGCCCGCCAGTGATTCGCGTTGATATAAGAGTGTTTTGGATTACAAACACGGTTCCGGAACGAATTATGCTTGCAATCCAAGGTATTACTGTATTAGCTCAGTGCCTGATACCCACTCATTTTCACATTTCTGATAATGACAGGCCCCAGTGGAATTTGCCCAAGCAAGAAGGCAACATCACTAGAGGACCATATGCTTTGCAGATGCACACTATTTCTTCAGCAGACTTCGAGGGAGCTGATTCTTCCTGCTGTTTCTTTGGTGAGAAAAAATAGCTCTTTTCCTTTACAAAATCTATTAAAAGATAATCAAGAGTAAGGTATAATAACAAATGAATAGATATATGAGAGGAGATCATGTGATTGAGTCCAAACATATAACATTTGCAAGCTAAATCAAATTGGCTGCATGCACATATATATTTTTGTCTAATTTTTTTCTGCTCTGATTGATATTCTGTGGACCTCGTAAACACCCTGTCACTGCTGTTCCCTATAAAATAGGGATGTGTGAGGAGCTCTATTGGGGTGTGTGTGGGAGTCCAGCGAGCTCGCTGGGCTTGACCCCCCCAAAACTCCACTCTCCCTACCTGCTTGCCCGGCTTGACTCACATTCTCACGAGCCGAGCCGGGGAAGCGACTTCTGGGTTCCCGGCGCTACGTTGTTTACGTAGAAAATAGCGTAAGATACGTTAAAAACAAACACGATTTGCGCAAGTTACGCACATTGCGGCTGTTTTTAAAGTATCTTACGCCATTTTCTACGTAAACAACGTAGCACCAGGAACCCGGATGTCTGGCGAGCACCTCAGCTGGCGCTCGCTTTCGGACCAGCTTAGGTGGATCGCCCACTGCTAAAAAGCACAGGCTTCAGCTGTTTTTTTTCACAGCAGTTCATAGCATGCAATAGATAGAAGCATTTTTGTGGGTTGAAAAACTGGAAGAAGAAAAATGTGCATGTGTTTTTCATCAATTAAAGGTTTTTGGGATGCAGTCCAACAGCGATGCCCATAGCCCTCCAAACTCATAGGATTACGGGCATCCTATGCTGAGCAGGAGGAGCACAGAGGTGAAGGTTGCCCCCGTATCCCTCTCAATCTGCATATCTTGGTGGTGCCAGTCAGTCTCTTCCCCTCCCCACCCCTTGGAATGCCCTCTTTACCCCTTCTCCGAGATCGCCCTTACAACCTTGAAGAAGCAGCCAATGTGGTTCTTTCTGCACTGGCTGCGAGGTAGGTGGAGGGCGATCTGAACATGCAGTCCCCCCAGCTCCAAGCTCTTTTCTGACCTCAGACCTAGGACACAAAAAATGTGGACATCTAGACACTGTCTAGAGGCCATAGGATTGCTCTGCCTGTTGATCACCGTAGGGATGTATGAAAATTTCATTTCAGTTCACAAATCATCAGAACTTGACCTGCTTGAAATCCTGAATGTGAATGCTTTATTTCCTCCAGAAATAGCTCGCACCTTTCTGAATTTGCAATTGTGTTCAATTTTTTTAAAGTGCATTTTCAAATATGCATTTTCATGCTTTATTCAAGGGGGGAGGGACATGTACACTTTTTTTTTTTAAAAAAAGGATGAATTACCTTTTTAATGGATCAATTTAAGCTTTGTAGTTAATTAATCAATTTGTAACATATCAATTTGTAGTTAATTAATCTAGCAATTAAAGATTGCAGTTCTGGTTCGCTTATATGATTCTACATTTGTATCTGCTGTGATACTTTGTCAAACATTTTGAGACTGAAGTGTATAAAAGGTTGCAATAAAAATGGGTAGAATAGATGTTTTCAACAACTTAGACAATATTTTTTTTAAAAAAGTAACTTGGAACTTTCCCCAAAACCTCCACCAAATGACTCAGCCCAGCTAGGAATTGTATGTTCATGGAAGCAGCAGGACTTGAGCCATGAAAGTCACTGGATGTTGTAAGGCTAGTCTCTCTCTCTCTCTCTCTCTCTCTCTCTCTCTCTCTCAGCCTAACCTACCTCACAAGGTTGTTGTGAGGGGAAAAAAGAAGGGAGGGGGGAGAACAATGTATGCTGGCCTGAGGTCCTTGGAATAAGAATGGGATAGAAATGTAATACAGAAATAAATATAAATTAAAATATTTTTAAAACACCACAATCTATGTGTGAATTCATTTAAATATATGCAGATTTAACAGGATATAATTGCTTAGCATTAAGGGTGTGCTAAAAGAATAGCTAGGTCAAGTCTAAATTATAAGTATTGTTACGAACAGTCAAATTATAGCTACAGGAGTAGATCAAACCTCTGTAAATGCTTATGCAGTTTTGTTTGCAGGATATATAAAAAAGTGATTCATTTCAGAAATGGATGGATAATTTTCTAAATGGAGTCTTCTCTTCAACAGTGTCTTCAGCTAAGTCAAAGAAAGCTGAGCGACAGCAAAAGAAGAATAATCTCTAAGCACCAGTTATTATCTAGTGTAAGAACTGTAGGCAAAAATAACGGAATTTTAAACATGAGATTTGGAACTACCGGGGAATGTCTTCAGATCATAATTGTATGGTATTTAATAAGCAGGGCCGGCGCTACCACTAGGCAGACCCAGGCGGCTGCCTAGGGCGCGTGGCGGAAGAGGGCGCAAACTCTGCGCCCCTTCCTCGCCTCCGGCGCGCTCCTGCCCTGCCTGCCGCCTCCGCCGCTCCTCCCCGCCCGCTTGCCGGCTGCTGCGCCGCCGCAGCAACCACCCCCGCGCGCGCGGCCGCCCGCCAACCATCTACCTACCTTCGTCCATCGCGTCGGAGGAGGAGGCGGGGCAGCAGCAGCAGCAGCGGGGGCGGTGGGAAGGTAGGTGGTTGGCGGACGGGCGCGCGGTCGCGGGTCGCGCACGCGCGGGGGTGTTGCAAAAGCAGGGCTGCTTTGCTCCGGAGGCCCCCCCCACGGCACGAGGGGGGGCGCCTAATATAATTTGGCCTAGGGCGCCAAACAGCCCTGCACCGTTCCTGTTAATAAGCATTTTCAGGACGTGGCTGCGATCTCTTATCTGTGACTCTGGCACAGTTTCTCTCTCTGACAAATGTAGACAGTGGTGAGAATATTGCAGATAGGTAAGATGAACTAACAGTGCAATCCTATTCAAGTATATTCAAAAGTAAGTCCAATTTAGTTATTCCCCAATAGGGTTGCACTGTAAGTGACTGTTCATTCATACAGTCATTGAAAAGAAAACACATTACGAATCTTGGCCACTGGTCAGGTTGCTAGTATATGGTATTTTTCCGCCCATTTAACAGGTGCAATGGAGAATCTTTGGTACGCTACTAGTCACAACAGCATTTCAGATGAGCAATAAGTACACATTAAAACAGGGCAGGGGAGGGATCAGAGAGAATTTCATTTCAGTTTAGTTTTGACCAGAATTTATCCAACTTGCATTTCTCTCTGACCAAACGTGGACCTGAATGCAATCCTGTGGTCTGAAGTATGTACATTTCTGAGCTCACAATATGATTCACGTAACAAAACGTTTGAAATCAGAAATGGATGGATAATTTTCTAAATGGAGTCTTCTCTTCAACAGTGTCTTCAGCTAAGTCAAAGAAAGCTGAGCGACAGCAAAAGAAGAATAATCTCTAAGCACCAGTTATTATCTAGTGTAAGAACTGTAGGCATTTTCCATTTGAAAAATGCTTACTTTTGAAAAATGCGCACACACAAAAATCGTAATTTTCAAAAAATGCACACAAACACACTTTAATCAATGGGAGAAAACGTGCACAGCTGGAAAAATGCACACAAAGATACTCACAAATTTTTGTGCGGAAAAATTCCCAAAGCTTGTAATCTGATACAGACATGAGTCGGAATGAGTTTTGAGGTGGAAATCAGAGAACCTGGATGAGTTCACGTTTTGCTGAGTTACGCATCCCTAATTAGCACAGTAGATATGACCTTTTAGGCAGCTTTGATGGCTTGAAGAAAACTGGAGTGAGCGTGTAGCATGATCAGATCTGAGCCCAAAACTTCTGATGAGAAAACATTTGACTTTGAAGTGAAATCCACCCCCATTGCACGTTTTGCCATTGGTGTGTGTGTGTGTGTGTGTGTGTGTGTGAGAGAGAGAGAGAGAGAGAGAGAGAGAGAGAGAGAGAGATCCCAAAGTGTGGAGAGGGTAACCAAAAAGAGCAGTTTCTTCCTTTGGGCATTTGGGAGGTGGGATGATACAACACTCATGCAACAAGACAGCTCACATGAAGAATGTTAGTGGCAAAAGGTAATGTGTGAATCAGCTCTTACAATCAAGGTAACCTGAACAAACTGACAATTTGAATATATAAGCATGAACAGGGAAGAATTGCACCTCTCCCTTTGCATATATATATGTATGTATTTTATTTGTATCCTGCCATTTCTTCATGGATCCGGGTGACCGGCCAGATGGGCGATTAATAAATATAATTAATAATAATAATAAATAAAATCCCAGGCTGGAGTACCTGGCACTATCTCATGTGAGTCTCACAGAACAGCCCTGTGAGGTAGGTTACTTGGAGAGACAGTTGCAGGGGGGTAGCAGGATTGGGGGCAGAGGAAAGGTTTAACACCCCTCCTCCTACCATCACATCTTCCCTGAAAATTGTCACCTCCTGATGCTGATTTGCGGAAGATGTGCCACAGCCAGGGTTTTCAAGCATGGGTGTTTATTTATTTATTTATTATTTATTTATTTAATATATTTATTTACCGCCCATCAGCCAAAAGGCTCCCTGGGCAGTTTACAAGAAAAACAGGATAAAAACCATCTTAAAACCAAAAACATCATTAAAATAGAAATATAAATACAGTATAATACAATAAAAGAAAGCAGCCAGATGAATCAGACCAGAGGTACAGCAGTGATAATAAAAATGGGAATAAAAATCTAACCATTAAAATATTGGGTAAATAAAAAGGTCTTCACCTGGCGCCTGAAGGAATAAAGAGTAGGCACCAGGCGCACCTCCTTGGGGAGTTGATTCCAGAGATGGGGTGCCACAACTGAGAAGCCCCTTCCCCTAGTAGCCACCCTCCTAGCCTCTTTTGGAGAAGGACCTCTGAAGAAGATCTCAGGGTTCGGGTAGGCACGTATGGGACGAGGCGTTCCTTCAGATAACCTGGCCCATCCTAAGTGTTTCCATCCTAAGTTAACATACGAATCTTAAGCAGGCAAAACATTTTGAGCAAACAAAACACAATGTCACACTGCTGAAAGTGATATGCAAGAAGCCAAGTGAATTCTACCACTTCCCATTTCCTGCAGCCCACTGAAATGAATGGAAGTAGTGACATATGGCTGCATTCTACAGGAGATAATGGAAAGCAAATGACTGAAAGCTACTTCTCTTTCATTTCCTCCTTTCTTTCTGCTACATAATGTGGTCATATAACATGCTGACTTCCAATTCAGTTTGGGGTGAAGAAAAGGGGTTAAACATACATGGCTTTTTAAAAAATTCCAACAAAATGCAATTACACCTTTGTTGGAAAGAACTGTTGTTAAGATGTGTAGCATGGAAAGGATGAGAAGATGGCTGTTTCTAACCTTGGTGCGAGGAACAAGCTGAGCCTGTGTGGTTAGGTTATGGACAGTGTCGGCATGTTACATTCAGGGGTGGCACTTTGTATCTCTATATTTGCTGTCATTCAACCTGAGCTCTTGAGATACAGCAGGGTGTATCAAAGTAAAGGGAAGAAAGGGCAGGAAATAGGATATTCTGAACATTTTAGGTTCTGAAAAATTCTGATGATCTGGAAATTCCCTGAACAGCCATCTTCTCATCCCTGATCCATGGCCTCTGATCCTTTGCCCCTCGAGGTGGTCTCATTGGTAGTATTTTCACGGGAGTTATGGTAGTCACACAAGTTTGAGCCAGTCTAAACTGGAATGCAGTTAAGGGCACAATCCTATGCACATTTAGGCAGAAAAAAGGCCTACAACTCCCAATGTGCCGCAGCCAGCCATGCATAGGACTGTTCCTTAATCTGCAAATATATTTCTAAGATCAATTGTACATGGGCAGGGAGATAACCCCCACTCCCCCCCAAAAAAACCACAATAGAGTAAAAGGTCTCTTCCAGTTTAGATTTCTATGAAATAAAGGCACTCAAAAGGCTCTCGATAGCGGTGTACAAATATGGTAATGATAGAATTCACCTAGTGAATTAGGATATGGACTTACTTTGATATGTAATAATAGCATGGAATTTGGAATGGATTTTGAGCAGAGTCCCCATTGCCAGTTTCTCGGGGATTATTTGAATTATAAAGAAGCCAAGAAAATACAAAGTGGGAAATCATCAGTAGAGTTCAGTCCAGGATTAATGAGCACCTGAAGACTTGGCATATGAGGCTAATGTTGAAATAAAGAGGAGGCAAGGCCTTAATTTTTGTTCCTTTATGCTCCAAGTATCTTGCTGTTTTACCAGCAATAAAGACATAATTGCCTTCTTTCCTTTCCTTCCCTCCCTTTTTTAGATCTAGCACAGGGAAAATCTTATTTTTGTTTTCAAAACTTGATCTGGCAGACAGCAGCAATATATAGCACATGCACCCTGAATCTATTTGCGTTCTGGCTATATCAATTGTGTGGAACTGGATTAAAGCTACTGCTGTTTGCAGTTTATGGTGCTGAACAGGATGTTCAGGCAATGCTTCTTGCTCTCAAGTTCTATTTATTGACCCGGTCTCATAGACACCTCTCTCATCCCATTCTTTGGTTTCTTTCCCTGTTATGTTATTCTATCATCAGCAAAGCAGTAACACACTGACTACTCAGAAGTAAACCCCACTGAGTTCAATGGGACATTACCAGGGAAGCATGCGTAGGTAGGATTGCAGCCTAATCCATCTCTAGGTCCCGCATAAGGAATGTCAATTATATGCCAGTCTATGAAGTCTTTGGGCTGAACCATGTGACCCTTTCAGCCTGAAGCGGCCGTTGGCTTGACCAGCTTGGGTTGACTTTGAGCTATTCTGGTAGATTGATTGTGTCAAGACTAATGCCATATGTTGAAAATATCATAGATTAGGTCTCTAATGCAGCCAGTTTTCTGAGTGACTGCAATCAGGTGGTGAAACACAGACTTGTTCTGAGTTCAGCACCTAAGCTTGGCTTCCCTTTGACTGGCTTACAATTTCCCACTGTTGTGCATGAGTCCACATATCACCATTTCCCCTCTCCTATTTTTATGGCTTTGAAGAGAGACATGTGCACTTGTGGAGACAGTGTTTGACTTGGACTAAGAGTTAAAATCCTTGCACATCTGTGAAGTTCACTGGGTTATCTAGGGACATAAGCTATCTTTTAACCTACCCTACTCCAGAGAATTGTTCAGAAAAACAATACATGCTCTGTGTGTGGGGAGGCACATATGGTGCCTTAAACTTCTTGAACAAAGAAAGAAAGAAAGAAAGAATCTTGAACTTATAGCAGATCTAGGATATTTATGTGCAAAAGAGGGTAAACAGTATTTAGACTGGAATATAGCATTTCTAGTCTGATCTCGTTTTGCACATTCTGAAATTTAGGGTAGGGCTGCTCAAGGATATTGTTCAGTCTCTATACACCTCTTGAACTACTGTGCAGATTTTGTACTCTGAATTTTCTGATGCAGTTCTTGATTAAAAAACATGTACCAAAATGCATTAAGTAATGTGTACTTTGGAAAGAAATAATTTAGAAAATATGTTTAGAAATGCATGTTTTATGAGAACCGGTGTGGTATAGTGGCTATAGTGTTGGACTGGAACTTAGGAGACCTGGGTTCTAGTCCCCACTCAGCCATCAAGCTTACTGGGGGACTTTGGTTCAGTCACTGACTCTCAGCCTAACCTAACTCACAGAGTTGTTGTGAAGATAAAATGGAGAGGAGGAGAACCATGTAAGCCGCTTTGGGTTACTTGCAAAAGGAAAAAAGGCAGGATATAAAGTAATAATAAGCAAACAAACATACAAACAAAAATGATTTTTGTGCATTTAAAAAAAACAACAACACACAGATTAATGTGGAAATGAGGCAGAATGGGTTTATGAATGAACACATACAAAACTAAGATGGTCCAGAAATAAACTGATTCATCCATTCCTAATGTAGAGTTGTGTCCTACACAGAAGATTCTGAATAGGGGCAGATTTGGACAATTGGTTGATATATTTTGTAACTCTTGAGTCAGAGAGTACTTGGTGTATGTGGCTGTGTGACTTCTGTTGATCATCATCATCATCATCATCATCATCATCATCATCATCATCATCATCATCATCTGTATTTGTATATCTATACCACCTTTCCGAAGCCAACCAGGTGAACTTTACAAAAAGTTCAGAAAATAAAAAACATAATTACCGTATATACTCAAGTATAAGTCTAGTTTTTCAGCACATTTTTTGTGCTGAAAAATGCCCCCTCGACTTATACCTGGGTCAGCGCCCCCCCAGGACCCCCGCTGCCACCGCCAGGCACCGCCAGGCACCCCCCTCCACCCCCAGGACCCCTGCCGCCACCCCCAGACACCCCCACGCCATGCACGCCATGCGGAGTTCCTCTCCGCTCGCTCTTTAAAATTATTTTCCTCCCCCCCCATACCTTTGTCAGCGGCGGCTCGCTCTGCTGGCGCCTTGCGCGCTGCCATGCCGGCTCCTAGGCAGGGAAGCGGCACAGCAGCGCGAGGCGCCCGTAGAGCGAGTGGCTGGGCTGCGTCTCCCTGGCAGGGAGACATGTGGAGCCACTCCGCTGTTCCTCTCCGCTCGCTCTTTAAAATTATTTTCCTCCCCCCCCATACCTTTACCAGCAGCCGCTCGCTCTGCTGGCGCCTCGCGCGCTGCCATGCTGCTTCGTTCCCGGGACCCACGTGGAGCTGCTCCGCCATTCCCTACTTTTCTCTTTGTCAGCGGCGGCTTGCCGCGCTGCCGGCGCCGTCCTCGTCACATCCGGCCCCAGAAGTGACGCGTACGGGTGCAGGTACGGGGGTGGGGGGGGTGGGGGTGGCGGCGGGGGTCCTGGGGGGGCTTTGGCAGTGGCGGGGCTTCAGCGGCAGCGGGTGCAGGTACGGGGGTGGGGCTTCGGCGGACGGCGGGTGCAGGTACGGTGGCGGGGGGTGTCTGGGGGTGGCGGCGGGAGTCTCCCCTCATACATTTCCCACCCTAGACTTATACTGGGGGCAATAAGTTTTCCCAGTTTGGGGGGGTGAAATTAGGGGCCACGACTTATATTAGGGCCGACCTATACTTGAGTATATACGTAAATAAAAAACATAATAAAATATTTTAAACAATCTTAAAAACCATAACAACAATGTAAAAAGTCACATTAAAAATGTGACTTCACCCCCTTCTACCAATTTGGACAGCTTTAAAAAGGGATTGGACAAATTCATGGAGAAGGCTATCAATGGCTACGAGTCCTGATTGGCTATATGCTACCTCCAGTATCAGAGGCAGTATGCCCATGTACACCAGTTGCTGGGGAACATGGGTGGGAGGGTGCTGTTGCATTCCTTGTGGGATCCTGTGGGCAGCTGGTTGGCCACTGTGTGAACAGACTGTTGGACTAGATGGACCCTTGGTCTGATCCAGCATGTTCTTAATACAGACTGAGGAGCGACCAGTCACAACTCCACAGGCAGTGTGTTCCAGAACATATCAAGCCTCTTTTTAGCCTGTGTTGTTTTCATATAGATCCTATATGGATACTTAAATTTCAGTGATATGGGTGGGAAGGTTGGATAATATAAGTTTTTACATTATTCTAGTCCTTCAGTTTTACAGTCCCAGGATAAAGAATCCCATGTGAACCTGACATTAAGCACAGAGAGAGTAATGCATTCACAAAAGTATTTGGAATATATAGCTTGCATCCACAATGCTTTTTGTGGGGGGGGGGGGGATCTATTATAAAATAGCTCATTTTAAAATGTGTAAGGTCTGATGAATGTTACATTCCCTTAAGACTGGAGCTTTAAACTTTCCTTTTCATTGGGGATAAAAAAGTAATTACTGTATGTAGCCCTGTGCCAGGCAATTCTGTGGATGGAACAGGCTCTCACTTACAGTTTCATTCCAACATTATTTTAAAAACAAATGGATTTACGTACCAACTGGAGTCCAACAATATGCTTATTTAAATTCTTTACTTTGCAATATCTGAGTATTATCTTTAAATTTGTGTATTATTATTACGACGGTTTCTTTCTCATAAGAAACGAACTAAGCATCAAGAATAGATGGACTGCTTTTCAGGACTACTTCCAAGAGAAAAGGGGTGATGGTGGGGAAAGAGAGCATTCTAAGTCAGGGTTAGGCAATGTTTTTGGGCTTTGGGCACATTTGGCAATTTGAGAAACTATCCTGGGCACCACCACAAAATGACTGCCATGGGAGGCATAGCAAACGATAAGTCACCTGCCCAAAAGCGTGGCCACAAGACCAGAGGTGGGGTCTGAGCCTAAACACACAAAACAACTCTTTTGAATCCATAGTTTTCAGCACCAACAGAAATCTGTTTCACAGCAATCCCAATTGCTGGTAAGAAAATGTGTGATTTTGTGGGGTTTTTTTAAAGTGGGATGGATAGGACACCTTTTTGGGTGCCAAGAAAGGTGACCAGGGGTGCATTAGTGCCTGCAGGCACCATGTTGCCTACCCCTGTTCTAAGCCAGTTTCTTTCTGTGAGAGCCATCCTCTCTCACCCACCTTGCTGTCATCCTTCCTTTGGACCTCATGCACCATTTCTGGTATCAGTGTGGGAGGAAGATACAATTCACAGCAAGATTCAAGAGCCTGCTCTTGGATACATTCAATATTAAATTGTCCTCAAAGGAGTGTATTTCAGGATAAGTTGGGTTTCATTTTTTTTAACCTCATAATAATAACAACCAGAAAGAGAGAGAGAGAGAGAGAGATGCTTCTGTGGAGTGTTCACATGTGATCTGTTGTATTGTACTCTGTCCAGAGAATTTCAGGTATGGGGCAGTTTTAAAGTACAGTAAACAAAATATATGCAGCAGAAGAGATGACTGACATTCCCCCTTCTTGCCCTCCCTAAACAGAGTGCCATCTCATTTCTAGGTCACCATGGATGGGTCTTTGCCATAGACAGCTCTATTCTTTCTTGACATCTCTTTTCTGAGCTCAGTAAGGATCATTGTGATCACCACACTGTTCCTGCAAAGAACTCAAGGCAATATAAATGCACCCCCTCCACTCCAACTCTAAGAGCCAGTGTGGTGTAGTGGTGAGAGTGTTGGACTGGGACTCAGGAGATCCGGGTTCTAGTCCCCGCTCAGCCATGAAACTCACTGGGTGACCTTGGGCCAGTCACTGACTCTCAGCCTAACCTACCTCACAGGGTTGTTGTGAGGATAAAATGGAGAGGAGGAGGAAGATTATGTACGCCTCCTTGGGTTCCTTGCAGGAAAAAAGGCGGGGTATAAATGTAATAAATAAATAAATAAAACATAAGAAGAGCTGTGCTGGATCAGGCCAAAGGCATATCTAGTTCAAGATCATGTTTCCTATATCCCCCCACCCAGATGCTTCTGGGAAGCTCCCAGGCAGACCATGAGGACAACAGCACCCACTGCTCATGTTACCCAGAAACTGGTATTGAAAGGCACACTGCCTCCAATATTGGAGGTAATATATACCATCATGACTAGTAGACATTGCTAGCCTGATCCTCCATGAGGATAATTTGCTTCTAGGCCCAAGGTACCTTAGGGAGCGCTTCCTCCCCTATCTTCCACCCCGCCACTTAAGGTCTTCGGAGGGTCATCTGTTGCGGCTGCCTAATGTGAGACTGGCAGCTACTCGTCGGAGGTCCTTCTCTTTTGCTGCCCCTCAATTGTGGAATGGCCTGTCACTTGAAATACGCCTGCTGACTTCTTTGAATGTCTTTAAGCAGGCACTTCTGTGGATGGAACAGGCTCTCACTTACAGTTTCATTCCAACATTATTTTAAAAACAAATGGATTTACGTACCAACTGGAGTCCAACAATACGCTTATTAAATCTTTACTTTGCAATATCTGAGTATTATCTTAAATTTGTGTATATATTACGACGGTTTCTTCTCATAAGAAACGAACTAAGCATCAAGAATAGATGGACTGCTTTTCAGGACTACTTCCAAGAGAAAAGGGGTGATGGTGGTGAAGACTTTATTATTTCAGCAGGCCTTCCTTTTATAACATTCTATCACATTACTATGGAATTTTATTGTTTTTATGGAATTTTTATACTGTTTTTATGTTTAACAGATTTTTTTATTGCACATTTATCTGTTTAATTGATTATTTTGTACGCCGCCTAGAGTAATAGTATATAGGCGGGATATAAATTGAAATAATAATAATAATAATAATAATAATAATAATAATAATAATAATAATAATAATAATAATAATAATAATCCTGTGAAGTAGCTTTAGGCTAGCCTGTGCTGAAAAAAATTCCCACATTCCCCCCCCCCCGACCATTCTCATTCAATTTGATAGAAAAGAAATTGCTTTCGAAAAGAAATTCAAAGGAGGAAAAAAAAATTTCAGAGAAATTCTCATGGGCTGGGTCCAGGGTTCCTAAGCTTACTGATGAAGCAGCCAAGGAATATGCATGCCTGTCCAGTCTTTCATTGTGCAATCATCTCTCTGGCAGCCTGTAGCCCCCTCGGCTTCCCACACGTCAATTAATTTTAAATGGTGTCCACCTTCCCGCTCTTTCCGCACAATGCCCTGGAATGATGCTCGGTGGGAGACAATGTGGAGAATGTAAAATGGGGCCAGGCTGCCCAGACAGTTGCTGTTGCTGCCACTTGCAGTGGCAGCACAAGCCCCACCCACCAAAAAATAAGCTGTGATGCAACCTCTGCCAATGGTGAGCCCTACCTTTGAGAAACTGTTGGAGAATTTCTCCTCCCTCTGGAGAAATTCAGTGAAATTGTCGTCATCCCCCCCCCCCGCCATTTTTCTGCTCGCACATAGAATGGAGAATTTTGAGAGGCGATTTGTGCACAGCTCCAGTTTAGGCAGAGCAATAGTGATTGGCCCAAGTTTTGTGACTGAGAAGGGATTTAGCTATGAAATTTACACTTGTTTTAAAATTGATGAAGATGGCTAGATGGCTCTCTGGTATTAAAATGGTAGGATATAAAACTTCTAAAAAAATGAAATGAAATTAAGATGTGAAGCACAATTCCATGGCACATTTCCCTGTATGACCCTCATTGAAGTGAATGGAAGGTATGCACATTCCCTTCATTTCAGTTGGGCTCGGTGAAGAAAACTACCCTGGGGATTGCAACCTTTGGGAATAAAGCTTAAGAATGGTTGTGATTTTTATGATGATGTTCCTATGTACCTGCAGAAACTGCCACTTAATTATCTGCACATTTACTCTGATCCGGTATCTTTATTCTTCTTGTTCGAACGTATTTTATGCTGTTTTTAACATGAAAAGCAAAGCACCGCTTATGCAAAATGCGGCTGTCTTAAGGAAGTTTCCCCTGTTTTTCACGTAAATAACGTAGTGCCGGGGACCCGGAAGTCCACTGAGCACCTCGGCAAGCGCCTCAGCTGGCGCTCACGGGGGGCGCAAAACGGATCGCGTGGCGGGGGTGCTTGCCAAGTGCCCCCGCGAGGCAAGCACAGGGGTAAGTGCACAACCCTAGAAACTGTACAGGTGGTAAACTCAATTTCATTAAAAAAACAAACAAACAAACAAAACCTCACAAGTGATACAGCTAGTTAGATCCATAACTAGGCACTGCCTTTGCTTCAACGTTCTCTTTTTTGCCCACCATGTCCCTGGGCTGGATAATGGAATCGCCGACGTGCTGTCCCAGAACCAGATGTCCAGATTTCTGGAGTTGACCCCTAATGCCCGGCGGGATCCAGATCCAATGCTGATTGTGCTTTGGGATCTTGGAGAACTGAGGCAGAGGAAGCCATAATGCAGTCACTGGCCCCCAGTACATTTGCAAGCTATGCAAAGGCAGCTAGAGAGTTCAACATTTTCAGGTCTGAAAGGTGCCTTTCCCTGTTGTGGCCCATTCCTGTGGATCATCCTCTGGAGTTTTGTGTTGCATTACACCACCACAGGAATGTTGAAAGGTAAGCTAGCAGAGCTGGCCTTCTGGGTCAAGATTAGAGGGGTAGAGGAGAATGCTGGAGGGGGTGGTCTAGGGAACCCTAGCAGATTCCCAGCAGCCCATTACACCTGAGATTCTGGTTGGTTTGTCAGATCAATCGGCTACATTATGCTTCTCAGAATATAAGACTTGAATTGCACTAACTACTTTCTTTGGTGCTTTTAGTATGGGGAAGGTGTCAGCCAGGTCCAGATTTGACCATTCTGGCTGGGCCTTTCAGTTCCATGACCTAGAAATTGTCAGAGAATTGCTATCTGCTGCTTTAGGTGATCCAAGATGGATCAGAAGCACTGTGGATAATCAGTATCCTTGTTGGCTGCACCTAGGAGTAAGATTTGCCTGGTTAGGGCCCTAGAAGCCTTCCTCCTTCCCCGGGGCAGTGAGGCAGAAATCCTTTTCTCACATGCTGATGGCCTTTCCCTTACCCACTAACAATTTTGGTCAGTGGCAAAGAAGGCAAAGTGGGCCAGATCCCACTTCTTAACCAAGGCAGGGTGGCTCACCGCACAAGGCAGGCTGGTTGCCTGCAGGTCCACTTACATTCCCGCACTTACACATGCACATCCTTGGAGGGAAGAACTTCTTGGTTTAAATAAAGAGGCCTAGTTCACCCAGGCTCTGGTATCTGTATCACTACTTCATCTGTTCCCTCTCTGCCTGCAATATTCATAGCACTCTTGCTACCTGCCTTCCAGTAATATAGAGATACACAATAGATAAGCTGTAACCTTTTTTTGGATCACCTTCTGCCACCGTAAGAACATCCGACCTTCCAAGCTACTTTGAATATCGTAACATCTTGCAAATCTTTGCCAAGACAAGGAAGGCTAGAGAACACCATCCCTATAACCTGTTTTGTTGAATGCTTTCACCTTATGAAGAAGCCCTGCCTGATCAAGATACATTAAAAAGAGCCTAGTATAGTTCAGTGGATAGAGCAGATAGCATCTAGACCTGGGAGCATTCGGTTAAAATCCTTCTCCTGAACTGAGCCCATTGGGCAGGTCAAGAACAATAGCCCTGGGAGTAATAAATAGGGATAGGAAAGAAATTTGTTCAGTTCACATTTTAATGCAAATGTACCTAATTCAAATGTACACATTTTTCATGTGCTTTTTCTAATTTTTTAAAGCACTTTTTGTGTGTGCATATCATGCAAATTTGTGTGCAAATTTGGTGTGCAAGCTCATAAATGTGCAGATATCCGATTGCAAATTCTGTTTGGGTCTGCATTTGGTTCTGGGAGATGTTACCTGAGTAAATATGTATAAATTAATGAACCCAGTAAATTCACATCCCTGTACCAGATACTGGCCATGTACAAGATTTTTTTTTTTTTGAAGAGTTAATAGGACTCTTAAAAGGGCAACATTACATTATTATTATTATTATTATTATTATTATTATTATTATTATTGCATTTGTTGTTGCTGACACTACTACAGCCACTTCCCACACTCCTATGGAAATTCAGAAATAGAAGCTGTCACTTAAAAAAAAAATTAGGGTCACTACATATGAGCAAAGGCATAGGCCGTATGCACACGTCACAATAAGACAGAATTCAAGAACATTCTGGATTATTGCAAGCGAGCCATCATGCCAGCACACGCTGCTCAATTGCTCCCTCTTGGCTCTTGCAATTGGCAGTGGCTAAACAATCTATGGACCATGTGTCTGTGGTTTGTTTATTGTGACATGCCAGTCAAGAGCCAAGAATTAGCCATTGCTTATGACTCTGGCATGTTTGGGGAGAGACAAGTTCCTGGTTTGGGAAGATAGCTTGCACAGCAGCAATTGGGCTGTGTACAAAAGCACTCTGACTCATTCACCATGAGCAAGAATTCTTTGGAATTCTGGTTTATTGTGATGTGTGAAAATACAAAAAAATATATTTTCTCTCAACCTACACATCCCTAAACTATTTTCTCTCAAAATACACACTTTGAAATGCATTTTGATCCATTTCTTGAGCTGCAAACTATGTTGGAAAGTGTGAAAAACAGCAGATAACTAAGTTCTGATCTGCACATTCATCCAGGAAGTGCACATCAGGTCAGTTTTAGCACAATTCAGAAAAACTGCATTCCTCAAGCATTCCTAACAGCCTGTGTGTCTAAAGGAGCTTTGCACATGACTTTACAGAGTGCATTGGCTGCATGAAAATCTGAGAGGTACTTGTTTCTTCGCCAGCTTCTTCTTGACATGCACTGACAAATGCTGTGTGCATGGGGGGGGGGGGAGAAAGTGAGGCATGGTAGCTATGCTGAAACTGAAAGCTGAATTCTGCATGTAGTAGTGGAAAATATACACAACTGGATGTATGCAGGCAGGGAGCCAACATATGAAGGATGCTCAAGCTACTATGAACCCAGTGGTCCTGTGAATTGGGCCTAAGCGCCTGCTCAGGCATGGCACAACACTATATGTTGTTCCTTCATACATTATATGAAGCATTAGAAAACAGCAGTGCATAAAGATGGATATAGTTGTGTTGTATGGAGTACAGCAGCATTTCAAGCTGTAATTAGTACCATATTGATTCAGGGATGTCAAAGGACATGAACCTTATTTTTCCACTTACAAAAAGAATTATTTTTCTTGACACAACCAAGATTAATCTTAGCATTTGCTTAACAATGAGGATTTTGAATTATTACCAGTCCATTTATATTGATTAATATAAAAATGAATATAGATGTAGTCCAGCAGAATACTAAGAAAGGATACAACAAATAGTTGTTATGAAGCTGTTGGTTATCATACAAATAGAATAAAGAATCAATAACATAGTGCAAATCACTAACAGCACAGTCCTATGCACATCTACTCAGAAGTAAGCCTGACTAAGTTCAGGGAAGCTTACTCCCACAATAATGGTATATAGGATTGCAGCCCTAAATCCCTATGGCTGTTGACTAAATGGAGCAAGTCTACTTTGCTGGAAACTCCACAGCCAGAACTTTCCACATCAAAATGCCTTACCTTTCAATCCTGTTCAATTTAGTTGAATGTAATTGACAATTTTGTACCAATCTAACAATACAACAAATAATATCACTTTTCTTTTTTTTCACATATCAAGCAACAGCAATTTCTATACTTACAGCATACATTTGTGAAATAGGGTTCTTCTGGATGATTCTTTTCTTGTATTTGAAATCAGATCACCTTTTAGCCTGTTTACTTAGAAAATGAATATGAAATTTTGAAACATAATAGAACTTAATGGACGTAACAACATAATGTGTAATAAGTATATAATGAATGTACGATTCCAGTGCAAAGTGATTGACATATTGGTCAAATACCATTGCAATTTTGTGAACTCTTTAGTATTACATTAAAGGCACTTTTTCTGACATATCAGGCTGAAAATTTGAATATAACAATTGCCAATGTCATTTGCCAAGACACATTACCAAGATGTGAGGGTACTATTAGGCTATTACTAAGATGTGAAATAAGCCACTTTAGATTATATGCTCCTACAAGCTTCAAGGTACTACTTCTCCCCCCCCCGCCCACCTCTTTTTTGGTAGTGTAAATTTTATCCATAGTTTGGAAAGCAAACACTCAGATGGATAACAGATCTTCACAGCTCAATAACATGAACGAGCCTAAGGCAACACCAAAGCAAGCTCCAAGTTGTTTTAAGTGTGCAGTCACCAAAGTCATTGTGACCTAGATTCATACCTCTCCAGGGGTGCCATAAAAATATCTGTGTCTCAGGGGCCCAGCCAACTAGAGTGCAAGCCGACTGAAAGAACTGTTTGTCTGAAAAGCACACTGAACTCTGTTCCTATCAGGTCCTGCAGCAGCTAGCATCAAACCCGCATCTTCTTACTTTTTTGGGTCTGATCTTTCCACACCAGCTCCTTGAAATGATGTCATACCACAAAGCAAAGGGCACCCACTGTAATCACATTGGTCTAAAAATGCTTCCAGCACACAATTAAGCCCTGCCAGTTCTTCCAGTGAGGACCAAATTAAATGTTCGGCAAATCACACATAATGTAGTTATGCGTGATCTTTTTATTTACTTTCATGTAATTGTATGTACCCCCAATTTCCAATGGGACCAACAAGGTACTCTGGGAGGAGGGGGTTGAACTTTCCCCCCACCCAGCTTTACCCCCAAATTCCACTTCTGTGGAAAGAGGGGGGGCTTAAAAAAAAAGAAAGAGACTCCATTTACTCCAGTGGATACTTTTTTTCTCTTCCCCCCCCCCAACTGGGGGGGATTTAAGGGGGAAATGGGAGGAAAGGTTTAACCTCCTCCACCCAGAGTGGATCCAAATTGGGGGCACACTCAAATGTTTAGTTTGACTCTTAGTTCCAGCTGGTCAGACCCCTTCTCCTACCTCAAAAGATCTCATTTGGAGTTGTTTCTTGGCAACTGCCAACTGATGCCAGTAAGACTAGGCCTCCATCCTGGGCTGAGTGACTTCCAGCTACTTGGGCCCCCCTTGCCTTGGAGATCCTCAGTGTGCTCTGCTAACTAGAAGGCAGTAGCCCATGGTCAAGACCAGGGAAGGGCAATTACAAGCGGAGTGATCCTATTCATGGTTCTGTTGCAAAATATGCTAGATCCTAATGTACCCAGTTCAAATCAAGCACATTAGGAAAGAGAAAAAGTCTGGCAGTGGTCCAACAAGTTTATTCTATAGAATATGGAGACACGGGAGTGTACTGCAAAGCCGCATCTCAACATGGATACTGAGATCTTATCGATTTATATAGTATCTTCTGACGCATTCCCACACATGTGTCTTACTAACACAAACTTCTAGCTGTGAAATGGAAAAATAGAGAGAGATATGGATTCTAAGCTACATTACTGGAACAGAGGTTAGCTAGGCCATGCTGACTTCTCCAACCCTCCCCTGTCCTTGGCTAGAAGAGCAGAGCGAGCCAGGTAAGCAAGGAGGAGGCAACATTCCTCAGTTTTACTTCTCTGTCTCATAGTCAGTCTAAACAGCAGAAAGTTGCAGAGGAAAGCATTTCAGTAGTTTTAGCTCATTAGTTACTGAATTTTTACAACAGTTCCACTCTTTCAGTCATGCCCTCCTCCATGACTGAACACAGGTTAGAGTCTAGCGAAGTCTGTCTTCTCTGCCTGCATTGAGTCATACAGTGTCATCCAGTGGATGGTTTTGGGTAGTTAAGGGGGTATTACATTCTAAACCCCAGGGTGTGACGAGGAGCCTTCTGAAGCCTGCTCTGATGCATTTGCTAATAAAATCACTCTGACTTGGCCCACACTGAGAACAGTTTCTGATGACTGAGGCAGTTGTTTGTCCAGTTTTGATGAATCAGTTTCAGTTTGATGTGCCTGTGGATGTGCACAAGTTACTTGGAGGAGTAAAGCTGACTACCTGCTCTTTGGATCCATTTCCATCCTATCTTTTAAGAATGCATCTTTGAAAGAGGGCTTTGTTTCAGCGGCTCTAAAATAACTTGTAAGACCTTTACTAAAGAAGCCTTCATTGGCTTCCACCACCTTAGATAATATCAGCTAGTTTCTAATCTCTTTTTTTTTTTTTTTAAGTAAGGCCCTAGAGCGGGTGGTGGTGTCGCAACTCCAGACTTTCTTAGATGGAGCTGATTATGTGGATCCTTTCCAGTGTGATTTCAGGACAGAAACAGATTTGGTCCACCTTGGTAGATGGCAGGTATATGGTAGATGGCAGGTTCTTATTGGCTCTTCTGGACCTCTCGCCTTGTTCATTGGCCTGTGGGGTTCCTCAGGGCTGTTTTGTACCCTATACTTTTTAATATCCACACAAAGCCATTGGAGGAGATCATCCAGAGTTTTGGGTTTGGGTGTCATCATTATGCTGATGGGTCTGCATGGGAGTCGTGGAGCTATAGTTAGGCATGTTTATGTAATCGTCCAAGTTTGATTTTAATACTTGAGTAAACATTTATTTTATTCTGCATTTAAGCTGCCTTGTGGAACATTTGAGGTAAGAATAAAGTAAGTCACCTCATCTAATCATGTTCTATCCACACAGTGAATTGTTTTTAATTTTAAATACGGTTATTACCTTCACAGGGATATTCAAATGTCTAAATCTCTGACGCAGATCTTCATATAGGTTAGAAAATTAATTCATTATTAGATTGGAATCTTTAATTAAATTCAGGTTTACATTTATGGTGTACAGATGGTTGGCATGATGCAGGAAGTATGCAAAGAGTTAGAACCCAGGGGTAAAAGGATTGAGACTCTATTCCCCTCTCTATTGTAAAAGTGGAATGCACACACGTTAGCATAGCCTTTAAAATGGCCAACACTTTGTAGTATTTTCCTTACAGACACAAGACATTTGGACATGGTTCTGTGGGGTAGCTCTGCTACATTGATTTAATTAGGGTTTTCTATCATTTCAGTCCTTTGAAAGTAGCTTCTGAAGACCTTTTAAAAACAGACCTCTTTAGTTAGCTGTAAAAGCACACAAATGCAAAATGATTGCTATGAGCAAGTAAATAAAAGTTGAATTAATTTAATATAAATGTCAGGGAACATAGCCCTGAGGCAAAACTTTTATCCTAGATGGAAAAATGGAACCACTTTGTAAATATCTTTTAATAGTGCCCTTTGGGTACTCACTGCTCCATTCACAAGGTCACATCCCTCCATTTTCTATTTAATGATTCAGTGTACGTATTTGTTAATTCTTGTTGTCTGTGTCTCAGTCAAAAAACATTTCACATTCTACAGTCTTTGGTTTCTCCCGTAACTTCATGAATTCCAATATACACTTAAGCCAATGCAGTTCACTTTTTCATACAACAAAATTGTGCCTTTGATCCAACGCAACACACTTGCCCTAATTTGGTGTATTCTATTCATAGTGGCTTACGGGATCAGAACATAGAGTTCAGTCATTATGTAAATAACTGACTTGGTTTTATTGATTAGTTAGGTAAAAAGAAGGCATTTAATCAATGCAATTGAACAGATTATGATGGGTTGCATCCAGTACTGTCCATCTACCAACAGAATGACATCTGCTAGTGAAATGGATTCCCTCTTTCCAGAGCAGATTTCAGAGGCTATGGGGGGCTGCAGAGGGGAGGGAGGGGAGGGAAGGGAAAGTGTACAGTTTCCTAACACCTGGATAGGGCTGTGGTGTATTTTGTATGCCTGAGTAGATTGGTCAATTAGATCATTAGTAGTTATTTCAATGGGTCTACTCTAAGCATGATTAAGTCTGGATCCAACCCTATTATGTTGATGGTCCTTTGTGGATGATGATGATGATGATGATGATGATGATGATGATGATGATGATGATGATCATCATCATCATCATCATCATCATCATCATCTCCTCTGATGATCAGATGCTGGACACAACCTGTGTTTCAGCCTAGAAACACAAATGGCCCTTCTTGTTTGCTTCTCTTCATGGTGCCCATGAGTCTAGCCCCTGAGCCCCATCTGGCACAGCAGGGTTCCAGACAGCCTGCCTGCCATGACTTCTCCCAGTATACTTTAAGCCAGGGGTAGACTCCCAGAAGCCCAAGGAAGCATAGCCAATGGTCAGGGGTGATGGGAATTCTAGTCAAAACAGCTGAAGGACTTCAGGTTGCCTACCGCTGCTTTAAGCTGCAATGGGCTAAAGCAGGACATTCTCACCAGCAGCCATTTTTCCACTTTCCTTTTCCAACTGACCTTCAACAGGCCAAGACTAATCCTCATTGAGCTGTTTTGTTCTTTTATATAGATGTATCGATTTTAAACTGGCTTATTAGAAGCTTTTAAAATCTATTCTTATGTGAAATACTTCTGCAAACCTTGGGGTTCCACTGAGTATGCTCATACCTCCATCTTGTCTCTCAGTTGCTCAGTCTTGACACCATTTCTCTTGGCACTCACCACCTGTGTTTGCAATTAGAGGGAGTGATCACAAACTAGAAATTAAAATGAGGCTGTAATCCTAAACATGCTGCATGCTTACTTTAAAGTTAAATCCATCAAAAACCAATAGGGCTTCAGAGAAAACGTTTTGTTTGGAAGTGTTAATGTGAAACATCCTGTTATTTCTCTTTCAGAAATCTAACATGTGGACAAATCTTCCCCATACCCCCACATAAAGCAGTTTGCCCATTCTGTGCCCCACAATACAGGCCCGTGGCTCACGCTGGCTCAGCTTGTCCGAGCGTGGAAAGCTAAGCAGGGTCAGGTCTGGTTGTTACTTGGATGGGAGACCCCTCCTCTAGTTTCCTGCATTGAGCAGGGGGTTGGACTCGATAGCCTTGTAGGCTCCTTCCAACTCTATGATCTATGAAATCTATGAAATTCTTTCTAGTGTCGTCACTGGAGTCTGCACAGAGACTGTGTCATGCAATTTCTCCACCTGTTCAAAAGAATTTAAAACTGGAACACCTGTATTCCAAGAAGCTGGAGTCAGGGCAAAGAAGGACATGTGGAAAGCTGGAAAAATGAAACTAGAGCATAAACTTTATCAGTCTTTCTGAGTATGCCCAAAGATTCAGCCTTTGTTAGCAGAAATCTGACACCAATAAATTTCACACTAAAATTAACATCTTGCTATGTTCACAAATGGGCTCGGCTTCTGTTAACTAATACTTCATTTTTGATCATTTTTGGCTTAAAGACTGCAACCTAGAAGCCAGAGAGTTACAATAAATCTCTCCCAACGGCCCTGCAAATGGCATCTTTGCCAACTCAGATTCATAAATAAATGTTATACAGTACAATGTACAGTATAATGGACACCTTTTAGGAAAAGGAAGTGCATAAACAGAGAGAAAAACATTGTCTTTTGCTGTAAATTGCTTGCATTCAATGGCATCATATCAGGCATAAATCAGATTTGGACATTCTGTATCTGCCAACTATTCAAAAAATGTTAGAATAAAAAAGTATCTCATAAGTAATATAGTCCCATTTTTTACAATAGCAGGATGCCCTAGACTTAACCATTCCTATATTAACCATTAATATGCTCCTACAAACTCTCTAAAAACCACCCTTGGAGGAGATTCCATAATATTCTAGGGCAAATCCACCAGGCTGCGGCCAAATGTCCTTCTATGAATAGAATGGTTTTTGATCCAGTGGAGATCCCTGATCATGGAAGGTGGGAGATGATTACTAACTGATCCTCACCCCAAGCCCCAATGCCATCTCCCATGCTGTTCTGGAAGTTGCCCAACCCCACCCCCAGCAGACTTTCAGGGAGCTGCTGGAGTGGAACTGGCAAAAATGGCCTCCTTCTTCACTTCTGTTGGGTGTTAGGAGCATCCTTTCAGTGAGTGGAATCCTCTCATGGGATCTGAGGATCCAAACCATTCTGCCCAAATCAAGTTTACTTGTTGCAACTTGAACACCTGCCTTTCTGGCAGGGCAAAATCATTTCAAGAACAGGACCAGAATACTCTGCTCTTCTTTGGGTTTTACATTTCATTCTCTACCTCAGTGGCTTTGGGGCATGTAAGGGAGTGGTCTAGTGCCGCCCCATGCTTCACACCCGCAATCAGGGATAGATGCCCTCAAATCTAGCAAAATGAAGGTAATAAATCATACCCTTCACTGGATGGAGAAGACCTGATTCAGGCAGAAAAGGAGGGTCTTCTACAACCCAGAGGCTATGCTAGACCCTCACATCTTAATATCATCAATTCATTGGTGAGAAAATCATCATCATCGTCATCGTCGTCTTAAAAATCCCTCTAGCTCAATTGGAATGAGTTGCAGAAACCATTCTGGTTTCCAGAGTCCACTGCAGTGTTTCAGTGGAGCAGAATAAAGATCTGTTCTTTGCCAAAACAATGGGTGGAAGGTTCTGTCCACCCATAACTGGAAGAATGGAGCTGAACTGAAATGCCATGAATAATTTTCCCCATGGTGAAAAATGATTGAAGCATAAGCATAATGTGTGTGGGGTTGGGGGGTGCTTAGCCAAGTCTCAGGATATGACCATGAAACTCAGGGTTTGGCCCTCCTTCTCCACATCTCTGTGGATGAGTTGAATCTCAAGATTTGTATACCTAAAATGACTGAATTACTTATTTTGTACTATTTAAATGTGTTTGATATGTTTTTTGTAATGATTTCCCCCCCGATACAATGCTGTATTTTGATATTTATTTTATGTTTACTGTGAACTACTTACAGCATGGCCCACTGCAGAAAAGCAGCATATTAATAAAGTAAACTTACTTCAGGCTGCAATTAGTACTAACATCTGGTGAAGAAGAGAGTGGAGTTTTGTGCCTAGTAGCTAGCCATTGAATGGAAAGGTTTATAGGTCTTCCTTGAGCTATCGCCCTCCTCCTAAAGCATATAGCAAGGGTGGAAAACCTCTGCCCAGGGGCCAAATCAGGCATTCCTTGAGTCCCAGTCTGGTCCTCTGGGGTTCCCCAGAAGGTCACACACCCTTTCTCCAACCACCGATCATTTGGTGGTTTACCAGTTTTTGTGCAGTTTCTCCCCCCTTCTTAAAGGTTGAAAGTCCTCTCCTAAGGATTAGATACTGCCAGTAAGAGCTTTACGCTAAAATACACTGGTATCATTTGTAATATTTTGGTATTTTTTTACCCCATCCCCTTTGCCCCTGCTCACCACTGGAATGTGACACACACACACACCCCTGAGAGCTACTCCAAAATTGAATTTGACCCTGTGGCTAAAAGAGGTTCCCCACCCCCCGCATATGGAGAACTATCCCATGTGTGTTGTAAACATCAGTGTCGGACGAACACAACTGGTGGCTCACCAGGTCAAACACCAAGCATACATGGTGGCCTGCCCACACACACACACACTTTTGCAGGCGGCAAAAAATAGATGTATCAAGTCCTTTCTGGGCATTTAACTGTGATCCACACATTGTGCAGGGCCTGTTACGGAGCAGTTTTTCTGGGCATTTGGCACACTTGTACCACTCCCAGAATTTTGTCAGGGCCTGCAGAAGGCAAGACACTGCAGTGGTTGCCTAGCAACATTATTACTTTACTGCCTGCCAGAGAGGAAGCTACAGTAGAGTAGATAACATGGACAAAGAGAGGGATCAGCTCATAGTTGGGGATGTGAAGTGACTGTGAGTCAGGTGGTGTGTGTGAAGCCAAGTGGTGGAAGAAGAGACTTCGGCAAGGACGGGGCAGGTCTCAGGCACCTTTTGCAGTGTGTCTGATGCCTAGAAATAGATGTGATAATATTCTGGTTTACTAATAATACCTTCACCATTATCTGCATCATATATTTCATAGGTGTATACACTGTATGTGCAAATTTGCCACAGCGCTACTATTACCTGTGTTTTTGTAGTACATCTGTGCTTTTTAAAATAAAATAAATCTATTCACTCTTTCACTTTTATCAGCCTAAATCACAAACCAGTGAGTGCTTGGATATTATTATTACTTTTATTTATTTATTGCAATGAACTTAAATGCAAGAACTCAGGCTGAAATGGTTTGTGCTAATATCTGAAAGCAAACAAGGACCCACAAACATCTTGCTGGAGAGGTATACCCTAAATATTCCCCTTTAGAATTCAGGATTATTTTTGTTCACAACAAGTCGATACTGCAAATACCTTTCTGACTCAGGGTAAGTCCAACATCTTTGTAAATTTTATGTGCAAGACCTGATTATAAAGAAAATCTATAAACTAGCACTATGCCTTGGACTATGTAAGATAAACCTAGACTAAATCTACTTGAAAAAAATAATCAACAAGGCATCCTGATGATACTGAGCATAATAATTCAGTGTCCTTTTCCCTCTTGTGTATGTATTATCCATTGCACTCTTGATGAAGTTGCTAAAAGTCTGAGGCTTGACTTAGTTCATATTTCAGCCGATCCTCCATTTGTACCGTCCCACGTTTCCCCATCTATCAGCTTTCTTCTTCAGAATTACTATTCAGGCATCAGTGCAGTGTCTGCATCTTTTAGCTTCAAGTATGCCTGCTTCCTGCATCTGCTGCCTTTTGATTTATGTGTTGAGCATTCAGGCCTTCAGGCTTCACAAATAGCGAATTTATTTCCTAGGTATTCAAAGATTGGTCATTTGGTTAAAATGCACTCCTAACTGCTGCACAGAATCCAAAACAAATGAGCTGGGCTTCAGATAATGTCTATCATGCTCCTAAAACCGAGGTAGCAAAATTGCCTGGGCTTGTTAAAATATTAACCAAGTAATGGGACTCCAGCTGCTTCAGCTTAGACTTCATTCGCTCTGAAAGCAAGTGTCTATTTCAAGGGTAACTGAAGTTATTTTGATAAAGCATTGTATGCATTTCTAATTACATACATAATGATGATCTATGGAGTAACTTCAGATGAAATTGTGGCTCATTTTAGGTCAATGCCAAAACTTCCATTCTGGTTTTGCCAGTGTTTTCTTCATAATATTAAAGATTAGTCACATTTAAAGGAGATTAAAGCATTCACAGGCAGTAAGATGATTCAGTCTGGATTTTTATAGAGTAAATAACTTCAGTGCTTCAAGCTAGAAAAATTGGATAGTTTCTTCAGAAGATGAGAGCTCAGGGTGAAAAATACCTTCCAGGAGACAGAGACAGACAGATATTTGGTGTGCTTCAGATTTGGCCGAATCCTGAACCCAATTGGTCTGATTCAGACAGATTTGGTAGATGTCTGAATTAAAGCAGGACTCCTCTGAAACAGACCAAATCCAAATCTGAACACTCCTGAGGATTCAGGATTCAGAGAGACAAAGAGACACAGACAGTGTGTCTCCAGAAATGGATACATTTCTCCACAAGTTCTCCACATCTGGAAAATCTCAGGGTGCGGGGAGGGGGAAGGGAGAAGAGAAGGTGTAGTTTTGTGATTGGCAGTTCTAGTTTCTAATCACAGTGAATGGTTTCGCCAGAACTCTCCAATCTCAGTCATTTGGGGCAGGGGTGTTCAGGTAATGTACAGCATGACTGATCCAGTGTATAGCATGACTGATTCAATGCCCTTTGCTAGTTCGCTCTCCCAAGAGCAGGAATGTTAAAAGACGTTTGTTGGAGTTTGTGGGACTGGGAAGATGTAGCTTTCTCAAAACAAAACAAAAATGCTGGCTGTTCAAGTCCTCTGCCACTGTATGCTGCACATACATCATCCACTCCTGTCCTAATGTACTTTTTGTGACTTTTGTGCCAATTGCAGGGCCAACCCTACCATTAGTCAAAGTGAGGCAACCACTTCAGGCAGCAGATCTTTGGGGGCAAGGAGTGGTGGCAAGTTGTTGGAGAGCAGAGCTGTGTGGGCCATGCAGCCTGCCTTGAACCCCCTAACCGAGCCTTCTGCCTTCAGGTGTGGTGGGGTACTGAAGTCAGATTCAACTGCCAGTCTGTTTGATTTCTGCAACTAGAATGGGGAGAAGCACCATTGGGATGGGGGACTCTCCAAAGCAGATTTGGAAGAGGTATGGGGGGCTGCCTGAAGAGGGGAGAAGAGCACAGAGAAGTCCCATTCTACAAGTGGTAACCTTTCCGTTGGTGGAACAGTGAACTCGGATCCAACCCCAGGTCATTTGGAAGTCCAAAATCTGCGGAGAAATTTGAATGAGGAAAATATGAGGATCATAATTATTCCAATCACCTGCAGTAGCACCAGTTATTGTTGAACAGCTGGAGGCTGCGGCAGGGATGTTTTGTGGATCGGGCCCTTATAGGGAAAGCGAGAGCTCACTTTGGAAAGCTTGAATGATGTGCTACACAAGCTGTAAAAGGAAGAGACGGGAAGTAAAAGAATGGTTCAGCTAGTGTGAAGTATCTACATAATGAGAGTGCTCTTGACTTTGGGGTTCTATAAACAGCATTTCTTTAGCAAAGAAACATTACTGTGGGCTTCATTGTTCACTGGCAATTGTGGCTGATGAAAAACAAGACATTATTTATAATTGGTCTGCACTAAAGCTACTCTAACTTAATTAAGTAAAACTTTCCTTATTACACGATATTAAGCAGCTCTTTTAAAAAGAACACTTAGGACAACAGTAAGCTGCATAAGTAGCAGCCAGAAGTCTAGAAAATCAAGACGGAACATGCATATTCTATAAGTGAGGTGATGAAGAAGCAAAGCGGAAAAATGAACCTTATTTTTCCATATTTACATGAATATAATGTTTTCTTGGTCAGTCCTCTCCTAGGAACGTGGTAAGCTCTTTGTGTTCATAGATATCCCATCTCCCCTGGCCTCACCTGTTCAGGAGCGCTCACCACAAAAGCAGACATTCAATTTTCACAAAGACCTGGATCATTCTTCCATACTCCATGTGTACCTACTATTACTCACAATTTCAAATCTTGTTTTCCATAAAAAAGCACAAATTTCAATACATATCAGAATCATTATTCCCTATTGAATGTGAATTTTTGGCTTAATTGTATAGATGCATCAAAAATTCTTCCTGCTTGAATTTCTCCCATATTTTTGAGTTTTTAATTGCTTGGTCTTATTTCCAAAGTGGAACTGATGCTTTAGAAAAAATTAGGGATGTGCAAATCAGCAAAACTCAAGCTCACCAAAGTTCTCTGAATTCCATCTCAAAGCTCATTTCAACTCAAGTCCATATCAGATTGTGAGCGTTGTTTGCTTTTCACATGAAAATCCATGCATATCTTCATGCATATTTTTCCAAATGTATGCATCAATTTTGTGCATCTTTGAAATGTACGCATTCTTCTCCCATGAGTAAAGCATATTTGTGTGCATTTTTTAAAAACCATGCATTTTTTCATGCACATTTTTCAAATGTATGCATGCTGTCAAACACTTTTTTTTTTGTTCTGCAAATCACATTACAAGCTCAGAAATGTACAGTCTTCGATTGCAGATTGTGTCCAACTCCGCGTTCAGTATGGAAAGTGCAAACTGGGTAAATCATGATTAAAAAATGAACTGAAACAAATTTCTCATTCATTTCTGGATGGGGGGGGACCCATCTGGATGGCCCTAGGAGTCAGTTACAATCCAATGGATTTCTGAATGCTGCTGGGAATTTTCCAGTGGAAAATGCTGGTGATCCAGCCGAGGGCCTAGTCTCACTGTGGCACAGTGAGATGCAGAGGACCATCAAGTCGATTGCACCCAAGTGTCCTCTCCAGTGCTGGAGAGCCTGCTCTACTCCTTGGTATACAAGGGAGCTGTGGTCAATGAAACAGGCCGGACCTCAGCTAGAGCGCAAATGGCGTAAGACTTGAAGTGAAGACGACCAAGCATGCTCTAGAGCACATAACCATGCCTATTGCGTGGCAGTGTGGGCAGCAAAGAAGCTTTACTTTGCTGCCTCCATTGTGTCCTCGAGTAGCCATCGAGGGGAGCTCTTTCGGGTGGTTCAGGGGCTGTGAAATTCTCCCTAGCAAATGGAGCTCTGGTCCCCTCTGAGACCCACTATGACCTTTCTGCATTGCAATTTGAATACAAAATGAGAGCCAGTGTGGCGTAGTGGTGAGAGTGTTGGACTGGGACTCGGGAGATCTATTCCCCGCTCGGCCATGAAACTCACTGGGTGACTTTGGGCCAGTCACTGACTCTCAGCCTAACCTACCTCACAGGGTTGTTGTGAGGATACAATGGAGAGAATGAGGATTATGTAAGCCGCCTTGGGTTCCTAGCAGGAAAAAAGGTGGGGTATAAATATAATAAATAAATAAATAAATAAATAAATAAATAAAATAGCTTGTTTCCGCAGTGAATTTGACGTTTAACGCTTGATGCTGCTGTCAACGCAGCTCCAGTCAAGGTGTCTGACATCACCATCTGCCCAATTTAATGGGATCAATTTCAGTTACTTCAGGCTGATGACGTGTACAAGGTGATTGCAGCAATGTGACCAGACCAACCATGTGCCCTCTTGATCCTTGCCCCTCTTGGCTAATAAAATCTAGCAGAGGGGATATGACTGGTGGGCCCTGGGAGTGATAAACACATCTCTGCATGTTTAGGGGTGGGTGATCTGCCACAACCCGACCCGCTTCTGGCTCGGCGGATGATGATGCTGTGTCCACCAGGCCGGGCCGAAAGCAGATGTGCGCTGAGCCTGCGCTGCTTGGCGGACTTCCGGGTTCCTAGCGGGTCGTTTTTTACGTAGAAAATGCCATAAGATATGCCCAAAGCAGCTGCAATTTGCATAAGTTACTCAAATGGTGGCCCCTTTTCGCATATCTTACAACATTTTCTACGTAAAAAGCGGTCCGCCGGGAACCCAGAAGTCGCTTCCCCAGCTTAACTCAGGAGACCGTAAGCAGCAGGATGGAGTTCGGGGGGTCGAGCCCAGCCAGTTCACCAGATTTCCAGACCACCACCACCCCAAACGAAGTCCTCGCATATCCCTAGGGGTGGTTCCTGCTATTCTTAAGGAGGCGGTCGTGCAACCACTCCTGAAGAAACCCACTCTGGACCAAATGGTACTTAACTACCGCCCAGTCGCAAATACCCCTTTCTTAGGGAAGTTACTTTTTACAGGGTCATGGCGGAGCAACTGAAGGCACTCTTGGAGGATACTGATTATCTAGACCCATTCCAGTCTGGGTTTCGACCTGGTTATGGGACTGAATCAGCCTTGGTCACCCTGATGGATGACCTTTATTGGGAGAAGGACAGGGGGAGTGTGACCCTGTTAATTCTGCTCGATCTCTCAGCAGCTTTTAATATATCGATTCTCCTGGATCAACGGGCTCCACGGGCTGGTCATTGGTGGCAATGTGTGACAGTGGTTCTGGTCTCACCTGTGGGGTTGATTTCAGACAGTAACATTGGGAAATCCATTGTGTTTGAGCCCGATGGACTTCTGCAGTGTTTGAGCCCGATGGACTTCTGCAGTGTTTGAGCCTGTTGGAGTTCTGTTTTGTTTGAGCCCGATGGACTTCCACAGCATTTCCGCTCCAGCAATCGGAAACAGACCGTGCTGGAATTCTTTTTTTGTTGTTGTTCCAGAAATGTGTGCAAAATAGTTGCACACATTGGGAACTGAGATCTGTGTATCTGTAGCACCATTTGTGCTACATATGAGGTCTTTCGTGCAAATGGGATCTGAATCCTTAAATTTGCGTAAATTCTTTTAATATTTTATCTCATTCCCAAGTCTGTTATGTAACCCCGGGCACAGCATACTCCCTTGGTAAATATCCTTGTCAGTTTAATCTGCTCACTACTTCGTTGTTAGCTTGCCATATTCCCTACTTCACATTGTTCCCTACTTGTCATTGTCAATTTTGTTTAGTTCGGCATCAGCAGTATGGTTTTCCACTAGGCTTATGTGATTTGTGCACATCAAATAGACATGTTTTTTAAATTATTATTTTCAGTTATTATTTTTCAGCTCCCTTGATTTGTTCAAACAGGGTCATGGTTCTTTAGGCTGTTCTTAGGAGCTGCCCCTTTTCAGCACTGCTGAGGGAACTGCACTGGCTGCCTATTCACTACCAGGCCAGGTTTAAAGTTTTGGTACCAGTGTATAAAGCTCTAAACTTGGGACCAGGATACTTGAGAGAGCGCCTTCTCCCTTACCAACCTCCCCAGTCACTGAGGTCATTGGATAGCATGTCCCTGGTGGTTCCACATGGGCCTCTGGCCCGACTGGAGTCCACCCGGAGAAGAGCCTTCAGTGGCTCCATTTCTTTGGAACTCCCTGCCTCTGGAAGTCAGGCAGGCATCAACATTGTATTGTTTTGGGCACCTCCTGAAAACACTTTTATTTCAGAAAGCCTTCTTGATCTAACCAGCCACAGTTTTATTGATTTTGTTTTTAACATATTGTTCTGTTCTTTTACCTGTTTATATTGTATTGTTCAGCACTCCAAAATCTCCCTAGTGGAATATGGAATGGTATATAAATCTTGTAAATAAATAAATTAAAATTTTGTAAAATCATGCGACTGAGCACTTTACCACAGCTTTCAATTCCTTCCATCCCTTCATACTCTCTCTCTCTCTCTCTCTCTCTCTCTCTCTCCCCCTCTCTCTCTCCATCACCAATATACATGTGCAGAATGATGAAACACTGCAAACAAAAGAAAACAAAAACTGGTTGGATCCAGGATCTGCTTTCCATTACAGGAGGAGGGAACCTTCCGTGAGAGGAAGGCTCCACTTACGGAAGTTCTCTGCCCAATTTTGGGGGATCCTCCCTCCTACCACACACAACAGCTCACCCCATTCAGAAGAGCATCCTGGCTCTCTGTGAAGCATTTGTGTAGGAGGGGTCAGGGAAATCTACTTCTATCAGCACAGTTGATTCAGCATGAATCTGGTTCCAACCCTTGATGTGATTGTGTCAGTTCATTTGTGCAGCATGTAACTGACATATCTGCATGCATTAATAAGACATCACCAAATTTATTGAATTAGTAAATTCAGTTGTATAGAGTATTTTATGTACTGCTTTAGTGATGCTCTGGAGGACATATATGCATCAGTAAAACACCAAGCTAAAATAAGGGGGCCTGTGGCTCATGCTGGCTCAGCTTGTCTGAGTGTGGAAAGCTAAGCAGGGTCAGGCCTGGTTATTACTTGGATGGGAGACCCCTCCTCTAGTTTCCTGCACTGAGCAGGGGGTTGGACTCGATAGCCTTGTAGGCTCCTTCCAACTCTATGATCTATGAATCTATGATCTATGAATATTGCTGAATCGTCACAAGTGATCCTATCAAGATGGCTTTTTTGTAGTGTTTTATGTGTGCATTAGTAATATAGATGGGAAAAGATGCAAAGAAGAAGTGGTATGCAAAACAGAGCGAACCAGACAAATGGGAACCATTAAAGTACTCATTGCCAGCTTACTAGCACAACAGCTTGCACAATTAAGACACTGTATTTGTTTTTCTCCTTTGGTTGATTGATTGGTTTTGCAAATCCTATATTTAACAAACCTGGTACCTGTTAAGGAATTCTAGCTGCAGCAGTGATTATGTGTTTGGGAGTAGAAAATAATGGATCTTTGCAGCATCTGTACCCAACCTTCAGATCCAGCAGTATATGTGTCTGCCAACATTAAGAATTCCTTTCAGGGGTCCCGAAATGTTTTGGGTCAGTGGGCACCTCTGGAATTTTGAGAGAGTGTTGTGGGCACTCTCACAAAATGGCTGCTATGGGGGCTTGTCCATTCATAAAATGGCTACCATGGTGGGCATGGCCAGTCACAATACACTCATTTCCCAGAAGGCAAATTTGTGAGGCTAAAAGAAGAGTAACTTCTCCAACTTGTACCTAAAGATGTGGTCTGAGCTGCAAAACACAAAACCAAAGATGGGGGTCTAAGCTCCAAAACACAAAACCACTCTTTTGAACCCAAATACATATGGCACTGGAGGGCAGCACTTCTTTTTGAAGCATACCAACTTCCCAGTTATTATTATTTATTTATTTTAACAAAATTAAGAAATGAAAAAAAAATCAGAAGGAGCAGGGATCCTGGTAGGCACTAAGAGAGGTGCCCATTGGCACTACATTGGAGACCCCAGCCTAATGTGTTTAATCTTTGAATTTTTGAATTTGAGTCTTTGAATTTTTTTTAAAAAAGATCTTTACCTTTGCACTGGACCTAAGAAGACATATTGGAATGAACATATTCCTTCTGAGGATAAATTGCAAGAGAACAGTGATAAAACAAAAGACATATACAACAAAATGTTATTTATTTTGAACCTGTATCTCTTCTTACATGGTTCTTTCTGGATCAGGCATGGCGTAAGTCCTTTTTACAATCATACATAAATAGCTGCATCTTAATTGAATAGATTATGTATATCATTAGTGGCCCATGCAGGGATCTCTGCTCTCTAGTTAGAATAAGAATACTGTACTGATTACCTTTTCTTTCACAAAGTTCACATCCATAAAACCTGGATATATATAAATTAAGCTAATCAACTGTCATTGAGTGATCATTATTCTACATCACCTACATTATTCTGGGTTAGAAAAATGGATAGTTTAAACATCACTACTTGCAATGTTGCTTTGTCAGTTTGGATACTCAGATTTATTTCATATTTTATTGTATTACGTCAATGACTAATGCACATTGATATATCTATATCTATCTATCTATAGATGATAGATAGATAGATAGATAGATAGATAGATAGATAGATAGATCAAAGGAAAGTGAATATGTTAATTTTCAATAATGCATATTTTATTTTAAAGCTGACCAGGCTGTATGTGGATGTGATATGAAGACACTTACTGAGGTTACATATGCTTGGTTCAGGGCTTAAATGTAACTGTCCATTGTGAAGATGTTCTTAAAAATCAATGGAGGAACTGAACCATTGCCTGGGAGCAGTGAAATACTTGATGGTGGTGAACAAGATGAATCTGAATGCAGAGGAGACAAGAGATCACAGGGCTGTGCTTGTCCAGTGGCTGAGTGTACAGCATTAATGAGAAAGGGCTCTGTGCAGCACTCTTCCTTGCAACTGTGAATCCTATTGCCAGAATGCCTCCATTTTATCTCACCACTTCCATCTTGTCTGTCTATAGTTGCCAATCTGTTGAATGTGGGCAACTAATGACAAAGTTGCTCAATGGACTAGCCTCCACCATCCATCAAAATGGGGAAAAGGGGTGTCTTAAGGTGCAATCCTATGCACTTAAGACACTTAAGTGTGTCTTAAGGCACAATTCTACTTGTAGGCCTTTTTTCAGTCTAAACATGCATAGGATTGCGCCATTAATCCCCGAGTGCCCTGGGCTATGGAACTCTCGGATGCGCTGACCCAATCTCCCATGCACTCTAATGCAGTCAGGGCAATATCCTGCTGCTCATTAATGAACAATACCAGAGCACCTGCATTTTCCCCCTCCAAAATACCCCTGGGAAGGATCCTATGTCATGGCACAGCAGCTTTCCCATTGGACCATTGTTTGGGAAATATGAAATGCCACACAATGCCTGTGAGGAAATCATCTGCTCAGTCCTCGCATATGGCTTGTTTTGAATGGGGTTGCAGTCTCCCTTAAGAATCAGGTCCGTGCTAGTGGTCCAGCCTTGTTCCTGGATGCTTAGGTGGCAGCTATGGCAGAGAGCAGTGTTGCATCGCTTTGGCTGGTGCACCAGCTGCAGTCAGATTTAGCCACTGTTGCACATGTCTTCGTCACATCCAGATTAGAACACTGCAATGAATTCTATGTGGGGTTGCCACTGAAGAATGTTCCAAAACTTCAGTTAGCAAAGAATGCAGCTTGGGTATTGGGGGGGAGGGCTGCTGTTTTGATTATATTACTCCAATATCCTATCATCTTCATTGGTTGTTTATCTGTCTACAGGCCCTCTGCCAGTTTTGACTTCTACTCCCCTGAAAGATTTGAGACTTGGGTGTCTTAAGGATGGCCTTGAAGCCACTCACATTCTTAGATAAGAGGCCCTGTGTTGTATGCCACTGCCAGTTGAGGTACAATGGGTGGATATACTGGAGAGGTCCTTTTTGGTGGTGGAACCCACTTTATGGAATTATTTGCCCTGGAATGTCAGTTTGGTTTCTTCCCTACTTGTTTTCACTCTCCACGTCAAGATGATATACCTTCAGTGTGCCTTTGGCCTGGGCGGTAGGTAACTGACTATATGCTGCTTCTCCTTGCAACTCTTGCTGACCGGGGTTTTATTTTCAATTATGAGATATATTTCCTTATCTGGTTTGGGGTTTTGTTTAATAATTGATTTATTTTGTTTAATGATTGATTGCCTTGAGGATCCACATTTTCCTATCCTGGTTTTGACAGAAAACCTATGGTGCATGCAGCAGGTCAAGCCAGTCATTGCAACACCAAAGGAGAGCTCTGAAATGAGCAACTTGCTCTGACAATATCTGGGATTTGACTGAACTTGCCTTCTATGTTTCAAGGACCAGATCTCCCTCTCAGGCTCTGCTTCTTCCTTGCAAAATAGAAGGCCTTAAAGGGGCAGGCCTCTCTAGGCTGGTTTGTAGTGTTTACAGGCTGACAAGAGTGTGGGTCCTGGGCATGGAGGAGGTTGGTTCTTTGGGAGGTGCAGGTTCTGAGGGCATGGACTCCAGAGGTTCTGCTTCAGTGGTCCCTGGACCAAAGGGCATACATCCAATAGGTTCTACCTTAGGTCTAGTCATGAATGATCCTGGGGCCTGAGTTGGTTTCCAGCATCTCTGCTGCTGGTCCAGTGGACCTGGCCAGCCCCTCCTGATCTGAGATGGAATCCAAGCCCAGGTTGCTGCTCTGGGTTGGAGATCATGATGCACATAGATGGAAATTTGGGGCAAATAAAGGGCTGAACCAGAAGTACTCACTGGGTTTTGAGATAAATTATCAATTACTCATTTGTTCACTATATATCTGTGTACCAGTTTAAGCCCTAAATTATCCTATAAAGCTGTGTTACCCATCAGTTACTTTCCTATATTATACCTGT
Source organism: Shinisaurus crocodilurus (assembly GCA_021292165.1). Lineage (NCBI taxonomy): Eukaryota > Metazoa > Chordata > Lepidosauria > Squamata > Shinisauridae > Shinisaurus > Shinisaurus crocodilurus. The sequence goes on from CM037879.1 coordinate 69,081,846, forward strand.
GTGTTTTCTTATGCCTGTGTGTTTTCTTCTTCTTACAAGTAACATTTTACATTTGATCTTTGCTGCCCTATACTCCAGTTTATCATCAGGGCCATGGTGAATTATTAATCTAGAATAAAAGAAATACTTTCCAACACCAATACACTGTGGAGTATGCATCTGGATTCCTTGATATTGGATGCCAATCCATATAAATTCCATAAGGCATCTGGGCACCTTTTCTTTTATTGATTTAGAACTGAGTTTTTGTTTCACCAAAGTTACTCAATTTTAAGGTAGCAGATTTCCACATATGAAATATTTTGTAGAAATGCAGCCTTATTTAGATGCGGTAGCAGTAACAATTCAGTCCTCAGAGGAATATTTCAATTTCTTAACTGTCAGATACATATATATGTAAGAAAACTCCTCTGGCTATGTTACAACTCATCCAGAATGCTGAAAGTCATGTCTTTGTGAGACGTTGTAATATTCATAGCTAAAGAATAATCAGACACCTGCAGAGATTATTATTTGCCTCAAACGACTGGTTTAATGTGTGCCTCACAATAGTCTGCAAATGAGTCATAGAGATCCCGGCATAACTCGATTGGAGAAGGTGTATTAACTTGCTGAGCTCAGCTCATAAGTCATTGGCTTGCAACTTCCCCACCCCCCTTATAGATAGCTAGGGTAAGTGTACAACAGTAAATTAGTACCAGTGCCTTGTTCATGTTCTTCTCGATCATCCCAGTTTGCAGGACACGGAATAATGGGCTCAAGTTACAGGAACCCAGATTCCACCTAAACATCAGGAAAAATTTCCTGACTGTCAGAGCAATAAGACAATGGAACCAACTACCTAGGGAGGTGGTGGGCTCTCGCACTCCGGAGGCATTCAAGGTGCGGCTGGACATCCATCTGTCAGGGATGCTTTGACCTGCATTCCTGCATTGAGCAGGGGGTTGGACTCGATGGCCTGGTAGGCCCCTTCCAACTCTACTTTTCTATGATTCTATGTATTTGCATGCTTGCACCAGTGTGTGCTCACATTCATACAGCTTCCAATTAGAGATGGGGCTGAGTTATGTCCTCACTGGAATCCATGGCATGACCAAAGCATTTCCAGAGCAAGCCCAGGGCTTGCTGTTTTCTGTCAGGTTTTACACCTGCCCTAGGGAGGCCTCTTGTAGCTGGTGTTTTTGTCTTCCCTTCCCTATCTCAAGGCTTAGGGCATATGAAACAGGGTCCTAGCATAGCCTCCCATCCACTTCTCATGATGGAATTGCTCCAGCCCAGTGAGGGAGGAGGGTAAAATACTCCCCTTGCTGAACTGGAGATCTTCAGACATGAGGGGGTCTCTGCATTCAGACCTGCTGTTGGACTCAAAGAACTCTGATCCATGTCCATGTTTTTACTTTCTAGATCTGAAGGCTTCTATCCAATGATGTAGAAGGTGGCCTTCAGATCCAGCAAAGAGAAGGTAATCAAAGCATGCCCCTGCCTAGATCTGTGACCAGTTTAGGAGGGCTTGGATGAGCACTGCAATATGGATGGAGAGGTACACATAGAGATATACATTGACTACCCATGTGGCTTGTGTGCATTTTTCATGCAGATAGATTTATCTTGCTTAGTATTTTTTGTACATATATCAGAAAGGATTAATCAAGAAGACTACTGTTTTATCCTTAACAATTTTAAGGATATTTGGGGTTTATTTTTGGATTTTGTGTTAAATAAGGGGAAAGGGAGTATGCCGTGTCAAGATATGTTGTATTTTTTGAATAATGAATAACTATAGATTATAGAGATAGAATGTATTATATGGTCCCGTGGTGACGGGAGCACTATATAAGTTGTATGTTTGTTATTTAGTTGTTTTACATATTGTTTGAAATTTTTTTAAATAAAAATTAAAAAAGAAAAAGAAAAAAGAAGACTACTGTATTCCCTCTGCTGCTTGTTAATGATTATCAAATATCAGCTGAGTAGGTCTAGTCTTTCAGTAACAGAAGCCGACACTTAGCTTGTTGAGCTCCAGGCAAACAACATCGTTAGTGACTCATTAACAATGTCTGGTACCGAGGAGCTGTCTGGATAGATGTCCCTCCCACACAGGCACTGAGAACAATGACTTTGCCACTACTCCACAGAAGAAGTATCTACCACACAAATAGATATCAGCTAAGAAACTGCTTATTTGGCTGCTTCTTTTTATCGTGTTATCTATATATATAAAAGAAGTCCTGACTGACTGACTCATCAACGCCCAGCTCAAACTGTTTAACGTAGGAACAGTGAAATTTGGAAGGAACATTGTTTTTATGACGTAGGCACCCACTAAGGAAGGATTTTTGGAAATTCCGTCCCTAAGGGTGTGAAAAGGGTGTGTGTGTGTGGTGTAGTGTGAGAGTGTTGGACTGGGACTCGGGAGATCTGGGTTCTAGTCCCCGCTCATCCATTAAACTCACTGGGTGACTTTGGACCAGTCACGGACTCTCAGCCTAACCTACCTCACAAGGTTGTTGTGAGGATAAAATGAGGAGGAGGAGGAGGAGGAGGAGGAGGAGGAGGAGGAGGAGGAGGAGGAGGAGGAGGATTATGTATGCCGCCTTGGGTTCCTTGCAGGAAAAAAGGCAGGGTTTAAATATAATAAATAAATAAATAAATAATGACTGACTGACTGTTGTGTGCAGGGCATCTGTCCGGAACATTAAAAATATGTTATTACCGTATTGTTCTGAGTATAGGCCGCTCCTGATTATAAGCCACACCCTTAAAGTTTGGTGCTATTTTTAAAAATTAAATTTTTAACTTTTTAAAGGTAGCCCCTGTACAAAAAAAGCCCAACCTCATCCTCAACTCTCAGCCCCCTCACCCTCTTAGCCCCCTCTCCTTTACACGGCCCTTCCTTACCCTCTTAGCTACCTCCTTATTCTCTCAGCCTACCTCTCCCTCTCCCTCGCACAGCCCCTTCTCATCCTCTCAACCACCTCTCCCTCATGGACCCCCTGACACTTTCAGCCCCCTTCTTCATCACACAACCCCCTCCTCACCACTTATCTCACTTTGTGTCACAGCCGATAACCTGCTCTCAACTTAAGCCCCTCCCACTCCCTTTATTCACCCTCACAGTGAACTGCTCACTATCACCAGTCTTGCTCCTGATTGGAAGAAGCCTGTTTGTTTTATGGGCAGTTTGGCAACCGCGGGGTTCTCTCCTCGGCTTACTTCCATGTAAAAGCAGATTGGAAGAAGTCAGTTTGCAGAGGCAAGGTATGGGCAGTTTTACAACCGTGCAGTTCTCTCCTCGGCTTACTTCCGTGTAAAAGCAGATTGGAAGAAGCATGTTTGCAGAGGCAAGATATGGGCAGGACCTCGGGGCCCAGTGGGTCCCAAATAACCAGCCAGAAAGCAGCGGTGGAGGGTTTTTTTTTGCAACATCCCGATTGTAGGCCGCACCCCTAGTTTAAAGACTTACATTAGGGGGGGAAGTGTGGCCTATACTTGGGACAATACGGTATTAGTCTGTTTACAATTTATTTATATATATAAAAGAAGAAGTCCTGACTGACTGGGATAATTTGTCTGTGGGGGACACACACTCTTTTAAAATACTATTATTGTTTATTGTGGTGTTTACGCTGGGTAGACATTGTGTACTTTTCTCACTGTCCCCAAATAGAATTTATTAATTCCCTATCTCTTTCTCTCTCTGCTTCAAGCTTTCTCATTTTTATCTCTCTCTCTCTTTCCTCCTTTTCTGCCTCAATGCTCCATTTTCCTAAATTCTAATTTGTTTTCTGGTTCTGGCCAGGGGGAGTTGGTGTTCATACCCCAAATACCTCTTACACCTTCAGAATATCTGTTTGAATTCAAAAGACTTCAGTTCCCCCGAAAGGTTTGTTTCGCCATGACCATCAACAAGTTGCAGGGGCAGACTTTGCAGGTAGCGGGGATTGACCTAAAGGAAGACTGCTTCTCACAGGGGCAGTTTTACGTGGCCTGTTCCAGAGTGAGCTCTGGAACTCTCTGGTCATCCTAGCACCTGAAGGGAGAACCACTCATGTAGTTTACAAAGAAGTACTGAAATAGGGGTTTTTTGTAGGTTGCAGATGCCAAATAAGTAAATTTTTGGTCTGTCTCATTGTCTGTTTCTAATAACACCACGAAAAAATTCATAGACGCATATGAATGGAACAACTATCTTTGTTTTGTAGCCAATACGCCCTAACGTCTGCAATAAACATTGCTCATTACATTAAGACACCAACCTGTAAATTATATTTCGTACAGTTTGGACAAAAAACCTCATGTTTCTTTCAAAAACAATTGTACCAAATCCTAAAATCCACACGAGCCAAGCCACGGGCAACAGCTAGTATTTTAATATGTTTGTGTTTTATACTATTTTTGTTATTTTTGTGTTGTGTTTTGGAAACCGCCCAGGGAGCCTTTTGGCTGATGGGCGGTGAATAAATATATTAAAGAAAGAAAGAAAGAAAGAAAGAAAGAGTGTTGTTGTTTGGCGGGGGTTGTTTTTGTTGTTTACGAGTATTACAGATGTTGCTAATTATCAGGAGCTTAGAAAGCACAAATTTACATGCATATAGATGAACATATCTGCCCCTGTGAATCAACACTAGTGGAATTCTGGTAGTGCATTGCCAGATAGTATCAGTATTAAAATTAGTAGACACTTAACCAAGTATTTGTTTAGATTATGGTCATTTATTTTCAAAAAGAACTTTCCAGTGAAACTCCAAAATGTTATTGAAGTACAAAGTCTAATGTACATGCACCAACGTGTGCCTTGTTGCCCTGCCTTGTTGCCCTTGCCCTGCCCACTCCTCTCCTCTCTCTGATGACTCCTCTAGTGAAAATTTAGATTGCTGTGTGCTTTGGGGGACTCTGGCATTGTATTTTTCTCTTGCTGTGCTTGTTTCTAGTTATAGCACCTGTACATTGATGACATTATATAAATCATACAATACCTTGTTAGATGGGGTTGCACCTCCCTGAAGGATCAAGTGCACAGTTTGGGAATGCTCCTGGAGTCGATGCTGACTGGAGAAGCTCGGGTGATGGCGGTGCTGGTGACCAGGAATACTTTTTAGCAGCTTAGGCTGCTTTGCCAGCTGCAACCCTATCCAGAGAAGGCTGATCTTGCCTCGGTTATTCACACTCTGGTGATATCCAAGCTGGACTTCTGTAATGCGCTCTACTTTGGGCTGCCTTTAATTACAGTCTATAAACTTCAGCTGGTACAAAATACAGCTGCCTGGATATTGGTGGGGCTGAGCAATTGGTTCATGTGACACTGATACATCACCAGCTGCACTGGTTGCCTGTGCATTTCTCAGCCCAATTTAAAGTGCTGATTTTAAGTTACTTGAAGGACTACCTTCTCCAATACTACCCTGCCCACACTCTGAAATCATCAGCAGAGGCCCTGCTAACTTGCACTCTGCCAAGGGCAGTTAGATTGATGAGTACAATGGAGAGGGCCTTTTGGGGAGTGGCTCCACATCTCTGGAATAGTTTCCATTGGGGATTCATCAGGCCTCCTCTTTGCAGGTTTTCAGGAAAGTTCTGAAGACTGACTTGTTCTCATTGGCTTTTTCTCAATTGTATTTTTGGGTCCCTGGTCTTGTTTGCAATTGCTGTTTTTATGGATTGTTACTGTTCTGCATTCTTTCTTTTATTATGTATGCCTCCTTTGGTAGGGTTCCATCCTTAAAAGCAGCCTAAAATAATTTTAAATAAACCAATAAAATAAAATTACTGGAGTCCTCTTCATGAAATTAGAAATTGTAGGATGAACAAGATGTATGGACACCTCCCCCCCCAAAAAAAACCATAGACAATAATGTTGTTGTTTTTTAAGTCACTGCCCTTTTGGTGCACTTTCTTTTTTATTATTTATTATTTTTATTTATTGTATTCTATACCGCCCAATAGCTGAAGCTCTCTGTGCGGTTCACAAAAATGCATACCACAATACCAGATAATAAAAACATAATATAAAATCTCTAACATTCAAAATTTAAAACAATTTAAACAGCTAAAACAGTTACAATAAGATACTGGACCTGATAGAAACAACCGACAGAAATGCCCCATCATATGCCTTCAAATGCCTGGGAGTAGAGGACAGTCTTAACCTGGCACAGTGTTGTGCCGGCCAGGCAAAACCTCAGTGGGAAGAGCATTCCACAATCGGGGGCCCACCACTGAGAAGGCCTTCTGCCTTGTTGCCACCTTCTATGCAAACTCTTTAGCCCTCTCACTACCCCAACCCGTTGACTGCATTTCTGATGGCCCATCCCTGCTGTCCTACACGCAGGAGGGCTGAACCTCTGCAGTGGAGCGTGTAGGCCCCTCATATAGTTTACAAGCCTGAGTGCACAGGGTTCTAAATTGCAGGGGAGCCCACACACGTCGCATAGGCTCCCCACTTCAGACGTTCAGTCCCAATGCATGGAGGACGGCAGTGCTGGGCCGTTGGGAATACAATAGATGGCTCAGAGCTAGCAAGTACATCCCTGCTCTCCGAATCCCATGATGGGGAATGTGTGAGGCTTGAACACCCGGATGGGGCTTCAGTCTTGCCACAAAGCTTTACATACATTCACTGGACAAAGGAACACTTTGGAACACCTATGATAAATAAGGTTTTCTCCCACTGAAATGCCTCCACTAATGAGAACAATGATGCGCATAACAGGACACTGTTTTGCTCCTCTCACCCTGGTCTGTCTGTCTCGCATTCTGAACTGCCTCCTACGCACCACATGCGTTAATATACTTGTTCTCTCACATTCTGCTTTCTTAAGAGTTCTGTTCAATTAAGAGCAGCAAGCCACTTCGTTTTGTTCCAGTGTGCAGTAAATTTGAAATCTGATCTATAAACAACAGCAGGAGTGACACTTGCAGATAAATAAGCTGCGCAAAATATTGTTGTTTGTCAAGAATAATTTAACACTGAACCCTTTGTTGCAGCTCCCACCTGTTAAGTATCAGGTTGCCAAATGCAGTGGGCTTGATCCAGTCTTTTGCTCAGACAATCATGGGCACAGCCCCTGCCCACATTCCCTGCAAGGGCCTCAGGTGCACACAGCACAGGAAGACGGGGGAGACAGGGCTTTGCTTGGAAACAGAGTCCTCCTACAGATAGGAACTGCACCTGCAATATAGAGTGGATCACATTTTACATTTAAAAAAAAATCCAGCAGGATATATAATTAGAATTGTTGGGGGAAATAAAATCAGAAGAACATATAGGATAGCTCAGCAGTCTGAGTGCTCTTACCCTACAAGTGGTCGGGCAGCCACTTCTGCAGGTGCTTGCAAGTGTAGCCAGCCAGGGGTTGCACTTGGAGTTATAAAGCTCTTGTAAAGTCAAGATTTCAGCTTGCTCTTCCATAGTTTAACAGAGAGACAATCCCTGCTGTCTTTCTCTGTAGGTGGCTTGCCTGCTGGCTTTTGAGAAATAGATTGTCAGCTTGTGGAGTTTTCCCTGAAAAGTAATTAATTTCTTAGCGTAGTGAGTCTTCCAACTTTCTTCTTTCAAACCCTTTGCAGTTTCAGCCAGCAAACCAGGAAGAAGTCCTAAAGCTTCCAACAACATTTCCCTTTGCTTCCCAGGCTTGAGGAAGTAGTTTAGGCCTTTGTCAGATAGAATCATAGAAAAGTAGAGTTGGAAGGGGCCTACAAGGCCATCGAGTCCAACCCCCTGCTCAATGCAGGAATCCAGGTCAAAGCATCTCTGACAGATGTCTGTCCAGCTGCACCTTGAATGCCTCCAGACTGGGAGAGCCCACCACCTCCCTAGGTAGTTGATTCCATTGTCTTATTGCTCTGACAGTCAGGAAATTTTTCCTGATGTTTAGGTGGAATCTAGGTTCCTGTAACTTGAGCCCATTATTCCGTGTCCTGCAAACTGGGATGAACGAGAAGAGATCTTTGCCCTCCTCTGTGTGACATCCCTTCAAATACTGGAAGAGTGCAATCATATCTCCCCTCAGTCTCCTCTTCTGAAGGCTAAACATGCCCAGTTCTTTCAGTCTCTCCTCATAGGGCCTTGTTTCCAGTCCCTTTATCATCCTTGTTGTCCTCCTCTGAACCCTCTCCAGTTTGTCTATGTCCTTCTTAAAGTGAGGTGCCCAGAACTGGACGCAGTACTCAAGATGAGGCCTAACCAGTGCCGAGTAAAGGGGAATTATCACTTCCCGCGATTTGGAAGCTATACTTCTATTAATACAGCCCAAAATTGCATTTGCCTTCTTTGCAGCCACATCGCATTGCTGGCTCATATTCAGTTTGTGATCTACCACAATTCCAAGATCCTTCTCACTTGTAGTATTGTTGAGCCAAGTGTCCCCCATTCTGTAACTCTGCATTTGGTTTCCTCTCCCTAGGTGCAGCACTTGGCATTTATCCCTATTAAATTTCATTCTGTTGTTTTCGGCCCAGCGCTCCAGCCTATCGAGGTCACTTTGAATTTTGTTTCTGTCTTCCAGAGTATTAGCTGTTCCACCCAACTTTGTGTCATCTGCAAATTTGATAAGCATTCCCTGTACCTCCTCATCCAAGTCATTAATAAAAATGTTGAAGAGCACCGGGCCCAGGACCGAGCCCTGTGGTACCCCGCTCGTTACCTCTCCCCAGTTTGAGAAGGAACCATTGATAAGCATTCTTTGAGTCCGATTCTTTAGCCAATTGTGGATCCACCTGATAGTTGTTCCATCTAGCCCACTCTTAGCTAGCTTACTAATCAGGATATCATGAGGCACTTTGTCGAAAGCTTTGCTGAAGTCCAGGTATATAATGTCCACAGCATTCCCACAGTCCACAAGGGAGGTTACCCGATCAAAAAATGAGATCAGATTAGTCTGACAGGATTTGTTCTTGACAAATCCATGCTGGCTTCTAGTAATCACTGCATTGTTTTCAAGGTGCTTGCAGACTGACTTCTTTATAATCTGCTCAAAAATCTTCCCAGGGATTGATGTCAGACTGACTGGCCTATAGTTCCCAGGTTCCTCCTTCTTGCCCTTTTTGAAGATGGGAACAACATTTGCCCTCCTCCAGTCGTCTGTTTTGACCACATTAAGCATAGAATAGTAGAGTTGGAAGGGGCCTACAAGGCCATCGAGTCCAACCCCTGCTCAATGCAGGAATCCAAGTTAAAGCATCCCTGACAGATGGCTGTCCAGCCACATCTTGAATGCCTCCAGTGTGGGAGGGCCCACTACCTCCCTAGGTAGTTGGTTCCATTGGTGTATTGCTCTAACAGTCAGGAAGTTTTTCCTGATGTCCAGCCGGAATCTGGCTTCCTGTAACTTGAGCCCATTATTCCGTGTCCTGCACTCTGGGATGGTCGAGAAGAGATCCTGGCCCTCCTCTGTGTGACAACCCTTCAAGTACTTGAAGAGTGCTATCATATCTCCCCTCAGTCTTCTCTTCTGAAGGCTAAACATGCCCAGTTCCTTTAGTCTCTCCTCATAGGGCTTTGTTTCCAGTCCCCTGATCATCTTTGTTGCCCTCCTCTGAACCCTCTCCAGTTTGTCTACATCCTTCTTAAAGTGTGGTGCCCAAAACTGGATGCAGTACTCAAGATGAGGCCTAACCAGTGCTGGGAAGAGGGGAACTAGTACTTCACATGATTTGGAAGCTATACTTCTATTAATGCAGCCCCAACTAGCATTTGCCTTTTTTGCAGCCACATCACATTGCCAGCTCATATTCAGCTTGTGACCTACAACAATTCCAAGATCCTTCCCGCTAGTAGTATTGTTGAGCCAAGTACGGTATCCCCCATCCTGTAACACTGCATTTTGGTTTCCTTTCCCTAGGTGCAGCACTTGGCATTTATCCCTATTAAATTTCATTCTGTTGTTTTCATCCCAGCGCTCCAGCCTATCGAGATCACTTTGAATTTTGTTTCTGTCTTCCAGGGTATTAGCTATTCTACCCTATTTTGTGTCATCTGCAAATTTGATAAGCATTCCCTGCACCTCCTCATCCAAGTCATTAATAAAAATGTTGAAGAGCAATGGGCCAAGGACCGAGCCCTGCGGTACCCTGCTCGTTACCTCTCCCCAGTTTGAGAAGGTACCATTGATAAGCACTCTTTGACAAAGTCTGTGCTTTGTTAACTGCACTGGCTTTCAGTCCATTTCTAGGCACAATTTAAAATGCTGGCTTTAACGTTTAAAGCCCTAAAATTTACCTGAAAGACTGCCTTCTCTCATACTTTCCCAAACCTTAAGAACAATTTCAGAGGCCCTGCTCTGAGTGCCCCTACCAAATGAAGTGAGGCAGGTAACCACTATGTAGATGGCCTTTTAGGTAGTGGCAAAGCCTTCCCCAAGAGGTTCATGCGGTGCCATCTTTATGGTGTTTTTGGTGCCAAGACTGGCCCTCGCAGCATAACATTTGTGCTTTAATTATGTTTTAGTTTTAGTTGTCCTCTCTTAGCCCATTGTTTCTTTCATCCACCTGTATGAACTAATAATATAGTTTCACTCAATATTAGCAGAGCTGAAATTTATCAGAAGATAAATTTCGGGGGGGGGGGGCAACTGAACATTTTCTTTTTTGAACATCCCAAAACTGTTGGAAGATTCTTACGCTCCTCCAGAGAATATCTGTGAATTCCCCTTCCTCCTCCTCCTCCACCACCACCACTCAGTTTCACCACCTGCAAATATGATGGAGAATTTTTGGGAAGTCATATTTGGACAGTCCTAGTTTCTTCCCTCAAAAGTTTGCACTTCTTCACCTTGTTAAAATGGCAAAGACAATCCATTGTCTCTCCTGTCTCTTCCTCATTTTTTCCTTTTACTGTGTGAGATGCCATGATTTCAAAGGACTGTACGCTTAACTCCTCTTGCTGTTTCACTTTACATTCACACAGTAGCTCAATCCTACTATTTAAAATGTATAAAGTACGTATAATATAGTATACAATACATAATATATATGATTCTTTTTTTTCAGTCTCTGCTGCTAAAATTTTCATATCTGCCCTGGCCATTTTTATTATTTATTTACTTTTGGTCTTGGCTGGTAAAACCTCTTCTTTCCAAGCCACTAAACTTTCTCTTTTATATCCAGTCTTGTCTTCAAAAGACCTTTTCATAGCAGTGTTCTCCAACCTTGGGTCCCCAGATGTTTTTGGCCTACAACTCCCAGCATGCTACGCTGGCTGGGGCATGCTGGAAGCTGTAGGCCAAAAACATCTGGGGACCCAAGGTTGGAGAACACTGATCCATAGCCTCTTCCTAAATTCTGTTCCTTCATCATGGTAGATTGTGATGGAATTGTGAAAAGTGGCTTTTATATTTATCGATAGTGTGCTTATCCTCAACAGTGATAAGGTTCAAAAGGCCAGAACATTATTTATTTGATGGTGAAAGAGCCACTTCAAACAGCTGATGTCTGACTGAATAAGGATAAAAAACATCCCAAATATACACCACATCTATTCTGCTCCTATGGCATCTGCTAAATCAACCAGCATGCAATCGATTCTGTCAGCAAAGTTGATAGAAAATATATTTGCGTGGAAGAATAATTTTCTACAGAGGGAGTTTGATTATTTGTTCTGTAATATTAGCCAATTGTTATTTGACAGCTAAACTTGGTTGCATTTTACAAATGTATTTTTCGTTGGAGGGGAAGTCAATAAATAAATTGATGCTGCTGCGTTTATATTCCCTGTCTGTGGTGAGTATTCTTAGATAATTGAATTAAATGCTGCATAGAATAAATGGTGTGCCAAAAGACATTACTCCTACATGGAGAGTCCAAACAATAAATTATGAAGATTAGGAATGCGTCTTAAATTCACTGATGCAACTGGATGAAAATAGAGATTGTGCTTTATGAAGTTAAAGCACAAAGGAACCTCACCAAAACTGTACTTATTTCAACCTGGATCTGTTACATTTTTATTTTCTGCTTATGTGTTATTTCACATTTTGAGAAAGCTGTTTCTGCTTTCTTATTAGCCTTATTAGCCAGTCCTAATTTGATTTTTTTTTTTAAAGAAAAAGAAATAAATGTTAAATGTAGGTGCTCTTGTGAGTTAATTTGTCTTCATTTTTGTTTTATTTGGGTAGTTGGTTTAAATGTGACACTGAGATTATTGTCAGAGTTCTGATTAATTCAAGTTTTTGCTAGTATATATTATTTTCATAGACAAGTTACACACAGTGATAAGTCTTCTGATTCATTTTGTGACCTGCTTTAATTAAAAGATGACTTAACCACATCATTCACTGGTTTATTTTGGAATTAGATTGTTGACTCATTGTTCTTCAAGTGGACAAGCACGCAACTAGTTTGCACCCAAACATAAAGAGGGTCACATCAGTGTCATCACCACCACTATGAGAAATAGGGTTTATCCTTAAAACGTTATTCAGCTTGGCTCTTCCCATGGCTTGAACATACTACCACAAGAAGCGGGCTGCAATGACCACAAGAAGCGGGCTGCAATATCAGAGATGGAAGAAAATAGCACGTACATTCAGAATCTAGGAAATGGCAGTATTCTACTTTTTCATATTCCCAACATGACCAAGTTTTAATTTTAAAAATTGAATTTGAGAGATATCTTTTGAAAACTAGAATATTAAGTCCAGATGATGAATGTTAAAATAATAATATCCTACATACTAATAGCAAACTCATTCTCCAAGTATGGATTCTCATGTAGCTGAAATGGCATTATTAACAAATGGGGGGGGGGGCATTTGCAGGCTTGGGAGAACTCCAAGGTTGGCAAACATGCAAAAAAAATATTTGGGGGGGAGGCCTTCAAAAAACAACCCAATATGAACGTTGCATGCTCAGTGTCACATAATGCCATTTATGTGGAAAAGAGTTGGGGAAGTCCTGGAAAAGAGCATGGCTGGCTGGGTGGCTGAAATTGGTTATATCTAATCCTGTCTGTCCACAGAGCAGAAGCTGCTAGCAGAAGGGATCCCCCCTTCCCCTGCAGCCCCTGAATGTGTCCACACTTTGCTACAGAGGGTTGGAGGGGGACCCTCCTCTGGTGCAGATTTGGAGGATGCCCAGGGGCTGCAGAGGGGAGGGGAGCATGTGCAGTGGGACGAGTTTGCAAAATTCTGTAGGCTTGACCCGTTCCATTGCTCAGTGAGGTGTTTGTACAGGTCTCCCTATAATGGCCTGGCATTCCAATTGCATGTGTGTACATAGTACCCCTGTAAGCAGCCAGGGAAAACTTCTGCAGAGTGGTGGACAATGTGGAGCTAGGGGGGCAAATGGCCTGACTTGGCACAAGGCAGCTTCCTGCATTCCTATCTGAAGAGTGTAGCAGGAAGCAGCCACTGCCAAAAGAAGCTAGAATTCATAAGTGTTCAGATCAACCAGTTCCTTAAGTTTTTAATTATGTATTTTTTAATCTTGTTTTTACTTTATTTATTTATTATGTATTTACTTATTACATTTCTATGCCACCCAATAGTCAAGGCTTTCTTTTACATCATTATATTGTATTTTACTGTGAAACGTTTAAGGGTTTTAACATATTAAGGGAATGATTCTATGGCCCCTAGACAATAGACATTGTCTGTCGGGCCTAAGAATACTTCGGACAGCACTCCAACCTCGGAGCTGGGAATCGGAGCTCTGATCCCCAGCCCCATCTCAGCCAGCACAGAAAGAACCATGCCGGCTGCTCTCCGAGGTCGGGAAAGTATCCTCAGAGAGGGGGGAAAGGGAGCAGGGAGGGGAGGAGTCTAGACAGGACCGGTGCAAGGCAGTTTGGTGCCCTAGGCAAGATCAGATATTTAGCGCCCCCCTTCCCACTTGAGAGTGCTGTATTTTGTTTTCAAGGTGTTTCTGGCGCCCCCTTTAGCCCTGCGCCCTAGGCGGCTGCCTAGTTGGCCTAATGGTAGCACCGGCCCTGAGTCTAGAGCAGCCAGGATACGAGGTATCCTGAAGCTGCTCCAGCCTCCTTCCCTCCCCCTCTGAAATGTGATTGCTTGTCGGTTGAAAATGCCTATCTAGCAAAAATGCAGAGTGGCAGAAGTGGGCAGGGGGGCAAAGATCCCCTCCACCGCTATCACTGCTCTGCATTGGATGCCCATAAGCCATTGAGTTCAGGGGCTTATGGGGACCCCCATTGGATTGCTCCCTAAGTGGTATAGAAGTATGATTTTAAAAAGATCTTTACTTCAGTTGTAATTATGGAGTTATCTTATCTTTCTACTGTAGATAGAAGTCATGGAGGCATCTGGGTTACATGCAACTGATTGCACATTTAAAAAAATTCTAAGGTACACGTTTTGACTGTCACAGGTATGAACAACAGAATGTGGGAAGTATCTAAGGTATCACTACACAAAATGTACGCTCTGTACTTCAGAGTGTTAATGACATTGAAAAGATGGGTCAAGATAACCTGCACAGCTGAATAGGGAACCAGAACAACAAAGTAATTTAAATCATTTTTTTCCTCTTGTGTAGCACCGAATACATTGCAGAAGGCTACATCCTGCTTAGTTTGTAAACTGAGCTCCTCAAGTAAGCTCTCAAGTTTCATCTCTTGGATTTGTTTGCAGTAATAATGGCCTTTAAAACACACACACAACCTAGAGAACTTCAGAGATGCAGTTCTGCTTAAAACCAGGGGTTGTACTGGTAGGACTAGCAGAAAAAGTACAGAGGAGGTACTGTTGTTCCACTAGTGGTTGCCCATGCTCTAGTGGAACAGCTAGTGCAACTAGTGCAAGCAATATCTAGCACAAGGAGGTGTGGCGAAGTACTTGAGCAACAGCTTGCACAATAGCTTCTGCAAGCAGAATCCAGGTATTGGATTTGACACTTGTGCAAGGATGAAAATGGGGTTTCTACAAGTAAAGAAGCTTTGCGGTAGCATAAATTTTATGTGGCCCTCGGCCTAATTTGAAAGCCCCTCTGCAGGTGATCATTTCACACCACTGGCAAATGTGATCTGTCCCATTCCCATCAAACCACTGGGCAGGGAGGAAGAAAGAATGAGGGCCAAACTTAAATGTTCTCCTAATCACGGATATTGGGACTGCGTATGATTGTTTTCCCTACTCTCCTGTAAGCACGTGTGGCCCTGATTCAAATCAGGACCATGGTGCTTTAGGAGAGGAAGGTTTAAGCCCCCTCACCCATTTCCCCCCTGAAATTCCCCCATGGGAGGGTTAAAAAAAGAAGAAAGCCTCTGTTGGAATAAATGGAAGCTGTTTTCCTTTTTTGAACTCTCCGCATGGAGGGGGTGGAGTTTCAGGATGGAAATTGAGGGAGGGGTATCTTAAAGCCTCCTCTCTCAAAGCACAATGGTCCAATCCGAATCAGGGCTGCATGCACTTCCAGGAGAGTAGGGGAAACAATCACATAAAGCTCTGCTGTGTGTGATTAGGAGAACATTAGTTTGGCCCTGAGGGTTATCAGAAAGAGACAAAGTGTGTGTGAGAGAGAGAGGGGGGAGTGGCAAGCGAGGGGAAGAGAGAGGGGGGAGGCCCCACCCACTTTCGACTCTGGTTCCACCCACCGCTGGCTTGCAACCCATGACTTATTACCTCCAAGGGAATGCGGCCCATTTATTTATTTATTTATTTATTATTATATTTATACCCCGCCTTTTTTCCTGCAAGGAACCCAAGGCAGCTTACATAATCTTCTCCTCCTCTCCATTTTATCCTCACAACAACCCTGTGAGGTAGGTTAGGCTGAGAGGCAGTGACTGGCCCAAAGTCACCCAGTGAGTTTCATGGTCGAGCGGGGACTAGAACTCAGATCTCCCAAGTCCCAGTCCAACACTCTCACCACTACGCCACACTGGCCCTTGACAGAAAAAGCGCTAGTTGGAATGACACCATTAAATACAACCCCAGGTATTAAAATGGTTTCTTTCGCAGTATTTATTTTTAGGAATGTTTCTGTTTGTTTTGTTTTATATTGATTACAGTTTATTTAACTTTGTCATCTTTTGCTTTTTAATGCTTTTGAAACATCTAGATGACATCTGTAAAATAAGGTAATATTTCCTTGGATGACTGAAGAGGCAATACAGTATCAGGAGCAGCAACCATAGCTGTAACATCTGTAACCATCAGGGAGGGGTTGATGCCTGTATGTGTTCTAGAACTGTCCAGTACTGATTTGTGTGGCATCTCTCCCTGCCCTCTGCATTCCCCTTTTGCTGATTTAAGTTCCTCGGTTGTTTGTTTGTATAGTAGTGGACTAATTGACATTATAAGGCGTTCTTCCATGTGCCACATCTGGACAGACCTGTAAGCGGTACAGCTCGACCCCCAAAACACTTAGGTGTCTGCAGGCATGTTACAGCAAGGAAACAGATTCACATGACAAAATATATCATTTCTTCTTTGAACCATTATGCCCTGGGTGCCATGAGGAAGGTTTCAGACTATTCTACCAAGTTTCCTGACTTCCAGCTTTTGTTGGTTTTTTTCTTCTTCTGCCCTAGACATTTGGAATAGCTGCTGGATCATCATCCCCATCCAGATCCGCTGAAGAAAAGAGTGATGCTGCTGTAGTCCATACGAGACACTTCAGATGGTGTTGGGACTTGAAAAAGATACTAGGAGAGGATATATTGTGGAGTAATATCCTTCCTATCTCACGTTAGTGAGATCAGCAGAGTACAGTCCCTTTCCAGCTTAAAAGAAGCTTAGATTTGGCTAGTGTTAGCCAGTTAGCATTTGGTAATCCAGGATGCTTTAAAGCAGACTGGATTTCCCTGGTTTTGCCCCCTTTTCTCTCCCTCAGAACAATAATCAGAGACACAGTCTTGTAAAAGTTAAAAGTAACATTTACTCACTCAGATTATGTAGTTTCATTCAGGCAGGCTTAAAAGCGTTTCTTACAGTTGGTTACAAGTTCATTTGGAAATACTTGGGGTCTGAACGTTCAGACCAGCAACTCTGGCTACATGCTGTACAAGGGACCATGTGGAGACAACAACCTGGTGGTGCCACGCTCACTAGAGTCTGAACAGAAAGAGGAAAGAAGCTGGGAGCAACGCCCACTTCTTGTTCAGGCTGTTAATAATTCAGTGAGTATCTTCCAGTGAATCCACACTAGAAGATACCAGTGATCTTAACTGTTTCACCCAACTACCTGGTGAAACATGAGCCATAGGTTTTGACTGCAATTTTAATTATCCAACAGATGGGATCCAAGAATTTTCCCACTGGTATTTTTTTTCTTTTGAACAACAGATCTCACGGTCACTTTCATTGCACCCCGTGCCATGGGCGCAAAGGTTCCTTGCTTTTATCCGTCCTCAAAGGATCCTTGAATCAAAGGTGGTTTACTATGACTTGTCGGAGGAGGCATGCATGACTAGTGTTCTGCAGTTCTTTGGCTTCTGACCCTTGTATATATGTATCTGGGAAGCACAGAGACTTGATTCTAATACATCTCTCTATTACAAAAATAAAATAAAATATGCATTTTACACAATACCAATTTGGCAGAACTGGAGTTTCCTCTTACTTGGTTCTAAAATTTGCGTGCCTTTAATTTGTCTCGAAGGTCACATTTCTAATCTCATTTACATATAGGAGTTAGATCTTTAAAAAAAAACAAAAAACACCCCTGCACAGAAACCTGTCTAGCTTCTAAGCAGGGAATACTATTAATATGCTCTTCAAATCCTCTGAAATGTCCCAACAGCTCCTTTCCACTTCTGAAAGGAAGATATGTGACCAGAGCAGTGTTCTCCAACCTTGGGCCCCCAGATGTTTTTGGCCTACAACTCCCAGCATGCCCCAGGCCAAAAACATCTGAGGACCCAAGGTTGGAGAACACTGGACCAGAGAGTTAGAGTGAGAGTGTTACATCGCCTGGCCTGCTTACTGTGAACTAAAATCCTACGCCATATGCACTCTCTGTGCATGTGTGTGCATGTGCAAGAGAAAGAGAGTGGTCCAAGTTTTCTGTAGCATTTGCAAATAGTATCTTTTATTTCAAACATTCTCCCCACTGCCCTGATCCTTCTTGACCTCTTATTATATTTAGCAATCACTTTCTTCCCTTTCACAGATGTGTTTCCACAGCTCCAGTTAAATCACAGGCCCAAGTGAAGCTGGAGAGCAATTAGAAAATTCAGGTAGTGGCATAGTACAGACTCATCATGAGAGGCCAATGGGCAAAAGGTCATCGTGGGGTATACAGACCACTGGGGGAAAAGGGTTATTTGAATGCTTCAAAATCAATTCAAAGTGGGTGTGCTTGTTCTTAAGGACAAGTTTGTGTGTCGTAGGGATGTGTCACGAACCTGTGGGGGGCTCGCCTCTCCGCCAGCTTGCCTCTCGCGGCCCCCCGACCTCAATCTTCTGAGCGGCGCAGAGCAGTTCTCCATGCCACTCGAGCTGCCGGCACTGATCCCGTCGCGCCACATCCGGCCCCGGAAGTGACGTGACGGGGACCCTGCACAGGCGCGATACATCGTATGGGGGTCCAGACCAAGCGCGCCTGGACACATCTGGGGCCGGATGTGACACGACGGGACCGGCGCAGGGTGGCGCAGGCAGCTCACCGTGGAGAGGCAAGCTGCCGCTGGACAAGATAGGCCCGTAGGCCCACACGAGCCCCACACGGACGTGAGCGGGGCAGATTTTGGCCCGCTATGCCCGCGCGGGGCGAACGGTTACATCCCTCTGTGTGTGTGTGTGTGTGTGTGTGTGTGTGTGTGTGTTGGGGCCAATGTGAGTTGACTGCATTTTGCACATTCTCCAGCCATTGTGCATAATTCCCAACTAGGCCTTGAGGAATGTGCATGTCAGGGCTAGCTCCCCTAGCCCCTCAAGTTCCGACTTTCTAACTCCAAAACAGCACTGGTCAGATCCCATGGGAATGGATTCTGAGACGGAAGGGGAGGGGAGTTAGAAGCGGAGTTAGAAGTGGAGACACTCACTGTTGATAACACTGTCACTGACCCAGCTGTGCTGTCAAGGTTGCAGCCAGTGCCAAGCATGACCAGGGAGGAGGCGGGAGTACAAGAATTCCTGGGAAAGGAGCTCCCAATGGGAAGGGGGAGCCAGCCTCCGTGACAGATCCTCGTGAGTGATGCCATCTCTGGAGGCAGGAACAACTGACCTCCCCTTCGTCGTTCTGCTCAATGGGCTAACAAGACTTTTGATCCACCCTAGGGGGTGGAGAAGGTTCTCCGGTTTGAGGTTGGGAGTGCGCAAAACTCCTCAGTTCGGGATCAGATGTTGCTCATTCATGACTTCCCATTGACGAGATAATGAGTCTTGAATTACTTTCTTTACTTTTGTGCAACCCTTTTCTGCAACCAGCTGTGTTGCCCTGCATTTTACTCAATAAAGCTTTACAAAGAAACCCGTGAGCTGTGCACGATTGCTGAGCGAAGCGGAGATAATGGGAGAACCAGGCACAATTAAGGGTGCAATTTATTATTATTTATTTAAAACATTTATTTGATGCCCATCAGCCAAAAGGCTCCCTGGGCGGTTTACAAAAACAGTACCAAAAAAAAAAGAAGTTCTGGCTGGTGGGAGGGGAGTAGGAGCACGAGAGAGACGTGACAGTGCATATCTTGACTACATTTTGCACATTCTCGGCAATAAGCCTTTGGGAATGTGCATAACTCGGCTGCATTTCATACATTCTCTTATCAACATGCACATTCTTTGGTCAATATGCAAAGTCTTTCAGGCCTGTGCATATCTCAACAGTCTTTTTGTACATTCTCTGGTCAATATGGATATGGATAGTCTCCAAGAAACACTGGGAAATGTGCATATTTCAGCATAATCTGATCATAATTTTGTAATTTGCCCATGCTATAAGCATGGTCTCCAAGGAACCTTCGAGAATGTGCAGAAATCAGCAACATAAGAAAGGAATTTTGTATATTGTTCATTCAGTATACTTCCTCTGCAAGTGATGTTAGATTATGTTCATAAAGAACTAGTAACTGTGAGATGAACCTGAAGGATTATTTCTACACACTGGTTCCATCTAGAAATCAGCCTAGCTTTAAACACAGCCAGACTGAAAATAAACTTGATTTCTGGGATTACAGAAAACAAGGCTCAAATAGAGCTCTCTCAGTGGGCCTGATGGTCAGCTGGTTCCTCCCTCCTTCTGCCCTCTATACCCCGGTCTACATGTGCAGCAGAATGATGTGATAGAGTGCAAAAGTGGCAGAACACACTGTGCCTTTTCAGACAGCAAGTGCTAATCATTACTGATTGCTCACCTGTGTGAAAACCACGTGGAGGTAGAAAAGGGTCATACCAGGGAGCAGGCTGGATTAAATCTGCCTGTTCGAAATGCAGTCAAGATATGTACATTCCCCAAGGCCTGCTGGAGATTATTCATAATGGCCAGAGAATGTGCTTATGTCATGGCAAGCCCATTATGAGCCGGCCCTGAATTACAGGGTAATTTAGACTTGTCCTTTAATGACTTGTTGTTTTACCATTCAGGAGTTTTTTTCTAAATCTTCCCAGTTCCAAATTTTGGTGCCATCACTACTTTACATACAATATTCTTTCTGTGGAAGATTGAAAAGAACCTCCCTGTCCTCCCACCCTGAATTTTCTGCTCGATGGCTGCGAGGGGCAGGGGGGTGGAGCTCCAATTCCCAGCTCTGTGGTCGGAGCGCTGTCTCTGACCTCGGATCAGGGCCGGCGCTACCGCTAGGCCAACTAGGCTGTTGCCTAGGGCGGGTAGCGGAAGAGGGCGCAGAACGCTGCGCTCCTCTTCGCTGCCGGCGCGCTCCTGCCCTGCCCGCCCACCCGCCCGCCGAGAAAGCCAGGTCAGTGCGGGGGATTGCGCCCGGAGTAGTGGTGGGGCCGAGCCTGGGCGCCTCCCCCCACCTTGCCTTGCCTCCGCGCCGCCTCCCCCCCGCCTCACCTCGCCTCGCCTTTGCGCCGCCTCCCCCCTGCGCCGCCTCCCCCCCGACACCTACCTTCTCCGCGCTGTTTCCGGAGCCCCGCCCGCGCTCTGTTTTGGCGGGAGGAACCAGGGCAACAGGGCTTAAACAGCCCTGTTGCTCTGGTTTTCCCCGGCCAAAAACAGAGCGCGGGGGTCCCTTTTCGGAGGAGGCATGGGAAGGTAGGTGGGGGGCAGCAGCGGCAGCGGCAGCATGCGGGGGGGGTCCGGCGGCGGCGGCGGCGGTGGGAGGTTGCAGAGCAGGGCTGCTTTCTGGAGCCCCCCCCCACGGCACGAGAGGGGGGCGCTAAATATAATTTAGCCTAGGGCGCCAAACTGCCCTGCACCGGTCCTGCCTCGGATCTGGGAATCTGAACTATTCCATGGCCCTCAGACGGTGTCTAGGGGCCATAAGATTGCTTCCTCCAAGTGCAATCTTATATATGTCAATTCAGAAGTGAGTTCTTTGGAATTCAGTGGATGGATGTTGTCCTCAGGTAAGTGGGTATAGGAGTGTACCCTAAGCCACTGATCCCTCAGTCCATGGAGCAGATTTAGTTATTTTTTTTAACAAGAGGGAAACGTGTGCATGTGGCTTCTTTGATGTTTATAAGCTAGGATGTGTGCGTTTCTTTTTCTAATTGTGATTACTGTTTTAATTATTGCTAATTTTGTTATGTATTTTTATAGTGCAAAAGCTGGATATCCTCATCTGGTGGGCGAGTGTGAATTACAAAAGTTATAATAAATGAATTATTATTATTATCATCATCATCATTTCTATACCACCCAATAGCTGAAGCTCTATGGGCAGTTCACAAAAAATACAGATCACAATACAAGATAATAAAAACATGAAATTTATATCATACAAAATTTAAAACAATTTAAATAGCTGAAACATTGAACACCAACCACCTAGTAACAGCATCTCAGTCTTGTCTGGATTGAGCTTTAGTTTATTGGCCTTTATCCAGTCCATTGTTGTAGCTGATCTAACACATCCATTGCCTCACCTGATAAAGATGAAAAGGAGTAGAGTTGCATCATGTAATCAGCATACTGATGACAGCACACTCCAAAACTAGGGCTGTGCACGGCCCCTCCAATCTGATTCTGATTACGATCTGTGTAACTGAGATCGGGCCCGATTACGATTCTGTCCGATCTGTATCTATCCGGATCCGATTACGATTACATGGAATCGATTATGGTAACGGAATCGATTCTGTCTAGTTTTTTCCATAGACTTTGGAAAAATTGGGGGGGGGGGAAGTCTTTCACTTCTTCATTTTAAAAGATAGAAACACCTGGTGAGATTGCAGATGTCCTCAAGCTGCTTATGCCCCCCAAATTTCAGACACATGGGTGTGGGCTGGGTTGGTAAACTTCACCTCTTGAATTTGTGCCAATCCTGACAATTTTTAAACAAAAAGAAAGGGATTGCCCTGCAAGCACTGACCATCCCCCATAATACACACTTTCCTGTGAGTAAGTCCCGTTGAACGTAATAGGACTTACTTCTGGGTACACATGCATAGGATTGCACTGTTACTCTGTTTTCAGAGCAGTGGTAAATTTTACTTGGCTCTACCTGTCTACCCCATGTAGAAAGCTCTCTAAAGTAATGATTATGATTATTCTGCACGGATTTTGGAATTTTTTTTTAATGCATTAGAAATTAAAAAAAAAAAAAAATTAAGCAGAAAACACACCCTCCCAAGAGAAGGAAAGAAAAAATCCCCAGCTGCCTCAAATAGCAGCAACAATAGCGCACACCCCACCACACAATCCCCCAAAGTTGTCTCAAAAGAACACAGGCAGGAGTCTGGCTTGTGTGTTGGGATGATTTGCAAATGGAACTTGTGCAAAATTAAAAGAGATTCTAATGATGATAATGATTAATAATAATAATAATAATAATAATAATAATAATAATAATAATAGAAATGATATCTGAAAAAACTGGCAGGAAAACGCTGAACAGAAGGCCAGCAGAGTCAAACCCTCGCTGCCACAAACGGTATGAACAAAAATGACTTTAATTGTCCTAAACTAAATCCTAATAAAAGTTTTAAAAAACTTAGGATATCTTACAGAAGAGCTCAAGGCGACAAACAAACGCTCCTTCAGTCCCACCCTATTCCCCAAACTGGGGTCAGAAGTAAAGTAAAGTAAATGGATTTGTTTGTATTTTAAATGAAGCTACTCCTAAATGAAATAAAATTGAGGAATAAAACAAAAGAAATCCAAAAAGAGACACCCACCCCCTTCTCTTTCGAATGCCAGGAGGCAAGCGGCAACTGGCAGCAAGCAAGCCGGAGCCAAGAACTAGCTCGATCCCCTCCCTAGCAAACTGATCCAAAACGCACATGGTCAGAGAAATCAAAGCAAACCATGCATCTCCCTTAGCCCGCCCACAGTCAGCCTGCTATTGGAGAACAGCAACTTCCTCTGAAGCACCATTGGGTAATGGTGCTGCCAACAATTCTCCCCTTCTCCCCCTCCTCATTCCAGTCAGAAAGGGGGGGGGAATAAAAGGAGCTTCCTGGCTGCTCACCCAGATCAGGACGTAATCAACTGTAATTAAACGTAACCAATGACAGCTGATTTCATCCAATCTGGGTGTGGGTCAATCCGATTTGACCGTAATCAAAGCGTAGCCTGGATCGGGCCGATACGATTTGGGTTTCAGCCGCGATTACATGCACAGCCCTATCCAAAACTCTGGATGACCCCACTCAACAGTTTCATATATCTGTTAAATGAATGCATGATACACCTTTGTAAAATAAATATATAAAAACAGGTCAAGGCTACCTGCTCAGTTAAAGCCTTTATGTGTGGAACCATGTGCCACCATGTCTTGGCAGTCTATCATATTGAAAGTATGACATTAACAGAGTCTTTCACACATTGCACAATGTCTTTATGCATAGTTTTCACAATCCATCAGTTGCGGTGATAACCCTGTGTCTGGTCTGGACAATACCCTTCTATATAGTAGCAGTCAAAATGTCCCTTCTGCATTGTGGTGGGCACCATCTTATCATGCCCATGATACCTCTGAGCAATGCTATGTGAAGAAACAGCAACTCTCAGATGAGGCATTAGGGACAAACTGGGGGCTGCCATTGGTTTTCCATAGTACCTCTCTGAGCAATGCTATATCATCATGTAATGTCACTCAGAGGGCATTGTGGGCAAAATAAAATGATAGCTACCAGTCCCTGACCCTGGGGACAACTGTTTTTTCCTCACAATGCCTCTCTGGAGTGATACTAAATTACCATGCAAAACATCTTAGTAACTGGGATAAGTTCTCTCCACCCCATACTTATTTATTTATTTTGCATTAAGGGGTGGCAGGATGGCTACCTCCATTGCCAAAAAATAGACACTCATGGCCAAAGGTAGCATCAGCGAAAGGAGTAGGTAAAGAGTAAGACTCCCCCTCAGAACCACCTTCAAATTTGGCTGAAAGTTAAAGCAATTTCAGCCCACTGTTGCTTCAGTCTTCAGGACTGAATGTTCCTCCTTACAATCAAACAAACAAAATCCTGCACATAGAAAGCAGTTATCCTATCTTTCCCTCCTGGCATGCTAGTTTACTATGTGCAGGGATTTCCCCCCCCCCTGAGAAAGCTGCAGTGAATAACATGAGTCCCCCACTGAAATCTGAAACACAGAATAAATGCCTCAGCTGTAAATTCCATGGGCCTCCCAGCGTTTGATAACTCTAGAAGTCACGACAACGAGGGGGAAGCCTAAAGCACCTTGTATGTCAGTTCAGAGTTCTTCAGCTTTGTGGGGTATCAAACCTTGAAGCCATGCAAAAGTCAATTTGGGATGCTGTGTTTTGTTTTCCCCTTATGATGCTATTGTTTTATCTTATATAGTTTCTGTAAAAAGAAACATCCAAAACAATAGGTGAATGGAATTTTCACCCCGTTGACCCATTTTGCAAAATGCTAAAAAAATATTTGGACTATTAGTTTTATTTATCCCTCATGCTATGCAACTGTGCAAAAAGCTGACCTCTACTTTAACAGTGCCAAATAATAACACAGTTGGTTTCCACTGACTGAGGTAATTAAGAATAATAATATGCTAGCTACAGTTACTGAGTATCAAGGCTAGAAAGACAGAGAAAAACAGAAAGATGGGTAACTATTTTTAATTTGC
This sequence comes from Shinisaurus crocodilurus, assembly GCA_021292165.1. Taxonomy (NCBI): domain Eukaryota; kingdom Metazoa; phylum Chordata; class Lepidosauria; order Squamata; family Shinisauridae; genus Shinisaurus; species Shinisaurus crocodilurus. The sequence continues at coordinate 69,106,953 of CM037879.1, forward strand.
TTTCTCAATTCCTCCAGGGATTGTAGAGGACCCTCTAGGGTGCAGACTCAAGATAAAATAACTTAATATGAATTTCTGTCAGGAGCTGCTGGAGCTTGAACCGAGAGTCTTTGGGTTTGTGCGCAGTTATTCCATGATGTATTCAGGGCCTTGCCGCATAGGACAGCCACACACAAACCACAAAACTCCCAGTTTGAGCCCTACTAACTCCTGGCAATTAGTAACCCTCAAGGTGTTTTAGTAGCTGTTGAGCTATTTGGAGCATACACTTCAGCGCATGCTAATGAGTCTTAGTCCATGTCACTAGATCAGTTGGAGTATGGCAGTGTTCTCCAACCTTGGGTCCCCAGATGTTTTTGGCCTACAACTCCCAGCATGCCCCAGCCAGCTGGCTGGGGCATGCTGGGAGTTGTAGGCCAAAAACATCTAAGGACCCAAGGTTGGAGAACACTGGAGTATGGGATAAGCAGGGATCTTGAAGAGTCCTTGGTCCTGAGTCGAGTCACGAGTCTTTGGACCCGAATCTCGAGTCGAGTCTTGAGTCCGAGGTCCAAAATGGTGACTCGAGTCCCATGTCCCGAGTCACTCCCAAAGCAGCGGCCCATGGAGGGAGCAGGAGGATCTCCACGAGAGGAAGAAGAGCTGCCCTTCCTCCCGCGGAGACCCTCCCGCTCCCTCCATGGGCCGCCACCGCCACTTACCGTCGGCGGGTCCTTCCCTCGTCCCTGCTCCTACTGCTGCCGCTGCCACCCCAGGGATGTATTACGAGCCCTCCCTGGGCTCGTAGTTCTCCGCGGCGGAGCGGGCCGAACTCGCTCCTCTGAGCGGCGCGGAGCATTCTCCGCACCGCTTGAGTCGCTGCCACTGCCTCACCTCGCCACCACCCTCACGCCGCCGCCGCCCTCACCTCACCTCCGCCGCTGCCACCGTCGCACGCCGCCTCACACCGCCGCCTCAACTCACCTCCGCCGCCGCCATACACCACCTCACGCCGCCATTGTCGCATGCCACCTTGCCTCACCTCGCCGTCGCATGCCGCCTTTGCACGTCGCCGCCATTGCTCTGTTTTTGGCGGGGGGGGGACCACGGCTACAGGGCTGTTTAAGCCCTGTTGCCCTGGTTCCCCCCTCCAAAAACAGAGCTACGGCGGCATGATGCGGCGTGATGCGTGCAGTGTGCGGCGTGCGACGGTGGTGGCGGCGGAGATGAGGTGAGGTCAGCGGCAGCGGCGAGGTGAGGCGGCGACAGCGTGTGTCAGCGTCAAGGTGAGGTGAGGTGGGCGGCGGTGGCAGAGTCCTTGGGCTCGAGTCCCGAGTCGAGTCTCGAGTCCCATTAAAAATATTGGGACTTGAGTCTGACTCGAGTCAGAGGGGGGACTCAGTCCGACTCACGAGTCGAGTCCCCGAGTCCGAGTCCCCATCCCTGGGGATAAGGCAACCTTTTTCATCCCAAGGGCCCAGTTCAATTTAGGAGTAGCTCTTGGGGGCTGCATCCCAGTGGTGAGTGAGTCAAGGTAAAGGGGGCAGGACCAAAGTCAAAAGGGGTGGGGCCAAAAAGACAAAAAATATCACCATGTTGTACTTAAAGCTCTTATTGCCAGTAACTAAAGCCTTAGGAGGTGCATTTCAATCTTTTAGAATGCTGGAAAAAACTGCACAAAAGCCAGGGAACCCCAGCTATGCTTGCTGGGAAATGCTGGGAGTTGTATGACCTTTTTCTGTCTAAACATGCATAGAATTGCACCATAAAGCACTCAAAGCCCTGGACCTGGAAAGGGATCGAGGAGAAATGTGTTCGGTTCGCATGTTAATGCAAACTTAATTAATTTTGCACTTCAGTTCTCCAGTCAGAAAGTGCATAAATAATGCATTCTTTTCCATTCTGTGCAGCTAGCTTTGTTGCTCTACCTGCATGATGAAGAGTCAAACAAACTACAAACCTGAAAAAGGGCAACATTCTCCTCAGAACTGTTGTGAGTAATAATCAGTGCCAAAAAGTAATTTAATATTGGGGGCATGCTAACATACACACACGCAAACGACCAAAATGCTAAGGAAGGTCTTCTGATGGAGAATGAAATCAGGGAGACATCCAAAGGAGAAAGTTTTGTAGTAAAGAATAATTTCAATTACCCTCACATAGATTGGATAAACATGTGTTTTGGTCACAACAAAGAGGTAACATTTCTAGATACCCTAAAGAACTATGTGCTAGAACAGTTGGTAATGGAACTGAGCAGAGGGGAGGTGACCTTGGACTTAATCCTAGATCATATCCAGGATCTAGTGTGAGATGTAAGTGTTTGAACCAACTGGATACAGTGACCATAATGCTATAAAATTTAATTTATATTTAAGTTGGAAATTGCCATGGAAGTGCAACACCGTCACATTTGACTTCTCAAAAATGAGGCGGTTGGTAAAAAGGAAGTTGAAAGAGAAAGTCAAGATGGTCACATCTCTCCAGAATGCTTGGTTGGGTGTGGGGGGACTCAAAGTCACAATAATAAAAGGTCAGCTAGAATATATACTACAGCAGATCAGGGAAGGGACCAGTCACCAGGTAACAAGAAGTTAATAAGATTATAGGGGTGTATGAGAAATTTGTTTCAGTTCATTTTGATTCAGGTTTACCCAGTTTGCACCTACCAAACCGGACAAGGACTTGGATGCAATTTGCAATCAAAGCATGTACATTTCCAAGCTTGCAATGTGATCCACAAACCCAAACAAATGTGTTTGACAGCATTTGAAAAATGCGCACAAATATGCTTTAATCAATGGGAGAAGAATGCATACATTTTGCATACAATTATGTGTACATTTGGAAAAAGATGCAGAGAAATATGCACAGATTTTCATGTGAAAGGGGGGGGGGAAACAAAGCACACAATCTGATACGGACTCAGGTTGGAACGAGTTTTGAGAAAGAATTTGGAGAATTTCAGCGAGCTCAAGTTTTGCTGATTTGCAGATCTATTAAGGAAGCTAATACAGAAAGAAGGCTTCCTCTGATCCAGGAGTGCTTTGCTTTCATTATTATATCCTTATAACATCCTGCATCTGCATGACAGGTCACTGATTTTCTCTCTTTATTTTCCACTGATCCCTGATAACTGTTCAGAAACACATTCTTATACCAAAGACACAGCTTATCCACAGCTATGAACATGTGTGATAAAAATCTTAAAAATCATGGCCCGGTACCCTGCTCTCAGTACTGATCTTACACACGATACTTGCACATACACACACATACAGTCAACAATGTACAACAACAGTAAGGCAAAAATATTTTTTTACTACACATTTTAGCAGAAATGGTCTTCCATGCTTTCCTGGAAGCAAAAGACTAATATCTCTTCCATATCCATAGTAGAGAACTGAAATACAACACAAGCTTCCCCTTTGACAGCATACAGCACACAGAAAACATGCACGCTGAAGTTCTCTTGTGCTCTCTCTCTCTCTCTCACACACACACACACATACACACTCAAAGAGACACAGACTGTCTCATTCTGACACAACAGCCAAATAGGATGGACTCTACACATACACACACACACACACACACTTTGCTGCCTGAGGAGGATGAGCAAATGCCTCCCATTTCTCACTGGATGACCTTGGGCTAGTCATTTCCTCTCAACCTAACCTGGCTCACAGGGTTGTTATGAGAATAAAAATGGGCAGACCTTTAGCTCCTGGAGGAAAGGCAGATCATAAACCAGGGATGGGGACTCGGACTCGAGGACTCGACTCGTGAGTCCGGACTGAGTCCCCCTCTGACATCGACTCGGACCTCGAGTCCCAATATTTTAATGTGGACCTCGAAGACTCGACTCGGGCCTCGAGACCAATGGACTAGTCAACATCCCTGCTTGATGCCACCTGCAGGTGCTGGCCTGGACCCAGTTTGCCAGGTAACATCCAAGTTTATTTTTTAAAATCATGTTCCTAATGCAACCTTTCAGACATTTTGGGTTTGGCTGCCTCTGCCTGCCTGTTTGGGGTTCCCTGCCTCCTTGCCTGCCTGGTCTCTTCTTAACTAGTTCCACAGTTTGAATTGTCCAAGACAAATGCCTCTGCCTGCCTGCTTTGGGGTTCCCCGCCTCCTCTGCCTGCCTGGTTATTTTGGGTTTGTCTGCCTGGTCTGTTCTTGTCAAAATCAGTGGCAGAGTTTTGAGATAAAAAGGCACACTTGTGCCTAGAATTTATTTAAGCCACACATCTGAAGTAGCCTTATTTTGTTGGGGAAAAACCCCACTGATTTTAATAGGGACTCGTGGAGTCAGCTTTGGGAGTGACTTGGGACTCGGGACTCGTGAGTCACCATTTTGGAGCAAGGACTTGGACTCGGACTCGAGACTCGCGTCCAAAGACTCGTGACTCGACTCGTGACTCGAGACCAAGGACTCTTCAACATCCCTGTCATAAACATAATAAAATAAAATAATGTTCTGCTAGAAAAACATAGTTGTCTTACCTTATGTTTATAATAAGCCTCCCTAACATGTGAAATGGTCAACTGTGCACTGCATGCTACCTGTAGGCACTCATTTATATGCATGTGCACTAGACAGGGATGGGGACTCGGCAGGGCCGGATTAAGAGCATTATGGGCCTGGTGCTGAGGATTTTGGTGGGCCTTTTTATGGAAATAAATAAAATGAAGACGCAATTTTATATTAAAACAAATTAAATATTTTAATTACCATTAAAGTGCCAAAACTCAAAAACTCCTGCAGCTCATCAGTAAGGGTCTTCCCAATTTCTTCCAAATTTATTTATTAAAAAAGAAAAAGCAGCCACAACAAACAGCCAGGAAGCTTTGCTTGACCAAGAATAATTGTGTTGTTCTTGTTGCTTTGTTTCATTTTCGTTTTTTTGTTAAACTAGCATTTGAACAATTGAGCTGCGAATCAGAAAGATCTTTTGCTCGAGGCTGGAGAGAGAGGTCCCTTCTAAATCTGAATATTACAGACCCTAGCAAGCCCCCATGTGCTTCAAAGAAATGTAGTAACAGTGATTGAAATGCAAAAACCTACCGAAATGCTAATTTGAGAACAACAGTTCTTGCTAGGACTTGCCTCAAGCCTGTAATGCAGATGTGCTTAGAACACCTTTCTAATCTTGAAAAAATCATTAATTATGCTGAATGATAACGATCAGAGCTAACTCAAATCGTGCCGCGTGTCCCTATATTGTGGGCCTATTGTCTGTTATGGGCCTGGAGCGGCTGCTCCAATCGCCCCTATGTTAATCCGGCCCTGGGACTCGGACTCGAGGACTCGACTCGTGAGTCGGACTGAGTCCCCCCTCTGACTTGAGTCCCACTCGAGTCCCAATCTTTTCAATGGGACTTGAGACTTGACTCAGGACTCACCAAGGACTCGTCAACATCCCTGCTAAGGTTGTGTAATCTTAAACCGGAGAAGAAGGGTTTACCTCAGAGTAAACAAGACCTACTCGCTGGCAGATTGCGAGGAAAACAGAAAGGCTGGGCTGTCCCTGCTTCCATTTGAAACTCACGGAAAATGTGACATACGGGCGGAAGACACTTTCTTCCAGAGCCTCCCCTATGGGGGTGGGGCTTCAATGGGAATCCCCAGCCTCGTAGGAGCACGCGCAGTGGTGCAACGCTGAGTGCGCGCGGGAGTTACGGAGGAGCAGCAGTGGGTGTGCCGCTGGAGTTCCGTGGGAGGAAGCGTGGTCGTGTGAAGGGGGTGGCTGGCTGCTGATGAGAGCGTGTGCACACGCCTGCAGGTGAGAAGTATTGTGGGCGCCTGCCTGCCTGCGCGCCCTTTTAAAACTTGCATGTCCGCTCTAAGGTGAGTTTCAGGGTTTCTAAAAGTTGTGCTACTTCACCCATGCTGTTAAGGACAAGAGCAACTCCTTCACTGATGCACAACGCTCGTAAGCACGTTCTCTCAGGAGTAAATCCCAGCGATTTCAAGTTGGTTTACTCACAAGTAAGCATACACGGGGTTGCAGCCTTACTGGCTGATCGTATCCATGTTTACTTACCGGTAGAAACACTGCAGTTAAATGGGAGTTATTCATCGCCCGTAATTGGTGCAATCCTATGCACACTTGCATAGGTGTAAGCCCATTAAACTCAATGGAACTTCTGAGTAAACATGCATAGGATTGCACAATTAACAGGGACTTTGGGACCCAGCTTAATCCCCTTTGACACCCCACACTGATTTATCTCTCAGGGCATAGCAGCACAGTACACCTGGCTAAGTACATAGGTGCAAGAGTGACGGGATGTGTGGTTTATTTATTTATTATATTTATACCCTGCCTTTTTTCCTTCAAGGAACCCAAGGTGGCTTACATTACATAATCCTCCTCCTCCTCCTCCTCCTCCTCCTCTCCATTTTATCCTCACAACAACCCTGTGAGGTAGGTTAGGCTGAGAGTCAGTGACTGGCCCAAAGTCACCCAGTGAGTTTCACTGGGTTTGGAAAAGGGCGAAGGATAATAAATGAAGGAATATCTGTACTCACTGAAGCTCCGTTGTCTGTTTTCTTATTATTTTATTTATTACATTTTCAAGATAATCGTACAGAGGTAGGAGGGTGTTCCCCTTGTATTCTCTGCTGTGTCACAGTCAGAAATTTAACAGGTGAGCTTTTCCTAGCACACAAATGCAGTGATGGGAGATAACATTCACCTGCGGAATTGCTGCATATCTTGTCATAGGAACCCAGCCAGGAAATAAAGGACGACAGCCCTAAACTGGCAAAATTAGCACCCCAGCATTATAAAGCATGTAGCTCTTCTGCAGCATTCATATATATAAATATAAATATATAATAGCAAAAGGAGCTAAATCTCAAATGAGTATGTTTTGCCTTTCTTTGCCAATCCCTTTCTTACCTTTTGCTTACTAGAAAGTGCAAATCATGATACTCACTGGGTGACTTTGGGCCAGTCTCTGCCTCCCAGCCTAACCTACCTCACAGGGTTGTTGTGAGGATAAAATGGAGAGAGGAGGAGGAGGATTATGTAAGCCCCCTTGAGTTCCTTGCAGGAAAAAAGGCGGGGTATAAATGTAATAAATAAATAAATAAAATAAAGAGTATCAACATAACTGCCTTGCTGGGTGAGACCAAGATCGATGGAGTCCAGAAGCCAATTTCCAACAGAGGATAGCCAGCTCTTTCAAGAAAACCCCCAAACATGGCATGAAGGTGGCAGTTCTATCCTATTTATCACCAACATCTGGTTTAGGGACATGCAGCCCAGTCCTATGCATGCTTAGTTAAAAGCAAGTCCCAATTATTATAATGGAACTTAATTCTAAGTACCGGTAAGTGTTCTTAAGACTTAAAGCCAATTTTAATAAACTCAGAACAATGATAAATAAGGTCCCATGGCAAGTGACTCTAATGAGAAAAGGAGTCAAAGATGGGTGGGAGTTTTTTAAAAAGGAAATTCTTAAGGCACAAATACAAACAATTCCCACAAGGAAAAAAAGGTAGAGGGCAACAGAAGAAGCCAATGTCGATCATAAGCTGAATATGAGGTAGCAATGTGATGTGGCTGCTAAAAAGGCAAATGCTATTTTGGGCTGCATTAATAGAAGTATAGCTTCCAAATCGTGTGAAGTACTAGTTCCCCTCTACTCAGCAATGGTTAGGCCTCATCTTGAGTACTGCATCCAGTTCTGGGCACCGCACTTTAAGAAGGATGTAGACAAACGAAAGGGTTCAGAGGAGGGCAACAAGGATGATAAAGTGGGCATGTTTAGCCTTCAGAAGAGGAGACTGAGGGGAGATATGATCGCACTCTTCAAGTACTTGAAAGGTTGCCACACAGAGGAGGGGCAGGATCTTTTCTCAATCATTTCAGATTGCAGGACATGAAATAATGGGCTCAAGCTACAGGAACCCAGATTTCGCCTGGACATCAGGAAAAATTTCCTGACTGTTAGACCAATACGCCAATGAAACCAACTACCTAGGGAGGTTGTTGGCTCTCCCACTCTGGAGGCATTTAAGGTGCAGCTGGACAGCCATCTGTCAGGGATGCTTTGACTTGGGTTCCTGCATTGAGCAGGGGATTGGACTAGGTGGCCTTGTAGGCCCCTTCCAACTTTATGATTCTATGACTTTTGGCTTTGTTTAATAGCAGACTATAGCTGCAGAAGTGTGAAAACTGCATGTGTTGAGAATGTGCATCAATAAGTGTCCCTGTGGAGGTATACCCTTATTTTTGGTGGCTGCAGAAGATCAGCGATAACAAAGAGGCAACCGCTGCAGTGAAAGAAAAGGTCCTAGCTGAACTCCAGCAGTACTGCAGCACACTGAAAAAACCCCAAGCAGGGCTCTTGTCAGGCCTGTGGCTTATGCTGGCTCAGCTTGTCTGAGCGTGGAAAGCTAAGCAGGGTCAGGCCTGGTTGTTACTTGGATGGGAGACCCCTCCTCTAGTTTCCTGCATTGAGCAGGGGGTTGGACTCGATAGCCTTGTAGGCTCCTTCCAACTCTATGATCTATGAAATCTATGAAAATCATCGCCCACTCGGTCTTCCGGCACTGAGGCAGTCCAAGGCACTCCACAGACAAAGGCCTGCGCTTCAGCCTCTCTCTTTGCATACTGCAAGCCCATCACCACCAACCAGGGATGTTGAAGAGTCCTTGGTCTCGAGTCACGAGTCGAGTCACGAGTCTTTGGACCCGAGTCTCGAGTCCGAGTCCTTGGTCCAAAATGGTGACTCACGAGTCACGAGTCACTCCCAAAACTGACTCGACGAGTCCCTATTAAAATCAATGGGGATTTTCCCCAACAAAATAAGGCTACTTCAGATGTGTGGTTTAAATAAATTCTAGGCACAAGTGTGCCTTTTTATTTCAAAACTCTGCCACTGATTTTGGCAAGAACAGACCAGGCAGACAAACCCAAAATAACCAGGCAGGCAGAGGAGGCAGGGAACCCCAAAGCAGGCAGGCAGAGGCCTTTGTCTTGGACAATTCAACTGTTGAACTGGTCAAGAAGAGACCAGGCAGGCAGAGGAGGCTGGGAACCTCAAACAGGCAGGCAGAAGCAACCAAACCCAAAATGTCTGAAAGGTTGCATTTTAGGAAAATGATTTTAAAAAATAAACTTGCTGTACTTCCTAAAACTTATCCATGTTGCATTTGAGGAACACGATTTTTTCTAAATGTCTGGCCCCCATTCTGGAACGGTGAGATTTCATCACAATTCTACCCTCACTGAACAACCGCTCCACTGGTGATGAACTTGCTGGAACCAGAAACACACTCAGAGCAGCTGCACAGAGTAATCTCAGGTCCTTTTTCTGCCTCTCCCAAGTACGCAACACATCAATCAAAATAAATCTTGACACACTGTTGGGGCTGCACTCCTGGTAGCCATCCATAGTGGCCGAGCAGCGGCGCACCTCGCTTCCATGTGCTCTTCGCCGGCAATCACGCTCCTCTCCACTCCTTCTGGTACAGCCCAGGGATGTTGAAGAGTCCTTGGTCTCGAATCCCGAGTCGAGTCTCGAGTCCCATTAAAAATATTGGGACTCAAGTCCGAGTCGAGTCAGAGGGGGGACTCAGTCCGACTCACACGAGTCGAGTCCTCGAGTCCGAGTCCCCATCCCTGCCACCAACATAAGCTCGGTCTCTGACTCTGCACTACTGGACTTTGGCGCAGAAATACGGTCCTATGGTGCCCTGGTCTTTGCGCGATGCAGTGACGGTAGCCCTGTGGGTGTCTTGAAGTTTGGGGAGAGGCAGAGGAAGGACCTGAGATACTCTGTGCGGCTGCTCTGAATGTGTTTCTGGTTGCAGCAAGTTCATCACCAGTGGAGCGGGTGTTCAGTGAGGGTGGAATTGTGATGAGACCTCACCGTTCCAGAATGGGGGCCAAACATTTAGAAAAAAAATCATGTTCCTCAAATGCAACATGCATAAGTTTTAGGAAGTACAGCAAGTTTATTTTTTAAAATCATTTTCCTAAAATGCAACCTTTCAGACATTTTGGGTTTGGCTGCCTCTGCCTGCCTGTTTGAGGTTCCCAGCTTCCTCTGCCTGGCTGGCCTCTTAACCAGTTCCACAGTTTAAATTGTCCAAGACAAAGGGCACTGCCTGCCTGCCTGCCTGCCTGCCTGCTTTGGGGTTCCCTGCCTCCTCTGCCTGCCTGGTTATTTTGGGTTTGCCTGCCTGGTCTGTTCTTGCAAAAATCAGTTGCTGAGTTTTGAAATAAAAAGGCACACTTGTGCCTAGAATTTATTTAAGCCACACATCTGAAGTAGCCTCATTTTGTTGGGGGGAAAACCCATTGATTTTAATAGGGACTCGTGGAGTCAGCTTTGGGAGCGATTCGTGACTCGTGAGTCACCATTTTGGACCAAGGACTCGGACTCGAGACTCGGGTCCAAAGACTCGTGACTCGACTCGTGACTTGAGACCAAGGACTCTTCAACATCCCTGGCACTAGAGACATGATGTATCCGTTGCCCCACTTGGTTGGAAATTGATCTTATACAGACCCTGGGGAAGGAGCCTGAAGACTGACACCAACTCTTATAACTCATATTTAAACTTTAACCATTTGAAGAACACCCTCTTGCTTCTCATATGCCCCACCCATATTCCATTTTCTGCACTAACATCAACTCAAAGAAACTTTATTAACAGCAAAAACAATAAAGAAACATATGACACCTTTAAGCCTAACACATGTATTCTGGCATAAGGCTATAGCCCACTTCATCAGATATATGGAGTATTATGGGGAGTCTCAGGTTTATATATAGTACATATGGTGTATGTATAGGAGAATTATAAACAGTGAGGTGCCAGAAAACTCTGTTGTAGACTAATATGGTGTTTATTAATGGAACAACCCTTAACATGCCTACTGAGAAGGAAGAACCACTGTGTTCAGCAGCTTTCATACCTAGGTGCGTGTGTATAGGATCATACCCTCCAACATTTCACAGATGAAAATAGGGACACTCATGTGAATTTGTAAGAGGTATGGTTAAGCAACATGAAGGTGTGATCAAGAGGGCGTGGCCAGGCAACATGACGGCGTGGCCAAGGGTATGGCCTGGCAACCAAAGGGCATGGTCAAATTATTAGAGGAAAGTATTTTAAGCACAGAAATCTTTGAATTTATAATAATATTTAACATTTAGATATCTCTGAGTGTGCAAAGTGGTTCACAGGCCCACCCTACAAGCTCCTATTTTCTCAACTCAGGAAAAAAACCCATGTGAGCTCTATTGTACTTTATTTAAAAAAAAAAAAAAAAAAAGAACAACAACACTGTGATTGAACAATAATGCCAAAATGGAATGATGGTGTTTGTTGCTGCTATTTGAGGTAGCTGGGATTTTTTATTTCTTTCTCTTGAGGAGTGTGTGTTTTCTGCTAACTCCCTTCTAATGCATTTAAAAAAAAAAAAAAAAAAACACCAATCCAAAATCCCTGCAGAATAATCCTAATCATTACTGTAGAGAGCTTTCTCCATTGCACTTCAGCATGTGTTAGAAAAAAACTTTCACATGGGGTACACAGGTAGAGCCAAGTAAAATTTACCACTGCTCTGAAAACAGAATAACAGTGCAATCCTATACATGTGTACTCAGAAGTAAGTCCTATTACATTCAATGGGACTTACTCACAGGAAAGTGTATATAGGATTACATCCTAAAGTACAGATTCAGAAGTCCTTTCAGGCCTGTGGCTCATGCTGGCTCAGCTTGTCTGAGCGTGGAAAGCTAAGCAGGGTCAGGCCTGGTTATTACTTGGATGGGAGACCCCTCCTCTAGTTTCCTGCATTGAGCAGGGGGCTGGACTCGATAGCCTTGCAGGCTCCTTCCAACTCTATAATCTATGAAATCTATGAGTGCGCATACACACACATCCTCATCTGGCCCTCCCAGCTTAGCAGCATCTGTTCCCTCCCTGCTTACTGCAGCTGTTCTAGCCTAAGCAGAGAGCTACTCTTAAAGAGGCCTTGGGCAAAATTGCAGCTAAGCTAAAACTGCAAGCTTAGCTGCAATGTTGCCCATGGCCCCTTTAAGAGCACCTTAAAGTAGCTTGCAGTTGTGGGAGGCAGGGGAATTCGAGACTCTGCATGACAAAGTGATAAGCCGTGATGGTTTTAGGGTTTTTGTGATGGTCCCAGCATTATGGGGGCAATTGGAGGCTATGTAGGATTCCAGCCTCATAGGACAAGTCTAAATCCCTCTTCTCCCTCACCCCCTTTCCTTACTTCAGATCACTGTACAGTACACAGCACAGAAACAACTCAATGGATAAAGAAACTTGGGATGAAATGCTAAACACACTTACTTACTGGGGAGTTGGTGTTGCTGTTTTCCTGCTGCAGTGCATGGTAGGGGGAGGGTCTCATCACCACAGCCATCACCAATAGCTGAGCCAGCAAAAAGTTCAGAAAGACCACCTTTTCACATTCCTTGTGTGCATTCACACACAGGTTCCTGGAACCAAAAATGGGGGTTCAAAATGAACCAGGAAGTCCCTTATCCAAATAAATGGTTGCTATACACTTCTTTCTATGGCCAAGAGTTGATCATAGATGCAGTTTCAAAGTTGGTGGGCTGCAACTAGGGATGTACCCGAGTAGCCCGGCAGACAGGAGCAAGGCCCGAACTGGGCCTGCTTGTGTCCGCCGGGCTACTCAGCCACCCGCGCGGGCTTACCTGCAGGTTCTCAGGCTCTGCGGAGAGCCTGCCTCCCCGTCCGCTGGTCCCATCGTGTCACTTCCGGCGCGGAGGAAGTGACACGACGGGACCCTGCTCCGTCGCGCTGGACCCCCGCGCTCTGTTTTTGGTGCGGGAAACCTGTTGCCTTGGTTCCTCCCGCCAAAACAGAGAGCGGGCGGGGGTCCAGTGCGCCGGAGCAGTGGCTCCGGCGGAGGCTGTGGAGGTGACGCGCAGGACCAGGTAGGCGGTGGGGAGGTTTCCTTGCGGCAGTGGCGTGGGGGGGTCCAGCAGCGGTGGCGGGGGGCGTGCGCGGAGGGTTTTTCCGGCGGCGGCTCGAGCGGTGCGAATGGCGCAGAGAACGCTCCACTCTGCTCTGAAGAGCAAGATTGGGCTGCCGCTGCTCGTGGGGGCCGAGCCCAGAGGAAGCCTCCAGCCGACTCCAGGCTCGGCCCCACCACTAGCTGCAACCCACAGACTCTGCCTTCGAAAGTTTTATTTAAACAAAGCTTTTTCCACAGAGCTCTCTCAGGCTATGGCCTCTCTCTCTCTCTCTCCTCAAGCTGGAAGCAGTGGGCGTTGCTATCAACCACTTCCTGGTTCCTCCAGGAAGCACAATCTACTCAGCCTGAATCCAGCAGTTCTTTCACGTTGTTACGGAACAGATGAAACTTCATTCACTGGCTGAACACATTGAAAGGTGGTAGCAGGATCATTTCTCATAAAATGATTGAACAAAATGATTGTCCATTACTCACAAAACAACTGGAATGTGCCTGAATGTTTAGCCTCATATCTTGGGTTCTAAAAAGGCTAGAGTGAGTCTTACTCTTTTTTATTTGAAAGCTGGGGATCTGTGCTAGCTAGTGGCCCCCCTGAGATGTTGGGCTGGGGCTGCATCCCCCTTGGCCATGTGTTTAATCTGACTATGATTGTTGTTACAGTTATTGTCGATTCTGCCTTCCATCGGTTATGCCTCTTACTTTCAGCTTTTGTTGGCTGTTCTTTATATCTTTGGACTGGCTGATGATGCACAGAGTCTCAGGCAGCAAACTGTCTTGGAGTGGCCCTGAGCCCCAGCCAGCATGGCCAATGGTCAGGAATCTTGGGAGTTCTAGTCCAAAACTAGACTAGTTCCCCAGGCTGGTGTCCTCCAGATGTTTTGGACTAGAACTCCCAAGATTCCTGACCATTGGCCATGCTGGCTGGGGCTCAGGGCCACTCCAAGACAGTTTGCTGCCTGAGATGGAGAACAAGGCAGTGTCCCCTTCCCATTCTGTGTTCAAAAGTCAACTGAACTGACAGTTGAATCTGTCCTCGATGCTGAAAGATGGGACAGCATTCTCCACTGCCCCTGAAGGAAGCAGGCTAACTTAGCAGGCACAGAGCAGGCCACATGGCACACAGCTCTCTCTTCCAACACTTGGCTGCTGCCTCCCAGCATTTGCTGCCTGAGGTGACTGCTTTACTCTGCCTATTGGTAGACCAGCCCTGCTGGGGGCTGATGGGAGTCCAAAACATCTGTAGGACACCAGGTTGGGGAAAGCTGCCTTACACTATATTGTTCCAAACATATCCCCCCCCCCTAATTTCCTTCTTTTCTTGCAGCTTGTTGTGTTTTAAGACTAAAGCTCCCATCTGTGATGTGAAGCCAGTAGCTTTCTTTCTTTTCTTTTTTTTTAAAGTAATCTCTCCATTCAGTCTACGTGGACTAATTATGAGTGGAAATATGGAATTTGGATGGGACTAAAGAAAAGCTCTTTAAAATTTGATGCCAGTAATATTCAGCTTAAAAATGCATTAGCAAAATTGGTGTTGCAAATCACTGGAGGTGCATTGGGAAGCCTACAGCTCTCCCCTTTGTAAAACTTCACCAAGATAAAGCATCAAAGGGAATGCACTGTTAATTTAATTTAATTTAATTTAATTTAATATATAATACTAAGGAGAAGCCCTTCCAATTCTTTGGTGATGCTGCCTGGTCTAAATGTAAGAGGGAAATTAAAGGGGACAACACAACACAGGGTTCACACATCTGTTAACTATAGTGCATTGCAAAGCAGTAGACAGATGGAAACTTACCGTACAGAGGCTCCAAATCAAAATGTCTGGCTTGGGTGGTTTTAAGTTGGGAAATGTTAACAGATGTTAAGGATTTTTAATTAGGTAAATTGCAAAAAATAAACAAAGAGAATCAGAGATTCCCATTTATTCCCACTGGGCTTCATCCAACTTTTTTTTTTTTTTTTTTAAATAATAATAAATTTTCAGTGGACATTTGGTTGGACCCAATAAGCATATCTTTATTCCATAAGTAATCTCATTGATATTCAAGAAAAAATCCAAAAATGGACCACGATTGGTCTTCCTCCGTGGATAACAAAGTTCTGTGCCCAGAGCCATGAAATATTTAATTCACCTACATTTGCTCTCAGTCCAAAGGCTGAAACATGATGCGCAACTCACCTCATGGCAAAATAGCTGCAATCTTCCATTAGCATTCCAATGATATTACTGTTGCCTTTTCTCTATGATAATGCTTAAGACACCCTTTGAGGACTGGTCTGCATATGGTCATACAGCCAGACAGATGTGGAATTTCTTACATAAATTTTGAGGGAAGCAAAAGAGGCTCAATAAGACAATAACAAATTGTTATAGGGTGGGCTTCAGTGCATCGCTAGGGTAGGAGGATGTCATGTTTCCCATCCCACTGGAGGCTGTTTCTAGCCCTATTTTGCAACATATGCACACACATGAATATATGGAAGCAGAAGTTGCATTCTACCTGTTCCTGACCAGACCTCTCCATGTTCAGCCTGAACTTTGACTGACTGCATGTATTTGATTTGCTGTTATTGCTCTAGAAGGCCTGTGCAATCTCAGATGTCTGCATTTCGGTTCTTTTATCATTCGATAAACACAGATTGCTGTCATCCCCTGTTTTCTTTGTTATAAAGAGCTGAAAACCTATTTTGATGAGCAATAGTGTGGCATGTAAAAACATCTAATCTCGTCTTCCTTTTGGCCAGATCTATGCCTGAAGAAGGAAGTGTTCTTCAAAACTTAGTATAAATATTTTATGTCGTCTTGGTTTAATCAAAGCTATAGTTCCATTGGCATGCCTAACCACCTTGTGTATCATATAATAGCCAGTGTTGGGCTTGGACTGTGGAGACTTGAGTTCAAATCCCTATGCAGGAGAGCTTAGACTGACCACCAACCTCCCTCAGAGGGTTATTGTGAAAATAAAATAGGGGAATCCCATGTGTTCTTTCCTGAACTCCTTAGACAGAGGGTGGGGTATAAATGTAATGAATAAAATAATATATGTTCATTCCTCATTTTATCATATTGATAGAAGGATCAATCAAGATTAGAGGGAACATAATACTATTGAATGGAGTCAATTCACATATTTAACTGAAAGTTATCAGTAATGAGAAATGAAATTATTTACATGCATCAGTGACAGTGAACCAACTCTAAGTTTCTCTGATTTGAGAGCGTTATGTGTCATATATTAGTCAAGGCAGAGCTAGAAAAGAGAGTGGAAGAGATTTTGAACCATAAGGCCAACAGTGGCTGAGTTTAGCATTTGGTTTCAACAAGTACATATAAATCTGCTGGAAAATTGTTTGATAGCAGTTTTGGCATCATTCCAACCTGTTTGGATTCAAGGTTCTGAATCGAGATTTGTTTTAAAGCTATGTTGCTCGCATTAACACTGCAGTACAACTTTTAGTAAGCTGTTCCCATTTATTGCTATCATTTTATGCATATCTTCAGCAGGATCACAAGAATGTATTATTTTGAAACAGAAGTGCAAAAAGGAGATTAAATTAAAAACATAACTCTCCATTTTATTGAGGAAATGGGGGCTGGGTGTTTTGCCAGCTGTTTAAGAGGCAAACATTGTCTGTGTTCCTCTGTGTCCAAAATAACAAAACAAGCAACTGTAATATTTTAACGATTTCTTATAAGTCATTCCCCAAATGCTATTATTTCCATGGATTTTTATTTGCTTTTTCTGGTGCAAAGTCCTTGGCTGGAAGACAGTGATGCACTATGTAGCATAAATATTTGAGCTAAGAGTATGCACATCAATGGATATATGGTAGCCATTTTGAAGAGGTTAACATCCAATAAATCTATTTAAAATTAATACAGATAAACTTCATGTACCGCCTGGTATAACAGAAAACTTTACATAGCTAACACTGAAGACAAGTATAATTCAAACAATAAACTTATTTTGTATTTCAGGACATAGTATATTGTCTGCTCTCAAGGTTTCTCACCTTAAGGCAATAGAGCACTATAGATATTATGACACAATTATTTTTTAGAAATGCCAGCATGACAACTTAATCCTGAAAACTACAATCAACAGACTGTGGTTGGAAATAGCAGATGTCTTTTTGGATCATAACCAAAGATTTAAAAGAAAAGTAACCTGCTGTCATAAAAACTGATTATGTTATTGATCTCCCTTCACTGAACCTATTATCACACATCAATTAGATAGGTAAACCTTTGTAGATGCTCCGTAGGATATCAGCAGAATTAGAAAGTGGCACCAAGACCCTAGCAAGCATTCCATGCATCTTGATTCATCTTTTTTGCTTTTATTTAAGCATCTCACACTGTGATAACTGAATGATCAAATAGCAGGCATTCCTCTTCTTTTATCACATTATGATTTCTTGGGGGTGGGGAAAATTAAAATAAAACTTATTTTCTTCCTTAATTAAAAATGGCCCCAGGAACACTAAGTTGACATTTCCTTCCTATTAAATGATCAACTTAAAAACATTAACATTTATTTATTTATGAAATCATTTATATCCTGCCTTTCTGATTCAGCATATTTGCAGATAACTGAGATGGAAGTGTGAAGAATGTGGGCCCCTAATGTGAAAAGACATGAAGTGAAGTGGGTGTTGATACAATTCACTACTACATGATACCTAGTGAAAGCTTTACCTTCACAACAAGATAGAACAACAAGATAGAACAACAAGAACAGCAAAGTTCAGCATACTTCCTACATATCTGTACCTCAGAGACAAACTTCACATGTGGCTCCATATTGGCAAAGTTGTGTGGTTCTATCTTCACTGAATTTTCAAAGTTCCTGATGATCACTAACTGTTCCCTATTTGCTCTCAGTGGGCTGCCCTTCACTCTCCTTTTGGACTCCAAAACAAGTGGCATAATTTCCAGAATTTAGTCCTAAAAGGAAGCAAACAAGACATTGGTTGCTTTTCACCTGCTCAATCTGTGTCTCTTATTCTGAATAGATTCATAGTGCCCCCATGACTTCTTCGATTAGATCACTCCTATGTAAGTCCACAACAGACAGATATCCTGTCATTTATTCCTCAATATGTCATTCTGAATTTAACCTTTTTAAAAAACCTCAGCTGAGACCAGTAAAAACTGGTGAAACTAGCCAGTCCTTTTGTCATGTAAGTGAAATATTGTTGAGGGGGTGGAAGCACCTTCTAAGGAAATTTCTGATTGGCCACCTAGACCACTGGTATCAGAGATGAAACTGCTCTCACCACTGGGCAAATCAATAGTCCATCTCCATCAAGGTGCCAGTTTTTACTGGTCTCAGATTTCCAAAAAATATGTGAGGTTTCACCCTCAGTTTTGGTCTTCCTTGCAACATCTAAGCAGCAGGCCAAAGTTGTTTTTCAGACTGCTGTCTCTGCAAGGAGTACTGCACATGCTTTGAAACCCAAGACTCTGCTTGTGTTGGTAAAATGTATCTAGCCAAGTTAGATGGACTTTATTGATTTTTATGTAAGCCTGTATGTGTGATTGTTGCCTTCCCTTTTTCTTTTTTCCTTCCCCTGTTTCGCAAATAATTACTTCATATGCACGAACATTTGTCTTCCTTTTTTTGGAAAGTTATTGCCCATGTGCTATGACTGCACAGGTGTTAAGCTATCCCTTTTGTTCTCAAGATATTTCACAAGAGTTTTGTTTAGTTCTCTATCCTTGGGGTGTTGGAAAAGTAAATCCAAAGCTCCTTACTGTTTAGTATTTCTAGAATTGGGTTCATGGAAGGGGTCCCAGGCAGTAGGGCCTAGAAATTCCCCCAGCAGCTGGACAGTTTAGAACAGGTATAGGCAACATGGTGCCCAGGGGCACCAATGAGTACCTGGACACATTTTTTTGCATCCTCCAAGGTGCCCTTCCACTTAAAAAAAAATAAATAACAACATGTTTTACTGGCAGCTGGGATTCCTGAGAAGTAGGTTTCTGTTGATGCTAACAATTGTGGGTTCCAATGAGTTGTTTGGTGAGTTGAGGCTCAGCCTCCACCTCTGCCTTGTACTCAGTGGTTTGGGCAGGTTACTTGTCCTTTGCTGCCATGGCAGCCATTTTGTGGTTGTGTTATGAGGAGCCAACTTCAGTGGACCGGTCATGTTGTTCGAATGTCTGACTGCCGTCTCCCAAAGCAGTTACTTTATTCCCAACTCAAGGATGGAAAGCGGAATATCGGTGGTCAATATAAGAGGTTTAAAGATGTTCATAAGGCTAATCTAAAAAAATGCAATATAAACATCGAAAACTGGGAAGCTCTGGCCCATGAACGATCTAACTGGAGGTTGGCCTTTCACAAAGGTTCTATGGACTTTGAAGAAGCCCGAGTGCAAGGTGAAAGGGAGAAAGCGTGCTAAGCGAAAAGCATGTCAAATGAATCCTTTACAGGACCATCTTCCATCTGGTAACCTGTGTCCTCACTGTGGGAAGCTGTGTGGATCTAGAATTGGCCTCCACAGTCACTTATGGACCCATCGCTAGAGTCTACACAATCTTCTTTAGAATTTTCCTCCTTTTAAAATCTCCTTTTTGTAAATTTTTATCCTGGAAGACAATCTTACTCGGTCACGAGTGATCGCCTGACTGACTGACTGATAGTTATAATCATCTGGTTATGACTATGGCTCACAAAGAAGGCCACAGCAGACCCCAGAGAGTGGTTGGGTAAGCTTGCGTTCATAGAAATGATTAGCTAAGCCCTTCACTGGACTGGCCAGGTGAGAAAGGAGATGCAAATGAAGGTTTGAATGGAGAGTGACTCAGAGCCTGATGAATAGGCCATGGCGAGAGTCTGCTCAGATACCTCAAAGGCACAAGAGAATATTCCCTGAAAAGAAACATAAAATATCCCTGAAAAGAAAGGCCACACCAACACATAGAGCAGACCAACAAAAGGTTTTCCTGAGACACCCATCAAGGGCCCCAGCCTCACACAAAGGCAACCATTAGCACACACAAAAACCCCAATGATTAAAGAACATCAGGGAGAAAAGGACAGCCCTTTCCCCTCCCTTGTAACCAGAGGTCCAGCGGGAAAGGTATAAGAATTCTAACTTAGCCCATAGAACTCAGCAAGCAGGAGTGTGCGCATCTCTTGCTCCCCTCTGCCATGCAGGACCCTTTCAAGCAGTGGGACCAGCAACAAGTCAGGTAGCTATGGATTCTTTCTTTCCTTCTTCTTTCCTTTCCTTGCCAGCGTGGGGTGGGGGCCTTCTCTGCACCCCTCTCCTGGCTGTCTATAGGCTACCAAAAGGCACAGGGATCTTTTCTTCTCCAGAATTATCAAGAAGATTAGTAATGCAGTAGGTATATTTTGCTGCATGAATTATTGTGTAAAACATTGTAAGACCAGGAACTAAGACACTGTACCTGCGCTATAGTTCTTCTTAAATAAACAGCTCTTCTTTCCTTCAAAACGCGTTGTGTCTCAAGTTCAGTGTTAGTTTGTCAAGTCTATGTTTAGGTGTTAACAGGCGAAGCGCATACTTCACTCAACTGCGCTCATTTTTACTCCAGCCAAAGATCCCAAACCTTTTGCAATAGGGTGGGGTTAGTCCCCCTCCTTGAAGGGAATCTAATGCCCAGATTATCTGTTGTAACAGAGGTACCTGAGAGAGTTTCTTAAATTGCCAAATGTGTCAACAGTCCCAAAAAGCTTGCCTACCTCTGGCCTAGAGTGTTCAGGCTAGGATTGTCCTGTGATGGCAGCATGTCAAGATTCTTTGGGGGGGGGGAGACCTTGCAAAACACCAGTTAAAAAAATCTACCTGCCCCAATATATATCAGTGTCAGCCCTATTTGCTTTTCCATACTGTATCTTGCTGCTGCAGTATTTAGTCCAGCATTCACCTGTGACATCATTCTGGGAAACTAGTGTTCTTTGCTCTTTTAATCCTGCAGATTGTCAACAAAATATTTTATAATATGCTCAGTCCTTTCAGCTAGACAGAACTCTTCATACAGCATCCTATTTGTATGAGCCAAATTCCTCCAGAAGATGTAATTAAAGGCTTGAGGGTTTTCTTCTTGAATACAGTATGAGAAGCACTGAAGCAAAGGTTGACACTAAATCCCAGCAACTCTCACCTTCCACTGACCCTTTGTCTGCTCACCAAGATGTTTGCTTCTGTCAGCTAAATAATGAGGCTGAACTTCATTTTCAGAAGGCTCAACTACATTCCCTACCGTGCAGTGGTTTGCTGTCACTCTTGACAAGACATTACATTAATGCACCTGTTTTAGTTGCCTTCACTTAATGATGGTATATGCCTTTGGCTGCAATGGTACTGTAATCTGAAAATCCCAAACTGAGGTGTCTTTAAAATGTTACAACTGTGGCGCAGAAGCTGCTTTTCTGTAGGTGCATCCCCTGGTGCAGTTGTAACATTTGAAGGCCCTCTCTACCACAGGACAGGTCCAACTGCATGGATAGTTACCACCAATCTTCATCGCCAAACCCAGTTGGGTGACAATTTGCATGGGAAGGATTGGAGATGTACAAGAATTTTGTTCATGTTTGCAAGTCATTTGCAACCCTAAACATGAGCAGAAACGTAATTCTTAGGAAATTTTTGCCATTTCCTGAACGTGTGCTCACATTCAGAAGTGCACAGTTGCGTAAGTACACACTTCCAAAAATGTTCATTTCCACAAATGCACCTTTCCCTCCAAAATCTACATTTTCACACTTTATGGCAGCAAGTGCACATTTTTGGTATGCACTTTAAAAAATGTGCATTTTTCCCGATTGAAAATGTGCATATTTTCCCAACTGAAAAGAAAAGACACTTGTGTTTGGAAATGCAAATGAGGTGAAACAGACTTCGAGGAGGAAGTTGGAACACCATTAGGTGAACTCACTAGAAAAAGGACTTCCATACAACAGCTATAACGTCTAGAAGAGATGTTGAATTTAGTGTATAATCGTATGCATCCCCGTTTATTACATATGTGTCCAAGGTAAATTACACTCTAATAAAACTCAGGTTGATAGGCTATGAAGTGCCTGAGAAAGTTGAATTGTGAAAGCTACCACAGCATGCTGAAACACTATCAGAGCACAGTAGTATGGTAAAGTAACTAAGGACAATGGGCCACAAACAAGCATGGTGGTCCTTCCAAGTTAACTTGGAGATCCTGGAAAACATTTTTTTTGTTAGTACTGGCTGCAAGAATTCCCAGATTTGTTCATATATGTTTTGTTGTGAAGATATATCAAGTAGAGCTGTGCACAGATGGCCTCTTGAAATTCCCCACCCCATTTGTGGGCAGAGAAATTCACCTAATTTCTCCAAGGGAGGGGGGGAGAAATTCTCAAAGAGTTTCTTGGAGGTGGCGCTCACCATTAGCAGTGGCTGTAGCACAGCTCCTTTCTTTTTTCCTCAAGGTTTTTGTTTTTTGTGCTGCCACTGCAAATGGCAACATCAGCAAATGTGTTGGCAGCCCGGTCAATATTTTGCATCCTTCACCATGCCCCACACCTAGATTCATTCAAGGGCATTGTGGCAGGAAAGGAGGCCACAACAAAAATGGAGGCCAAAAGAGCAGTGTGTGCTTTTTCTTCCTATTCTGCATCTCTCCATTGCTTTGCAGCCTCCCAGGCTACCTGAACTTTCAGATCTGAAAATGCCCTAAGGGAGGAGTTACTTCATTATGTCTTCTCCTGGGCTTTAGTTGTAGTGTGGGAAGCCAAGGAGGTGACTGTACAGTGACAGACAGCACACTTGCACACGTTCCTCGGCCACTTCATAAGTAAGCTACAAGAGCAGTGACTCCGACCCATGAGAATTTCTCCAAAATTTTCTTCTCTTTTGAAATTATTTTTGAAAGCAATTTCTCTTCTATAAAATTTAATGAAAATGGTCAAGAAAAAAATGTGAAATATTTTTTTCAGCACAGCACTAATTTCAAGTGGAAAATTGATACCCAATTAAAGCAGCTGAAAGCCAAAATGAGAGTTTTCTGGGGCCAGGCCAAGAGGCAAACACATTGAGCATGTCGCAATCCATCCTCACGTATTCCTCATCCACTTTGGAAGTTGCTTCAGAGCTGAGTCCAGTGGTGAACCTATGCGTAGCTATTGCTGTTGAATCCAGGATCGCTGGCATTAGCACCAACTGCTAATGCCATAACTGAATTCTGAATAGGGCCATAAGCCTTACCTGTAACGCAAAGATCATGCTGGATGGGGCATCTTGAGAGGTGCCAGAGTTGGCTCTAGATCTTGGGGGGGCCTCCCTGAGTGGGCCCTTCTCCTTAACACTTTCACCACTACTCATTCCTTTGCCCTCTCCCTCTGGGCCCAATCTGCTGCACCACTGCCAAGAAGAAGAAGAGGGCAAAGAAAGTGGAGGCTGCTACTCCTTCTCTTTCTTCTTGTCAATGTTTGTATGCCTGAAGAAGAGTATAGGTGAAGTGGCAGCAACAGCAAACAGGAGGAAGAGAGCCAAAGTACTCTGGGGGTCAGCAAGTGGGCCTTGGCAAGTGCCTGATTATAACAACCCGGCACGAGCCCTGAGTAGTGGATTTCCAAATGATATTGGATGCTGCATCAGTCGAGGATCATGAGGGGGCAGAGTGGCAATGATCTGTAAAGACAGTATGGATTATAGGCGGCCATTAAGCCCATAAAAGCTATTAAACAGCGTGAGAACTACAGAGAATGGAATGTTGACATTCAACCAGCTGTGCATGAAACCATCTACAACACTCAATTCAATCGCTGGCTTTAGATGATATATGAATGTGTTGTATGGGAACATGAACACACATCTAAGATTAATGGCCTTGTGGTAGATAGTTAAGGCTGAGTCAAGAATTCCAGATGAAACACGGGGAAAAAATGCACAGTGACATTTGAACCTTGCAAGGCATTCAGAAATTGGGGGTGTGGGGAATGCAGTGCAATTCTTTGGATGACCTGTAACTTTCCATATAATCTGAGTGTTTTCCTTTCTCAGCATTTGCTTTTAATTTTACTTGGAATATCATCCAGTCATTTTACCAAAACAAAACAAAAAAAGACACAAATTTTGCAGTGACTTACTGGGAAGGGCTGTGAGTGTAAACCAATTTTCCAGGATAAAAATAAACCTAACTAGAAATATGGTGCTTTATAAGGATTGGAAAAATAATGGTTTGGTGGGTGGCCCACCGCTGTCTTTCCAAGCTCTACAACGTTTTAACTGTGGCGTGTGTGTTTTTCCTCATTTATTGACTGAAGGAATCATAATTGTTGTGTGACTTTAAGGAAATCTCATTTATTACATCATAAATAAACAGAGAAAGGAATTTATCATATATTAATATTAAATTCAGTACATATAGAATTCCAAAAAAACACATACCTAATAACAACAAATGGAAACAATTCCACTAAAGTTAAGTGTTTGTCTCTCTCTCCTCTCAAATCAATGGAGCTAAAAATTGTTTCAGTTTTGGCTGGATCATACCCTGAATAAATAATGTATTTTCACTTTCAGAAATGTAAACACCTGAGAAATTTTCAGTGGAACATGAAGTGAATACTCTTTCTTTCTTTCTCTCTTTCCTCCAACCTTCCCCAACCTGGTGCCTTCCAGATGTTTTGGACTTCAACTCACTCAGCCCCAGCCAGCTTGGCCAATGGTACGGAATGCTTGGAATTGTAGTCCAAAACCTCTGGAGGGCACCCGGCTGGGGGTGGCTGCTGTATACCCCTGAACCAGATAAAGTGACATGTGACTAAGTCCTATTGAAACCAACTGAAAAAGTTGCAATAACTTAAATGCCCCTGCTTTCACTGGCACTTCCTCACAACTCAGTTTAGATTGATCCAGTCCTATATGATTAAAATGGAAGGGGTGGCCACAGTTTAGGTACATGTGTCACAGGGTGTTGCTTATTGACTGAGGGTTGTATCTAGTGGTGGCTTTGCCACAGAGGAAAGCTCTTCTGCTTGCAGAATTACATGCTACAAGGAGCACTTTTTTAGAGGGGCAGGAGGCTGAAGTGGGTAGTGGGAGTCTCTGAGCACTCTTTATACACTTAGTTATGAGAATATAAATCCAGAGTTGCTGTTCTGCAAACAAAAGGGCTGCTTCCATTCATGGAGGGGTTTTTGATCCGGGGGAGGCTTCCACTGGCAGCATTTTTGAGGAACACGAGGGCAACAGGGGGAAAGGTGAATTGGCAAAATAGCCTCCTCCCTTCCACCAACAGGAGCACCCCATGAGTGGAACTCTGTGTATGGGATCCCTAGATCCAAGCCTATTAGATCACATCTTCATTGGCTTAAAGGACACACTTGTCTGTCAGTGGTAGTCTAGAGAACATAATACATCCATCATGTAATATGATGGATTCCCCTTAAAATATCAGGAGAAAAGGGGGAAACTCTCTACTAACAGTATCCCAGCACTAGTCTAGCATTGTGAGTAGAATTCTTATTTCTGCAGGCAGAGGATCTTCTCCATCTTTATTTGGGTTCAAAGAACAGCAGAAGAACTTTACAGCACATGATGAAAGCAATGACAACAACAGCCATCTCCACAATCCGGCAATGGTAACCTGCACATTTGGTCCTGCACTTGCAAAAGTGTGCTATGTACACCACTCCTTTCACTGGCTTCCAAATCTGGAAGCTGTGGCTGTGTGCATAGGGGACCTGCTGTCTCCGCCCTGAAAACTGGCTGGTGCCACCAGCTCTGACCCTGCTGAATATCTGTTTGCAGGAGGAGGGACTGAGTCTGCCCATTCCTCCCAGAACAGGTGGCATTGTCGGAGTGCCCAGTGTGTTGGTAGGAAGTGCCCAGTGCGGTTGAGTGGCGTCTGAGGATGGGTGAACACAGCCTCATGGGCACGCATCACACGGGGCGGTGTTGGAGACATGGGACACTGCGGTGAGCACTGCACAGCCGTGTGGCTGCGGGCTAGTTGGCAGCACAGCACACAGACCACAGACATCATCTGCTCATGCCCACACAGGCTGCTGCTTGCCGCCCACTGTGCATGTGTTCACCTGCACAGTGTTAACCTCACTTCCCATGCCTCCAGGGTAGCTGAGAAATGGTATGGGGTCAAAAAGGACACGGGGCATCCTTCTCATACAATTGCCACCGAGTGTTGGCAGCCATTCAATACTGCCACACGCACTTCACCAGATGCCAGCACTACACATTCCACTGAACTGGGGCCCATGTCATGGATGTAAAAGCTCTTTAATCTTTAGACAAAACCAAGAAGTTCTGGTAAGAAGATCCAGCCTGTACTGGTCTTGATCTATTCTGCCTACTGACATTTTTGCCCTGCTCCATCCCACCACCCCTGCATTCAACAGGCAACTGGAACTGTCAGTGGGGAAGAGGAGGGATCACGTGGATGAAACGCCACCATTTAAGTCTGAGAATCCCGGGGGCGGCATTCTCATATAATCCAGATGAGCAAGAGGTATAGATGGCCACAGACTGAGGCTCAATTCAAACGTCATTCCAAGCATGTTGAAATGACAATAATTACCCCATTGCAGGGTTTCCTGTAGGCAGTGTTGCCCACATGTACTTGATAGAGATGTCAGAGAAATCCGAAATGGATTGAAATAACTTTGGATTTCTATGAATTCGACTGGCATCTTCTGAGTTGCATGGGTTCTGCAGACTTCTGGGCCATTTTTTAAAACTTTCCAGAATTGTATGTACATTTAGTTGTATGAAAATATGTTTTAGACATCTCTGATCTCCCTTCAGCCTCCACTGTGCAGCACTCTTTTTGTGTGCATTCTGCTCATTGATTGTATGCTGAGCTAAGAAAAATATGCAGAGTGTTACATTTCAGTGAAAGTTACATAAATTGTGACAAGCTTCTTTTGGAAAAATCTAGTTCTATCAATGAGTGGATGACAGGACAAAATATGCCTGACAATCCATGAAACACACATGGAACTGATTAAACAAAATCTGCATATCCCTACCTGTGCAGCACTAACATGGCAACATGGCATCCTCTCAGCCTCTTGATCTTGGGGTAGAATCATAGAATCATAGAAAAGTAGAGTTGGAAGGGTCCTACAAGGCCATCGAGTCCAACCCCCTCAATGCAGGAATCCAGGTCAAAGCATCCCTGTCCAGCTGCACCTTGAATGCCTCCAGAGTGGGAGAGCCCACCACCTCCCATTGCTTCATGCGTAGCTGCCAATAGCCAAGTTTACATGGGATACTGGCCATTTGGAAATATTAACATTTGTTAATATTTCTAACATTACGTTTAAATTGAACCTTGGCTACTTGTATTTGTAGAAGAAGTTCATTGTCTACCCCATGTAATGGGTAAGACAGATAAAAATTCCTCTACTTTCCTTCACACAGAATAACTTTCTGTGTGAAGAATGTTATTCTTCACACAGTGTCTTTATAAAGTCCTCAGGAACTTTTAAAAATTAATAACATTTTAGCTTTTGGAGAAAGGACAAAAAGGTTCATGTCATTCTAATGCTGAATTCTACACCCTTTCCCCATTCTTTACATAGCAACATGTCCTCTATTTTGGAAGATGGAATCACACTTCGTACATTGCTGTGTAATTTAGTTGACTGACATTCGAGTCATACCTTCACTTCTGCCAAGCACTGAGGCACTGTGATGTGACAAGGAACACAGAGAAAAGGTTTAGACTTAGATTGTAACTAGATGTCGTTGTCGTTGTCGTTGTTGTTAATTACCTGTGATTCCTCTGACTTTAATCAGGCCCATGGCACTGGGAAGACAGCCCTCCTCCCCATGCCATTTCCCTAATCCAAATCCCTCCTCTCAAATCCTCTTTGCTCTATGGATGAAAATGTACAATACTTCTACCTTTATGTTTTCTACCACAGTAGAAGTAGTGGCTCCAGGTGAGGACATTTAGATTGGGCAAAGAGTTTGGGGAGATTTATAGGGGTGGGCGATCCGCTGGGACCCGACTCAGCTCCAACTCGGCAGCCGCTGCTGCTGCGCCCACCGAGCCAGGCCAAAATCTGGCTAATGCCACATCACTGGCCGGACTTCCAGGTTCCTGGCAGACCACTGTTTACATAGAACATACCTTAAGATACATCCAAAGTGGCTGCAGTTTGCACAAATAATGCAAATTGCTGCCGCTTTGGGCACATCTTAAGGCATTTTCTACCTAAAAAGCAGCCCGCCTGGGAACCCGGAAGCCACTTCCCTGGCTTGGTTCGGGAGAATGCGAGTCGACGCTGGGGAAGAGGTAAGTGGGACAGAGCTTGGAGGGTCAAGCCCGGCTAGTCCATTGGATTTCCACACACCCCCAAATGAAATCCTCCTACATCTCTAGGGGATAAAGGGTTTCTAGGGATGGGGAACTTCCAGACTGCAGGACTCATCTGACCCATACAGGTTCCCTGTGCGGCCTGTGGAGCCTCCTTGGAATCCTCCAAGTTCCGCCCCCTGGAGGAATCCCCACTGTTTCCTTGCTCTAGAGGAACCCCCACTCCAATCCCAGATCAGAGATAACAGCAGTGCACTGCTCTCCCTCCCAATTGGGAGTGTGCTCTGACCAGGGGCACAGGCAGTGTGTGAAGCCAGGGACTCGGCCAGCACGGGTGGAGCCGCCCTCCCAATGCCAGCTGAGTCCATACCAGTGCCTCTTACTATCCCAGTTGGGACAACAGGACAGGCTTTTCTACATGAGGCATTTATTGTGCCATTGTCATTATTGTGCGGTTGAGGCAGAAGTGGCAAAATCAGTTTTTTCTTCCCTGCCAATAATCAAATTTAAATGTGCTTAGCTCAAAAAACACTGCACCTATCTATTTGAAATTTAGCAGGCACAACCCACTCAGAAGGGGTTCTTATGCCTGCAATAGTCATCTAATTCTTCCCCAAGCTGAAAAGGCTATAGACAAATGCCTCATTTAAAATGCCCCAACTTTAAAGGCTCCTTGCCCAAAATCCTGAATCAATTTGTTTGAAATTTGGCAAGCTTCATTTCCTAAGAAAAGGATACTCTGCCTGCAAATGTCATCCAGTTCTTCCAAGAAGGAAAAAAAAAAAAAGTTATAGCTGTGCCAAACACAGCTGTTGTTGTTGTTGTTGTTATTCATTCATTCATTCAGTTATCGTGCTTTTCAGGGTACAAATCCTACCAAGGTAGCTTCCAAGTAACATAAAAATAATACAATCACAACAAATAATATTAACAAATGTTAAAAAATAATCAGGATCCTTTTCTCAGGACAGTTGGTCGAAGATGGCCCCGGGGCAGGGAGTGTCCAGCTGGTGTCTGGTGTCATCCTCATCTACATCCCTCTCTCAGAGACATTGCTGGTGACAAAGTTCCTGGTCAGCGATTTCAGCAGCATGGAGTGGGCTCCTAAAATTTCCATGCTCCAAACAACCCTATATCTATTTGTCTCAATATCTGGCAGGCTTCATCTGCTCAGAAGGGGATACGATGCCTGCAAATTTCATCCAATTCTGCAAAACAATAAATAACATTTTAGACATTTGTTGATTTCCCCATTATAATCAATGGGGAGACACCTATAGCTTCGGGAAAATAAGTGAAGTCCTACCACAGGTCTGGAGCTAAGTGGGTCTTTTCTGAAGTGGTCCAAAGAAAAGCCCCCCCCCCATCTGAAGAGGGTTCCAAAGTGATGTTCCCCCCTGTGCATGCTCTTTTGCTAATGGATCTTTGGGTTGTATGCCAAGGGTTGATATAGACAGACAGACAGACAGATATAGATATAGATATAGATATAGATATAGATATAGATATAGATATATATATATATTATATTATATTATATTATATTATATTAATTTGCATGCCATCTTTTCCCCATTACTGGGACTCAAAGCAGCTTTACAGCATTAAAACTTGAACAATTAAAACATATAAATAGAAATATACAAAAGTTTAAAGTTTAAAATAAAATTAAATTAGCTATAATATAAAAATTATATAAAATATCAAAGTTAAAACAGTGATAACAATATAAACAGTGCAATCCATCACATTCTCACAAGTCCAGACTATTCCCAAAAACCTTCCAGAACAAAAAAGTTTTTGCCCACCTCCAGAAACATACCAAGGAGGGTGCCATTCTAGCCTCCCTGGGAAGGGAATTCCAGTGTTGGGGCAGCCACCGAGAAGGCCCTCTGCCAAGTTCCTGCCAGGTGTGGCTGAGATGGTGGTGGAACCAACAGAAGGGCTTCCTCTGAAGATCTCAGGGTAAGGGCAGGCTCATAAGGTCTTATAGATAACCTGGACCAGAGCCATATAGGGTTTTATAGGTCATAACTGGCACTTTGAATTGTGCCCTGGAAACAGACTGGGAGCCAGTGAAGCTGTTGCAACAGAGGAGTTTTATGCTCCCTGTAGCCAGCCCCAGTCGACAGTCTGGCAGCAGCTCTTTGAATGAGTTGAAGTTTCAGAACACTCTTCGGAGTGCACCCCACATAGAGTGTGCTACAATAATCCCAACAGGATGTAACTAAGGAATGTGTCACTGTGGCCAAATCACTGTAGCTCCAGGAATGGGCACAGCTGGCGCACTAGCTTTAACTGTGCAAATGCACTCCTGACCACCGCCGAAACCTGAGCATCCAGGCTCAGGGCTGAATCCAGAAGTACACCCAAGCTGCGAACCTGCGTCTTCAGGGGGAGTGTAACCCCATCCAACAGAAACGAAATCCCTATTCCCTGATCTGCCTTCCGACTGACCAGGAGCACCTGTGTCCTGTCTGGATTAAACTTCAATTTGTTTGCCCTCATCCAGTCCATTGCCACAGACAGACACCGGTTTAGCACAGCAACAGCTTCCTTGGAATTAGATAGAAAGGAGAACTAGAGCTGGGTGTGACACCAAACCCCAAAACTCTGGTGACAACCTCTCCCAATGGCTTCATGTACATGTTAAATAGCATGGGGGACAAGACAGAACCCTGAGGAATTCCACAGGCCAATGGCCAGGGAGTCAAACAGAAGTCCCCCAGCACCACCTTCTGGGTAGGGATGTAACTGTTCGCCTCGCATGGGCGTAGTGGGCCGAAATCTGCCCCGCTCATGCCCGCGCAAGGCTTGTGCAGGCCTACCTGAGTCCAGGGGAGAATCGCCTGGAGAATCGCGGCGGTGGAGAGGCGGTGGAGAGGTACGTGAACACTGCTGCTTCTGGGTCTGCCCCTCCAGCAAGGAATAGAGCCACTATAAAACAGTGCCTCCAAGTCCCATCCCAGTGAGGCAGCCCAGAGGGATACCATGGTCGATGGTATCAAAAGCTGCAGAGAGGTCCAGCAGAACCAAACTCCCCCTGTCTAGTTCCCAGCGTAGGTCATCTACCAAGGCAACCAAAGCTGTTTCTGTCCCACAACTAGGTCTGAAGCCAGATTGAAATGGATCTAGATAATCCATCTAATCCAGGAATCCCTGGAGTTGGGAGACCACCACACACTCCAGTACCTTGCCCAGGAATGAAATATTGGAGACCGACCAGAAATTATCCAATATCGTGGGGTTTATGGAGGGCTTCTTCAACAGGGGTCTCACCACTGCCTCCTTCAGGCAGGCTGGAACCCTGCCTTGACAAAGAGAGGTATTAACCACTCCATTTACCCACTCGGCCAGTCCCCCTCTGGCTGCCTTAATGAGCCAGGAAGGACAAGGATCTAGAACACATGTGGTGGACTCTCTCCTCTCCAACGATCTTGTCCACATCCTCAGGCTGTACAAATTAAAAAGTATCCAATAACACTGGGCAAGCAGGAGCCGAAGTTACATCCACTGGATCTGTATCAACTATAGCGTCCAAGTCAGAGTGGATCCAAGTGACTTTGTCTGCAAAGTGCTGAGCAAATTCTTCACAGCAGGCTGTCGATCTGAGTCCTCCTCTTGTGGTCTAATGTGTAAAAGACCCCTGACCACCCAAAAGGGCTCCACAGGGCAGCTCTTTGCAGACACAAAGAAAATATATTTTTTTTGCTGCCCCTGTTGCCACAGAGTAGGCCTTCAAATAGGCTCTAGCCTATGTTCGATCAGATTCACTCTGAGTTTTCTGCCAACGATGCTCTAGTCGCTGTCGCACTCATTGTCGTTTCATCGTTGGCAGCTCCCTAGAAAACCAGGGTGCTGGTGTGGCTCCACTTTGTGAGAGAGGACGGTCAGGAGCGATTGTGTCCACCGCCCTGGTCATTTCTCTATTCCAGAGATCAGCGAGGGCTTTGACAGAATCACCTGCTGAGTCAACAGGAAAATCCCCAAGAGCCATCAGGAAATAATTTGGATCCATCAGCCTCCTGGGGCAGACCATCTTAATCAGCTCTCCACCCCTACAGAGGTTCCGAGCACCGGCAAGTCTAAACCCTATCACATAGTGATCTGTCTGTCCATGACAACGGAAATTAAGAGAGTTCCTCCACTCTAAGATCACTATCACCCCATCCAGCATAGACCACAAGGTCCAGAGTGTGCCCAGCAACATGGGTGGGACCAGATACCATTTGGGACAGACCCAGGGTTGTAATGGTGGACAGGGCAGTCTCAGCATGGATGTTGAAATCCCCCAGCACAACAAGCCGAGGGGGTCTCCAACACCAACCCCGAGACTACCCCGGCCAGCTCAGGAAGGGAGACTGTTGAGCAGTGGGTTGGACGGTACACCAACAGAATCCCTGTTCTGTCCCAGGCACCCACCTTCAAATACACACACTGGAACCCAGAAGACTGTGGGATAGGACACCTGGTCAGGGGGATAGCATCCCGATAGACCACTGCCACTCCACCTCCCTGCCCCCCAGGTCTAGCCTGCTGCTGAACAGAGAACCCTGAAGGGCAGAGCTGAGAGAGATTAACACACATGCACACCCAACTTCATCCAACCAGGTCTCTGTAATGCAGGCCAGGTTGGCATGCTCATCCAGGATCAAGTCCTGGATAGCAGTTATTTTACCACTCACTGACCGGGCATTCATCATCAGCAGTTTCAACGCAGGGGGTCTGTTGCCAGGGCCATCCAGGTTATTTGAGTTGGGGGACAATGTGGGGACAACCAGCATCCTATTGTTGTACTTTCTCTCATTACGGCATAACTGTCTCCCCGCTCCGTATCTCCTTCTGCCCTGTATAACCGTGATGGTTGCCCCCTGACTCCGAACACCTCCCACCTTCTTTGATATTACAGTGGCTCTTCTTCATAGTACTGGTACAATTTTGTGCTGGTGAAATACTCCGCTTGTAGTGGTGAATCAGAAGCAGTAGAAGGGGGCCACACTGCCCCTTGGAAATAGACATCATTGGCATCAGTAGAATATACTACTAAGTAAGTAGGGCTTAGGATCAGTGGCGGCTCCTGGACAATCTTACTGGTGGGGCAGACAGTAGGTCAGCAGAGGCAGAGCCAAGGGGGGTCACCAGGGCAGAGCCAACCATACCTAGTTTGTGACACAGCGTTCTCTCTTGCAAACCTCAGGATTGCAGCCGTAACTTTTTCCTCATCCTTCCCTATTCCTTTTCTTTGTGTGTCGTGTCTTTTTGGATTGTAAGCCTGTGGGTAGCTGGCAGGGACTGCCTTCTTTTACTGATTATTTGTAAACTGCTCCAGCAGCCATTTTGGCTGAGGACTGGGATAATAATACTCTAAACTAAGTAAATAAATAGTTTAAAATAAATATTTTAAAAAATAAAAAAGATGAGCATCTGTAACCATCTACATGCTCCCAGACTATATTAAAAAAAAGAAGAAAGTGTGAAAGGATGCTACAGCAACCGGCAGCAACCTTGATGCGCTCCAGCATGTCCATTTCAGCATGTACTTAACAATTGAGAATGATGAAATTAAAAGTGTGTTACTTTAGCTTAATCATGCCCCCATTCCTCCACCCCTCACTTGGTGGGTGATCTCACTTGGTCACATATTAGCCTTCTGTGGTTCAAGGCATCTTTGGCAAATTCTATACATGTCCACTCGGAAGCATTTTCCCAGGCAAGTGAGTATACATATGCTTGCAGCTTCCATTGTAATAACCACCCCCACCCCACAAAAGAGAAAGAAAAAAAGGAGGGGGGAGACGAAGGATGGACAATTACAATGGAATTATCTCCCATTAAGAGTACATGGGATTGCAGCCTAAATTAAAAATAGTAAACTTTTTACATGTAATGGAAACATGACCCATAATTATAATATCTAGCCACCCCACATTTTGTCTTCACAGACTGCTGTTACACACCAGCAGGAAAAGATAAAAAGAGATGTTTTGATCAAAAGATTACCTCATGATACAGTTGAAACGTAAATATCACAGCCAGCCGGCCAATCTCACTCTGCCTTTACACACCAGCAGGAAAAGATCAATAGAGCATACACACACTCACCACAGGACACAGTTCACCCAATTACATACCACATCAAACATACCAGTTAAAAACATTAATTTCTGTTGCCCAGTATTTTTAAATGAAGAAAAAAATGTACAAGCATAACAAGCCTGACCTACGACTGATTTTAACGTCCAACCAGTACAGATTGTATGGCTGCAATCCTATACACACTTACCTGAGAGTAAGTCCCATTGAACTAAGTGGAGCTTACTTCTGAGTAGACATGTATTAGATTGCACTGTAAAAATAGTAGCAGCAGCAGCAGAAGAAGAAAAAGAATGACAGTAAATGACTTCTAAATACCATTTTGGGGGATGCTTGAATCTGAGGTGAGCTGAGGCGGTATCCGTGTCTGGCCACTGCCCAGCAAGTACAACACACACAGTCTTACACAAACGATGTATAGATTTCATAGATCATAGAGTTGGAAGGAGCCTACAAGGCTATCGAGTCCAACCCGCTGCTCAATGCAGGAAACTAGAGGAGGGGTCTCCCATCCAAGTAATAGCCAGGCCTGACCCTGCTTAGCTTTCCACCCTCAGACAAGCTGAGCCAGCGTGAGCCACAGGCCTGTATATGTTATAAAAGCAGGGCCGGTGCTACCATTAGGCCAACTAGGCGGCTGCCTAGGGCGCCGGGCTAAAGGGGGCGCCAGGAGCATAGGGCTGGAGGGAGGGAGGGCTCAAGTGGGAAGAGGGGGGCGCTAAATATCTGATCTTGCCTAGGGCACCAAACTGCCTTGCACCGGCTCTGTATAAAAGTTTATGATTGTGATCTTGTAGTTACTTGCCCTCCTCTCTCTGCTAAGCTCGAGAACAGGATGCTCAACCCAACAACAACACAATTGCATTATGACAGTACTTTCTCACTTCCAGACAACAGAACTGGCTGGTGGGCAAGTTTGAGGGCACATAAAGAACCCCGATGGAAGCAGCAGTCACAGCACTTCCCCCTTCCCCTCAGTGGCCATGGGGATTGGATTAAGCTACATAAGCTTCTCTTGGAGTTGAGAAGCTACATAAATAATCATCCCAGATGCATATCATTAATCAAGTGTGTCTTTCTCTGTTTCACACCCTTCTCTTCTTCTCTATGCTCAAACAATTAGTCTGCCCAGACACAGGGCCGGTTTGTACGACCCAGGCTGCGAGTGGGGCAGGCACCACGGGGCCATCCACCCGCAGGGTCCAGTGGGGCACCGCAGATGACCTGCGCCCCGCGCGCATGGGCAGACCCCGGTAGAGCGGCGCTAGGGGGTGGCGGCTCGGGATGCCCAGAGGGGAAGTTTTCCCCTACAGGCTGGAGCGGTCGCAGCTCCATCCGCTCTGGGCTGCCGCCTCTGTGCGGCCCTGGTGGGACGGCTGCCCGCTGTTCGCACGGCAGGGTGGCCACGCGCGGTAGGGGCTTACCCCTCTACCAACCATGGTCACTTTGCGTGCGTCCCACGAGCGGCCATCCCGCGGGGGCACCCCCGGTCGGCGTTTACACGACACAGGAACCGCAGGGGACCTCTGCTCCCCCGCGGTTCCCGTGTCGTGTGAACATGCCCACATTATACACACAGTGGAACAGAGAGAAACTGCTGCTGCTCCTGTCCTCTGTGCGTGTCTGTGATCTCCCTGCTCCCGCCTCCTTGCATTGCAGAGCCTCCAGTCATGTGGTACAGTGTAAGTGAAATGGGGTCCTTTTGCAGACGTCTGATTGGCTGAGGGCTGACTCCCCTTTGCCCCTATAGCCATGAGATAAATTAAGGGAGGGAGGGAGAACAGCCAATCAGTTTTCGCTCTCCAGCTCACAGCCAGAGGGCACTCTTGAAAAATCCCGGCTTTTGGCCGGTGAAGGAACAGGCAGCCCTAGCCCCTCCCTGAAAAGCCTTCTCTTCCCCTACAGGCATTTGCATAGGAAAACAACGACAACAACAACAACAACAACATTAGTTCCGGGGGGAATGTTTTGAGCATGTGCAACTTATTGCACATGCCCAGTGTTCCCACTAGCCAAAGCAGGAAGTAAAGAAGAACAAACACACAGTGTTGCACTGCTGCTGCCAGCCAATTTACATTGCTATCCTGTGGAGGGAAACAAGGTCTGGGACACAAGCAATGAGAAGCAGGTTAGGCAAGACAGGTTAGGTGGGGCTCCGCCCCCTTTGCACTGTATGACAAGCCTCCACTGATGGAGCATGCAGTGGCAGCGGCATGATGACCAGCAAGCATGTGATTTTAATCACATGACAGGTGGTTGCCCCAATAGGGCTCTTTTTAAATTATAATCTGTAGTGGTTTATTTATCTTCCCTGAAATTCAAGGTGGCAGTCCCCCCGTCTGCCCGCCCACCCATATCATGTGCAGTTCAAATGCATCAAAGACAAGGTACATCTCATATTCCTTGGTAGTTTCCACCTTGGTCCCTGAAGGACTCAGTTACTTTAAATTGGTGTCTAAATCTGCTTATACAGCCAGAACTCTGCTGCTGTCTTCTGGTGATAAAGCAGCACACAGAAATATGTTTTCAAATGTTATGTTTTCTCTTCTGTGAGTGGCTGTCTTTCCAGCTGCAGGTACTTCAAAGAAAATTGAATAATTTGTGGGAAATAAATATCTGGAGGTGGAACCAAAAAAATGTTGCTCTCAGCTTGGACTGAAAATCATAGGATCAATAGGACCCTTATGCATCTAGTGTTTATAAAACACTAAAAGTGTAAATTCAGCAGAGAACATCTTTAGTGCTGAATGGATTCCAGTGTAGGATTCATGTCATGTTCATTCCAGTTCCTCTTCAAAGAAGCAATTAAATAGATGCTTAAGATTCTCCTTGCAAAAGGTCCTAGATTCAATCCTTGGCATCTAAGGCCCCCTCTCTGCAACACCTAAAGAGTCTGTTCTGGTCCAGTGGTCTGACTCAGTATAAGGCAGTTTTCTATGTTCCATTTCCTAGTTAACATTATGATTATTTATTTATTTATTTATTTGTTTGTTTCATACTCTGCCTTTCTACCAAGAAAATGGCACTCTAGGCAGATTTATGGATACATCCATAAGCATCCACAGTGGTTTGCCCCCCAAATGTATCATACAAAAAATAAAGAAACCTTCCACCTATCTTCTCTGTCCTATGAGCCACCCTTGAGGAGACCCTGCACTAATGGATTATTTGAGCAAGAGATGAACACAGACATTAGTACAGACTCTGCACTCATCTCAGAGTCAACAAGGAGGAGCCGTACAATAAAGTAAAGCCTGAAATTGTGTGGACATTAAATCTCCCTCCATCAGTAGTGAGGAACACAGTGTCTATGTTTTTCAAAAGAATCTCACTGAAGTTGCGTGTTTTTTTCCCTTCACCTTTTCTAAAATTTACAGCATGACATTTTGGTATAGATATAACACAACTCCTACAGCTTTTCAAAGTGGCCGGTTTTGCCAAAGGATACTTTTCTCGACTCCCTCCCCCAAGTATTGACACAGCTGTGGTAACAAGGCTACTGAAAGCACTGCAATTTAACACTAGATATACATTTTTTCCAACTAATTTTACTAGCTACATTTCTCTAAATACCACTGAGGTAAATGTGGAAAGTTATAATTAACACAATTGATGATCCTTTCTTTTCACAGGTGGATTTTCCTCTCTTCTTAAATCTTTTTTTTAATATATTAAAAAAAATGCTATATATAAATTCACTAGGAAGTAATAGAAGCAGGGAGCTTTTAAACCTCATGTACAGTCTGGCTCTTGGGATGTTTTCCTGTTTTCGGGTGTTATGAGGGATTCCCAAGTAAGAAGTACTAAAGAACCATTGCGAATACTATTTAGAAGTACTAAAGAACCATTGTGAATACTATTACCATAAATTAAACTAGGGTGCTATATTTAAGACTTGGATCCTGGCATGGTAATGAATAAAAGGATTAGCCTAGAATATGAATATATATATATATATATATATATATATAGCTTCTTTTGAAAACAAGCTAAATTTGTCCTTAGTATCGATAGTGGTTTGCCCCTGAAATTCAGGAGGGTAGTCCATATGCGGGAATATATATATATATTATATATATATATATATATATATATTCCATTCCCTTACTGGACAGACACCTGAGTTTACCATTTGTTTGATGGTCTCTGCCAGAGCACACTCTGCTTCTGTAAAATGCCTTAGGTGCCTCGCTAAGGCTTCCTAACTTTGATGGAGAGCTTTAAAAACCTTATTTGACCTAACTCATTCCAAAACAAACTAAACTTTCTACTGCTCAAATGTTTCCTCAGTCTTAGTTACTAGCAAATATGGTGCGGTTAATCAGTTGGCTGCTGTTGAAAACATTAGAGAAAGAGAGCATTTATCTCTGGGGAAAGGGGAAGGAAGGGCTTTCCAAATTTCTGCCGCCATGCCAAAAATAAAGACAGATGCATCAGCGTCAAAACCCTGTGAGCTCTGTAGCAGTAGGGCACCACGCAGTTTCTTCGTACAATTTTAAAAGTTAAATGCTCTTAGTTCCCCACACCTACCTCAATACCTCAAGTGTGTGTGTGTGTGTACACACATAAACATTAGAGCAGGAGTGGGCAACACACAGCCCATGGGACACTGTGGTCCTTGGTGCCCCCTATTGTGCTCTGATGCTGGCGACATGCTGCCAATATTTGGTGGCACAGCAGGGGCAAATTTTATTTTATTTTTTAATAATAGTTTGCCCCCAATTTTAGGGGCAAACTACTATGGATTTTTACCGATAAATTTAGCTTCTTTTGAAAACAAGCTAAATTTGTCCTTAGTATCGATAGTGGTTTGCCCCTGAAATTCAGGAGGGTAGTCCATGTGCGGGAGCCGGGAGGGGCAGTCTGGGAGGAAATTGGTACCCAGACCAGCCACAACTGTCCACCCCTGCATTAGAACATGGGATATCATTTGTGCCAGGTGTGATCTAGTTAAAAAGAAATGAATCCCGGTCCATTAAGGGAGGCTGTTGTATGACCTGGAAAAATGGAGAAATGCTTCTGCACGGAAATCAGAGTAATTACTGATAGAAAAAGCTTCAGCAAGCTATTTTTAAATTATTCAGGTGTTAGGATCACACTGTGCTCTGGGAAATGTTATATCATGATCACATTTATCTGGTGAGCAAGAGTGATCCATGCATGGATATGCTCAAAGTGGGGCGCGACGGGCTGCTGTTGCTGCATGTGTGTGCATGACAGGAGGATTACGTCCAACAACTCATCTGGCATGGTTTGGAAGGAAGAAGAGCTTCTCCCCTCCCCTGGTTTGGTCCTGGCCTTGAGCCTCAGGACACACCAGGTCACCTGAAGGTGGTGCAGATAAGCAAGTAAAACCAGAGTTCCAGGTTTCAAGTCCAGTCTGAAACCTTTTATGTCTCAGCCAGCTCATCCCTCTCAGGCCCCACCTCTTTCCTGGAGAGCTGAAAGGACCAGTTTCCTGTCCTAGAGTCTAGACACCATCTCCTTGCCATAATTTCCTGGCTTGTGCTGGTAATCTGGCTACAGGGAGTGTGAGGGACCTCAGGGTTGTGTTATCTGGGGATACCTGTTCAGGGGACTCTTGCTGAACAGGCTCTGGATCAGGCCAAGTGTCAGTGCTTAGGTCTGTATCTAGCTTTTCCATGGTCTATACTGCTGGCCCTTTAATCTGGCTGGCCCTTCTCATCCAGTCCAAGATTCTGCTCCAGATGGGGGAGGGTGATCTCCAGTCCTACTGACATTGACCTATCAACTGATAGTGGGGATGGGGTGGTGGCAGGCAGAATAGACCAGGTTCTCCCAGGGGAAGCTGGTGACTCCTGTGTCAGTGGGGCTCCTCATCCATTGCAGCTTTTATTCTGAGCTTTATAGGAGCTATCCATGGTGCTGTACTCCATTCCCAATATAGTTTCATCACCATGGAGCACCATGGCTAGCTCAGAATACAGGCGTCACCAGCTTCCCCTGGGTGCTCCTCTCACCAACTCTCACCCTGCCTGAAAAAAATTCATCAGGGCTGTGAGAGCTTCTGATCTCGAGCCCCATGAATTAAGTTATCTGGTTTTGGTGGTGTGGTGGCTTAAGTTCTACTTATAGCTAATTCTTCTCCCTTTAGCTCTTTGAAAGGTATATGATTATATGATTGAAGAAAGGGGGAAGAGGTTCAAAGAAGACAGATGGAAGATGGCTCTACCCACACAACTCAAGGATGGAAAGCGGAATATCGGTGGTCAATATAAGAGGTTTAAAGATGTTCATAAGGCTAATTTTAAAAAATGCAATATAAACATCGAAAACTGGGAAGCTCTGGCCCATGAACGATCTAAATGGAGGTTGGCCTTTCACAAAGGTTCCATGGACTTTGAAGAAGCCCGAGTGCAAGGTGAAAGGGAGAAACGTGCTAAGCGAAAAGCACGTCAAATGAATCCTTTACAGGACCATCTCCTATCTGGTAACCTGTGTCCTCACTGTGGGAAGCTGTGTGGATCTAGAATTGGCCTCCACAGTCACTTACGGACCCATCGCTAGAGTCTACACAATCCTCTTTAGAATTTCCTCCTTTTATCCTGGAAGACAATCTTACTCGGTCACGAGTGATCACCTGATGATGATGATGATGATGATGATGATGATGACCCACACAAGGATGTGACTCTAATGGCATGTGCAACAATCTCCTACCCTTTGCCCTGGAGTTAGGAAGGGATGAGGATTTTGTTTGTTGGGGGGGGGGGTTAATTAGAACTTACCAGAATTTTCTATTTTCTTCAGAAGCAAGATGGAAAGAACTTGAGTTTTTTAAAAAATGAAGATGAGAGAAAGCGAAGCTAATATTCATCCATCCAGGCAGAGGGGTTTGAGTCCTTAAGCACTTAAAAGTCTGTCTTTGAAACATGGTATTCAACCATGTTGGGGTGGGGGTGGGGTTCTGTCAGGTTCTTCATCTTTAACAGCTACATGACAAGTACAAAATGGTCCCCTGCATGCTGAAAATAGCTTTACCTATTGAATTTTGCTAGTGTAGATTGGTGAGAATTTTGTTTCATTTTATTTTTGATAAGAATTTAACAATATTCACACATTTCTGTGTCAATGGGAAGGAAAGAACTTCAGATTTATTTTTTATTTTTTAAAACAAAAATTGAATGTGGGAAAAAGCAAAACTGACAGATTCAATATGGAAACTGAAACTTACCCTTTGAAATTTGCAGACGACTTCTCTTGTAAAAGATTTGTTCAAAATGTATTTATTTATTTAGTTCTCAAATTTATATACCACTTTCCAGAGAGTTATCAGAGAGGTGAATATACAATG
Source organism: Shinisaurus crocodilurus (assembly GCA_021292165.1). Lineage (NCBI taxonomy): Eukaryota > Metazoa > Chordata > Lepidosauria > Squamata > Shinisauridae > Shinisaurus > Shinisaurus crocodilurus. Next base: position 69,148,636 of record CM037879.1, read on the forward strand.
TCATCACCATCAAAACAACAACAATAAAATTACACAATAAAACCACACAATATAATAAATACTAATCAGCAGTAAAACTACACACTCTGTTGTGTGCTACAGACCATAGCTGGCTGGTTCACACCTCAGGGAAAGAATTTAAACTTAATTTGTATGCAGATGGTATTTTGTTTACATTAGGAAATTCAAGGAAAGGAATAGAAGAATTGATAAGAGAATTAACGGAATTTCAACAGGTAGCAGGACTTAAATATAAAGAAATTGGATCTGATATGCTTGAATATAAGACCACGAGAACAAACAGAAATTTCAAAACTGATTGGTATTTACTTGGTAACAAAAGCATTTCGGTATTTGGGTCTGCAGATTCCGAAAAGTCAGAAAAATGTTGTGAAATTAAATTATGGGAAATTATGGAAAGAAGTAAAGAAGGATATAGTAAGATGGGGAAAGATAAATTTAACAATTTCTGATCAGATTATGACTATAAAAATGATGATAGGGGTATACCACATTTTAAAACCTATTATGATGCATATCAACTAAGCCATATGATGACAATAATGAAGGAAGGGGTGAAGGTACAATGGATAGAAATAGAGAAGGAAATGATGGAATTAAAAAAAAATTACTTTCAAAATGTGTATATTAATCAAAATTGTGTACAAAAATGGCATGTATTGGGAGAAATATGCACAAAAATGCATTAAAAGTTTCATGCATTATTTTTTTAATCTCAGCGTTTGGGACAAACCAAACTCAAGGTTGGAATAATGCCTCAAAGTTCAGGATGAACCGAACTCAAGTTTGGAAGAATGAGAGACACCAAAATGGGCAGATTCGCCCATCCCTACACTATGGAGCATATATTGTCCCACTAAGTCCCAAATGAAATGCTAGGTTAGTGATGAAATGCAGGCTCTTCTGACCCCATTGTTTCATGCCTTCTTCTGTTGCAGTACCCAAAGAGCTCCATTGACTATATATGGCTTTGAAAATTGTGACCTTATACTTTCCAACCTTCGATACCTCCCAATTAGGATGCAGTAAACACAGAAATAGCTTCCAGAACAATCAAGGACCCCCATGTCATAGAGTGGCAGCTCTAGAGAAAGGTCTGCATGATATATAGCTGAGGAGGAGCAATGCTGATAAGTGAGCATTAAGTCAGGATGATGCCCTAATGTGTCAGACCTTTGGAAGATAGTCTTCTCATGGTATGGAATTGTCTTTCTTTATTACTATGTAAACATGTTAATTGACAATCCACCCTTGCTTGAAAAATGTGGTGCTCTGTTCTGTTGAGCCAAAGGGGATTGGAAGACATTCAGTTCATAGTGATCTATCTATAGTCCTAAATGAGTCAGGAAACTGAAGGTTTATATAGATTCATTACTTTGATTTATGCCACCCACCTGCATAGCAAAAAAAATGGGCTTCGTAGTATGTCGAGATGACATTTAGTCGTCCCTTTGCAGTGCAAAGTTAGAATGTGACGATGAGTCATGGTGTTACTAATAAAAATGGTTAGATTTTTGTAGGTAAACTCAAAAATGAATTGAAGCTCTATTAGCTCTCCGTTAAGGATTCTGTCTGTCTGAAATAAATTAATCCTCATCTTACATTAGTTCGGGAAAAACCTTTAAAATGCTTTAAAAAAAAATCTGAAAAAAGTAAAAGGGAAATGTGGTAATGTTCTCTGAAAGTTTCTGAACTTTCCTGCTGCTACTTGGGTTATCTTCTCACATAAAGTGGAATCATTCACTGTTGAGCTATTTTCTTGAGGACAGAACAACCTGTACCATATTAGCATGAGCTAAGGCAAGGTATCATGCCCAAATAAATGGGCGATATTTTGAAGGCTGTATTCCTCAACTGGTCACATTTATTTAAATACAGCCGCCTGATGCATGTTGGCTTGAAAGGAAAACTGACTGAGTTCAATGAGACTTACCCCCCCAATGAAGTGTGCACAAGATTGCAGATCCTAATTAGATCATAAAACATACTAATCTTGATGGTTTGGCTGAGAGGAGCTTAAAGGTCTAAGGCAGGGATAGGCAATCTGGTGCCCTCCAGATGTTTTGGACTACAATGTCCATAAGCCCCAGCCAGCATGGCCAATCAGGGCACCAAGTTGCCTATTCCTGGTGTAAGTTTAAAATTAGTTTAAAATTCCTATTGAACCTCTCCAATACTATTTATGTGAATCTATTATGATGGTTAATATGAAACAGAAACCAAGGAAAGGTATTTGTAATTTGAATGACCAGTCTAGACCAGCGGTCCCCAACCTTTCCGGCATCAGGGACTGGGGTCCGTGGAATAAATTTTTCCACGGACCGGGGGGGGGGTGTCGCCCACCACTCACCTCCTGCTGTGCGGCCCGGGCAGGCCCCGGTGGAGAACCAACCAGGAAGTGATGCGACAGGTCTCCCGTCGCGTCACTTCTGGCCTTACGAAAATGCTCGTCGGGAGGCGAGCAGAGGGACGAGCAGTGGGGGGTGCTCGCTGGAGCTCACGAGCACCCCAAGAGCCAGGTGGGGTGCTCGTGGCGCGTCCTGGCAGGTGGCCGGCCACCGCTGCCACCAGGATGCACCGCGAGCACCCCACCTGGCTCTCGGGGTGCTCATGAGCTCCAGCGAGCACCCCCCGCTACTCGTCCCTCTGCTCGCCTCCCGACAAGCATTTTCATAAGGCTGGGCAGCGCGGCAGCCAGGCACCGCACGGCCCAGTTCTTAATTTGTGCAAGTTTCTTCTGCTTTGCACAAAATCCCTAATTTGCACAGCTTTCATCCATAGACTAAAGCAGGGCTGATTCAGTCGACTGAGGAAATTTGTGAACATTAGTATATTTGTGCAAATGAAACTGGGAACTGGAACTGTACCACGGACCAGTACTGGTCCTCGGCCCGGGGGTTGGGGACCCCTGGTCTAGACCATTTTGATTTGGCATGTCCATTTAAAAAAGTGAATTGAAAGCTGTGTGCGCAAATGCTTTTTTAAGTCCATGTAGTCAAACTCTACAACCCAAAAAGCATGCTGGTAAAATGCAGCATGTAGTACTGGCCCAGCACTACTGGGCTTGGAATAAGGGTGCTTGAGGAATCCATACATGGCATTCTTTTTGGACTTTATGAATCCGTACTATACCAGTGGTGCAGTGGTACATTTTGAAGCACAGGTGCCCATCATGACAGTCCCCACAGCCACACCTCAAGGGGAGTCCAAAAATCCAGGAAGCTGTTTAGGGATGGGTGAGAAGTTTATTCTGTCAATTTTATTTATGGATTTACCTAATCCACACCTCCCAGAATTGAATGCAAAAAGTTACACAATTTGCAGTCAGGAATTTGAGGAAGTCCACAGAAGCAGGCTTGATAGATCTGAACTGTCCATCCCTACATTTAACTCTATCTCAAGGGAACTGTGCCTTTTTAAATTATTTTTAAGATTATTTGTAATGTGTATTTCTGCATGGGTGTCTTCTTCAGTATTTTAAAATTAAAAATACATGCAATTTATTTATTTATTTATTTATTTTAAAAAAATATATTGCAAATAGATGTACCAGTTCCCAGGTGCCAATGGAACTTTTTTTAAAAGCCCCATAGCCACATTGGAAAGGAGGTGATTCTCAGTAAAAGTGTGTTGGCGAAGAATGGTAAAGCCTACCCTCCTCATGTGGGATCCCAATAAAAAATTAGAGCTCTGCACTTGTAAAAACATGAAGAAAAAAACTAGCAATATATTTAATGTAATGTGTAGCTTGACCCTTAGACTGACCACAATAGGGTTAAAACCACAGAGAAAGCAGGCATCCCAGCAGGCACCCTGGGTGGAAAGAGCAAGCAGGAGATACATGAAATTATTCAAGGGAGTTAAAGTTGATGCCAAAAAAAAAAAAAAAAAAAAAGGAGATAGTAGGGTAGAAGTAAGTTAGTCAAGTGGGAAGCCAAAGTGGATTGAGGGAAGAAACTAGGATTGCAAAAAAGATGAAAATAGATACATATAAAATGTGTAAATTACATTACAAGTTTCATGTAAATACCACATGAATTGCTATATGTAATGTAACTTTGCCCAGTTGTATACATGGAGAGTTTGTAACAATCTACATTATAGAAACTTGAAAGCACAGATGCTTAGTTTGGATAATGAAAAAATGTGCAACAAATCCTGAACTCATTCTTTGTAACAAAGGAATGGAAAGTATAATACTGATCCCCCCCCCCAAGAATCCAGGAACATCCAGGAAGTTTAATGTATGTTCCTTGTAAACTGATGGAAATCACTATTAAAGATAAAATTATTAAATGCATAGAAGAATAAGACTTGTTGAGTAAAAATCAGCATGGCTATTGCATGATTATTCACCATTTTACTTTCTAACTTAAAAATACGAAAAACTGAAAAGCATCATTTTAAATAATATCTTTAGACACATATAGCACCTGAAGAAGGCCCCTTTTTTTTGCTGAAATGCATTGGGCTTGCAATAAATAACATATAATCAGCATCTTGGGAGATGCAATCTAATTTATGCCACAGGGTTGCAATGAGGGCCAACCCAGTTAAGAGATATTATAGCCCAGTTAAGAACAGCAGTTGTTTGAAGTGGATGTGCTGGTGGGAACCAAAATGAAACAAATAGAATGCTCCCATAAAATCTGGAAGCGTAAAAAATGAGAAAATAATATAAAGATGTTGTTAAGAGAACAGAAAGAGTGGTCATAACTGTTTATGAATGAAAGCCTAGCTTCAGACCAGATGTTCCAGATGTAAATAGCCTTCAATCCATGGCTACTAAAAGAGCAACCCGATAGGATAGACTCAAAAAAAGGATGGAGGGCTCTGACATTGAAACCCTCTATCATTTGTGCATCTAGCCCATGGGTCTAGACCCATCCATCCTAAGTCCTGCCAACCTGTTGCTGGCAAGGTGGTAGGTGTGATGGAGGCTATTTTTGCCTCGCTATCCTCCTGTAGGGATGTATGACAATTTCATTTTTTCTCGCAAAACATGTGAGCATGCCCAATTCAAAGTTCCGAATGTGAGCACAAGCATGTGTCCACTGAAAATATGCATAGATTGTTGAGCATGTGCTTGCACTCATCTCGTTCCCAGTTCCCAGTTTCATTTGCACAAATATCCTAATGTTCACAAATTTCCTCAGTCGACTGAATCAGCCCTGCTTTAGTCTATGGATGAAAGCTGTGCAAATTAGGGATTTTGTGCAAAGCAGAAGAAACTTGCACAAATTTGGGGAAACTTGCATAAATCTCCCATTCGATCACTGCTTGATTTGTGCAAGTTTCCAATTCCAATTCGCACAGAGCAAGCAGCCATTGCAAACAGGAATCAGCACAAGATGAGCGGTGAGATGATGTTCAGAGAATCCCAGCGATCTCAAACATCACTCGTTCGCCCATCCCTACGAGTCCTTTGCAGCAATTTTAATTAGACATCTCTCTGAGCCCAGTTGCTGAGAGTTGCTCCCTCTGGCCTCTGCCAACGGTGGGGACGGGGTTGAGATGCCATTGGATCCAGCAAATCCACAGCCTTTCCTCTCCCCCCCCCTCTGGTCTACCCCCAACACACCTGTTTTCTCCCTTCCCAAGGTTGGAGGCAGCTAGAAGGGGCTGGATCTCCTGCTCCGCCAGGTCAGAGCTCTGTCTCCGGCCTGAGAGGGGGAGATCTGTTACATCCTATGGCCCCTCAGATTCTGTCTAGGCGCCATAGGATTGCTTTTTAAGGGAACAATGTCATTTACAGAAGATGGACAATTACAATAACGTAGAGGTGATTATACCTACAAATGTGTTTTCTTGTTGTTTGCCAACACTTAATAAAGGCTTAGAAATAACATGTGTACAGCAAAAGCAAAACATTCCACTACCATGATGTTCTGTTTACGATGCAGCGCTGCAAAGGAAAAAAAAAAAGACAAAATATGTCCATCCACAAATCCTTCACATATAAACAGCTTTTCTCAATGAACTGTAATTTAATTCTGCATTATATCATGTGGATGCCTAAATCTTTCTGTGCCTACCAATGGAAAAACCCAGTAACATCTTTCAGTTCAGCAAGGAAATGCCAACTTCAGTGTTTTGAAGAGGCTTATGATCACAGAACATAAGAGCTCTGAATTGTACTCATTAGCTTTGGAGGGGATGGAATATTTTGTGCTGTTGCAACTTAGCAGATCTACGCTAGCAATTACATCAAGTCAGAGGGAAGGGAAACAAAATGGGACAGTTCACTTCCTCCTTGTGACATTCTGTAGCTGGGCTTGGGAACTTGTGGCTCTCCAGATGTTGTTAGACATTCCCATCAGCCCCACCAATACTCAGTGATCATGGGACTAGTAGTCCAACAACATCAGTGTAAGGAGCAGTGGCCGAACTAGAAATGGGCAGATATGTTTAATATGTATCTATTTATTAATATTTCTATCCCACCATTCTTTTTTGAAAGGAAAAATCCAGTGCTACTAACACAACACGATAATTGTCAATTATGCTTACTTCAGCTCCCCATTAACTTCCTAGTTAACTAACACTAGGTAAATTGGGTTGGATTCAGAGATATGTGACCAATGTCCTGCTCATGGAATGTTCCCACAAATGGAGGAGGAGCATTTTTGGCCAATTCTCCCTCCCTACTTGAAGCCTGATGAAAATCTGTTCCAGTTGGTTGAGAGATTCTCCAGAACAGCATGAGAGGTTGGGGAGCGCTGCAGGGGAGAAGGAAATCGGCAAAAATCTCCTTCCTTCATTTGCAGAAGCCTCCACTGGATCCCAGTCCCTTCCACTAAGGGAATAATTTCATTTGCAGAAGGGCCCACTGGATCCAACACCATTATGTTTTCACATTTTTGGAGTGGAAGAAGCTAGAATTGGGGCTCTTTATTTGCATCAAGAGGGCAAGGCGGAAGCCTTGCAAAGAACCCCTGGTTGCACATCAAGGGTTGCTGTTTCCTGGATCAACTCTCAATAAGCAGTCTGCCCTTCCCTTCACATGAGAGACATGAAGGATATTCTCATCACGGGCAGGCCCTGCCATCGTTTCGCAGGAGCAATATGCTTGGCAGACCCCTGTCTGGCCCCAATACATTTGGACGTACTGTTCCAATATCAAGTCCTAAGAGCCCTGCTTGCTTCGTAATCGGGCCAAACATAATAATAATGCTATAATCTCTAATATATCTGACCTTTAAACTGGGAGGTCTGCAGCAGCATGAATGGGCTGTAACAATATTGTTTTCATGCTGGCTCAGCTTGTCTGAGCGTGGAAAGCTAAGCAGGGTCAGGCCTGGCTATTACTTGGATGGGAGGCCCCTCCTCTAGTTTCCTGCATTGAGCAGGGGGTTGGACTCGATAGCCTTGTAGGCTCCTTCCAACTCTATGATCTATGAAAATTTATTTCGGAACTGCATGCTATACAGCTTTTGTGGCAAGCACCTCAGCTCTGCTTGTCTGTAAAGCTGCAGGATCCATCCGAAAACTGCCCCTAGAGACAGATCTCTGGAATGATGTGAAGTGCTTGCACAGAAGAATCTTTTTTTGCCCCAGTTTTTCCTGAATGTCCAATTTTTATTTAACTTCAGCCTTGGGGTGGGGTGGGGGAAGAATGGGGGGAAAGAAATAATTTTTTTCTAGTTTGGGAAGGGGGACAGTTCACGTCTGTTCACCCCAGATGACCATTATATCTGTATTCCTTTCCTCAAAAGGCATGTCCAACAGTAATTTGGGAGATCTGCCAAATATTATGCTTAGAGTTTGCAACCCACTCATTTCTGAAGTGCTTTCCGGCCAGTATTCTTGGAGTGGAGATGGTGCAAGAAGGCATCAACAAACATGCTTTGTGAGTCATGACTATATTATGGGAAAACAGGATGAGACTAACTTGCCTTTTCCCCACTGTAGTTTGCTTAAGGCATGACTGAGTGGAGTTAACAGTGTGATCCTATACATGTCTACTCAGAAGTAAATCCCATTGATTTCAATTGGTTTTACTCCTAGGTAAGTGAGGATAGGATTGCCCCCCCCCCATTTTGATTCCTGCTACTAATTATCTCTGAATACAATTGCTAACATAAAGGAATGGGATCAGAGGAAGAATGATTCATATATTTCATTATTGCAGTGTACCAATAACACCTGCCTTTTAACTGGAAAAAATGAAGAATATTTATTTATTTAGTTAGTTAGTTAGTTAGTTAGTTAGTTAGTTAGTTCATTTCTATACCACCCAATAGCTGAATATATTAAAATATATCTGATATTTACTGCTTTCCTATGCATCTCTCTCTCTCTCTCTCTCACACACACACACAATATAAAAACAACACTATGACAATTACCTGACTACAGCTTTTCTTTCTGCAGAACTAATGGTTTCCTTGCCTTTTGTCTGTTTTAACCAAAATAATTTGGTCTGCTGCAGAGGATAGAAAGATACCGTCAATTGCAGTACACTTGTGCCAGGCTTGTCTAGCATGACAGCAGGTTTTGCACTGTTTTCAGCACCTGCGTGAGAGTATGAATGATTCATGATTTAAATGATCCACTATAAAAAAATATATACAGTGCAGTCTGTCAACCTATTTAGTGAGGGGCTGATATTACTGCAGGGTTAGTTTTATGAATTGGCAGTGTGCTGACAACTCAATTTGAAAATAAACATCTATGAAACTCATCTACTAGAGCAATTCAGAAATCAGCTGGCTGCAAACTCTATGCATAATATTTGAAAACTCCTAGTCTGCTGAATAGGATATCACATCCTTTTTATTTCTCCATCCAATTCCTAGCCTTCCATAGGTACTTTGGGAACCAATCAAGAAAGAGTAACTTCTAAAACTGACAGTTATTTTAGTTTTAAATAATTTATATGAACTTTCCAAATATGTCTTTACTTCATTCTGTTGCTTCAGGCTACACAGATGGACCAATTCAGAATTCAAGAAGTAACAGCTTGTATCAATCATTTTCTCTTTCCCTCTTCTTTTTGGGCTTCTCCTTGAATTCATCATTGCTCTGCTTTTCCACCTTTTGTTCAGGTGTCTGCTGTAGCAATGCCTCTTCCATGCATTGTGGCCTCTGCTAATTTTATTTAAAGATAAAAATTATCAAGCATGTAGAAGGACAAGTCTTGCTGAAGAGGAATCAACATGGCTTCTGCAAAGGTAGGCTCTGTCTCACTAACCTTTTAGAGTTATTTGAAAGTGTCAACAAGCATGTGGATAGGGGTGATCTAGCAGACATTGGCCTAGCTGATACAATCACAGCAGGGGAAAGAAGCCATAGTGGAAGTTGCATGCCAGGGAAATTTGCATAATTACCCTCACTGGCACAGTTTGCCATGTCATGTGATCTCAGTGAGGGTGACTTGTTGCTGTGGTTAACAAGCCACCTCAGAAACCTAAAACAGCCCAATCCTTCTGAGTGGCCTGTTACCCATGGCAACAAGTCACCGTCACCAAGTTCACATGACATGGCAAGCTGCTCCAGTGAGGGTAATTTTCCAAATCCTGCCAGCATATGACCCACATGTGCAGCAGAGGAAATAAGCCACCATGGCTGATTTCCTCCATTGTGATCATGCAAACTGGGCCATTGTGTGGTTAGATATCTGGCAAGATCTTAAGGCAGCCTCCTGGCACAACACAGCCACCTGCTCCCTACTCCTGATCTTCACCGGCCACATAAGGATATCCCCCAGAGAAAGAATAGCTATTCACTTTCTCCTCAGCTTTCTCTTAGTCCTTCTCCAACACCACACACCAACCAACAGACCATCTCCCTCTCTCTCCATAGACTAACTCTGACTAAACTCTTAACTGTCAACTGTCATTTCCCAACTGTTCTTTTTCACCATAGCTAGAATCCTCAACCAATCAGAATTGAATTTACTTGCTCCAGGCCCAATCTAACAATATTCAAAGTGATTGTCTCTCTCTCCCACTTCAGAAGGTCACTAAGCAACTATTACACAGGCCTTTGACCATAACAAAACAAGGTCTCAGGCCTACTCATATATATTGTAGCTTCTCAGAGGCCACACAAAGTAAATCCTACAGAACAACAAGTTACAGACATTTCTTCACAAGCTGGTTAAAGAACAGGAAGCAGAGGACAGGAATAAATGGACAGCTCTCCCTATGGAAGAATGGAAGAAGTGGAGTCCTCCAAGGTTATGTATTGAAACCTGGTTTTTTAAACTTGTTCATAAATGATCTGGAGTGAGGAGTGAGGCAGCTGAGTTTGCAGATGATACCAGATTATTCAGAGAGTAAAATAAAAAAACAAATTGCAAAGAGCTCCAAAAGGATCTCTCCCCAGCCTGAGTTAATGGGCAACAAAAGACTAAGAGAAAGCAAGGGCAGTTCAATGTAAGTAAGTGTAAAGTGATGCACATTAGAGTTGGAGGGGGGAACTAACTTCGCATATACAGTGATGGGGTCTGAGTTGTCAATGGCTGGACACAATAGGGATATTGAGGTTTTGGTAGATAGTTCAGTGAAAATGTTGCCCCAGTGTGTGGCTGCTGGTAAAAAGGCAAATTCCATGTTAGCTTATCTGTGCTCTTATCAACCTGCAAGCTTTGCAATTGGCATCTGAGGCCCTGCTCTATGATCTTTCAGCATGAGTCTAGTGAGTACCAGGGACTGGGCCTTTCCTGCTGTGGTCCTCTCACTTTTGAATTCTCTTCCCAGATATGTATGGCCCTGTCTCTATTGACTTTCAGAAGAACCTTAAAGGCATTTTTATCCCAATCAGCTTTTCAATGAGCCTATGGCTGTTTTATGCTGCTGTTCCTGTATTTAGCTGCTACTGTTACATTTTTAGATGCATTGTGTTTTATGCTATGATTTTACAGTTGCCATATTTTGTGTTTTAATATATTGTGAGCCACCTTGGAAGGGGTAATCTGAAAGATGGCCTATAAATAATGAAATAAATACATTACCTAAAAATGATGTCATTGGGAAAGGGTTCGTAAATGAAATTGCAAATATCATAATGCCTTATAAAAAAACTATGGTGCAAGCGCACGTGGAATATTGTGTACAGTTCTGGTCAACACACCTCAAAAAGGATATTGTAGAGCTGGAAAAAAGTGGAGGAAAGACCAACCAAAATGATGAAACTGTGAGAGCAACTCCCCTATGAGGAAAGGTTACATGTTAGGGGATGTTTAGCTTAGAAAAATTGACAAGTGAAGGGAGACATGGTAGAGGTGTATACAAGTATGCATGGTGTGGAGAAAGTGGATATGGAGTGTGGGGTGGGAAGGTTCTCCTTCTCTCATACTACTACTAGAACCTGGGGTCATCCCAAGAACCTGAGTGGTGGGAGATTCAGGGCAGGTAAAAGGATGTACTTCTTCACACAGTGGATGATTAAATGATGGAATTCATTTCTGCAAGATGGGGTGATGGGCACCAACTTAGATGGCTTATATTGGGTTTAGACAACTTCATGGTGGATAAGACTATCAATGGTTCCTGGTCATGATATATGCTACCTCCAGGATCAGAGGCAACATGCCTCTGAATACTAGTAGCTAGGAAACAGCAGTGCGGGAGGGCTGTTACCTCCATGGCCTGCTCATGGGCTTCCCACATGGCTTGTCTCAGCCATGCCTCACCTAAAGCACTATTGCACCAGCACCAAAAGCAACTTCTGCACCAATGGATGGGCTGAAATCAAATACTGGCATAACAGGATAATGCAAGGAGCCAGAAGCTAATCAGGTCCTAAGTCATTTGGGATGGGAGGATTCCTATTATGCTTCCAAGCAGCATTAAAGCAATATTACGTTATGCACTCTTTTACAAAACATTCCAAAAGTGTAACGAATGTGTGTTGCAGTTTTTGTTAGAATTGTTTAAGTCAAGTTATCTCCTTTTTTCTTTTTGGTATTCCAGTTCTTTATTGTAGAATGAGATTCCAAGATGTGCTGATTATGTCCAAAGAGATGCTAAATAAATAATGGGCATTGCCTTTGTTTAGAGTTTATGAACCTTAGGGCTATAAAAAAAAATTCATGCAAAGCCAACTCCTTCATCAATCTGGGATGTATTCTCTGTATAATTAATTATTAGGATTAAAGGTCTTGCCATTCGAATATCTATTAATTTCTTTGTCAATTTGAATTATAATCCTGCATATTAGCAATGTATAAAATTGCCACAGTACCCAAGGCCTTGCTGAGAAGGGAAAATCCAATATCAATGTAATTAATTTCCCAGCTCTGTGAATGACAAATATATCATACTTATATGAATTTAAAGATTAGGAGGAAAGGAAAATCCTATATATGACCAGAATTACTCTGATTGTGGTACAAAACCCTCACCACATATCTTTAATCTGGGATTCCCTGTGGGATAAAAGAATGGGAAATAATATACTGAACCAGCTTGGATATGTAGGGTCATTTTCTCTTTACTATTCTGAGACTGTAAATGAGACCAGAAAAGAGCTTAGCTGTAATTGGCACCTACTTTACAACCCCAGTGTCCCCCTGGGGAGCATAAAAGATGGCAATTATATATGAAAATGGCATCCGTGTTGATGTAAATCATCTTGTTCTGTCAAGCCCTTTATCAGGGCTTCATTCTTTACTCTTTCGCATAACATAAAAATCACCAGGAGCAGTTAAAACAGGCAGTACCCCGTACAGATGAACGGGTCTGGCTGCTCATGAGCCAAATATGCTTGCAAGTGCACAAAACAGACAAATGAGATGTGCCCTGAGAAATATTTCTAATTGTATCCAAATTCTTTTAACTTCCTTTTCACATCCCTGCTTTGCCTGAGCAGCACCATCCAAATTCATCTCGGTTTTTGCTTCAGGCAAAATTTGGTGGCAACTAGGGATATGTGGAAAGGAAACCTCCCAGAAAATTCCTCCTAATCATAGACACTGTTTTTGTAGTGAAATCTTTGATGATTTTGTTTTCCATCATTCCGTCCAGGTCACAAATTTCATAACAACCAATGGAGACATGGTACAAGGAAACATTATAACATAAGCAAAATGCTCAAACTAGGGATGGGTAAGAAATTTGTTTAGTTTGCGGTTCAATGGGTACTTACAAAATTTGCATTTCCCACTCCTAAAAAGGAACTGGAATGCAGTTGGACATCAAAATACAGACTTTTCAGAATTTGCAATGCTGTTCACACACGCACACACACAAAGGGTACCAAAAATGCATGCATACAAAAAAATGTATATATTTAGGCAAATGCACAAAAAATGGTTTATTCAATGGAAATATTGCTTGCAAAAATGCATACATTTGAAGAAAGGTGTCTACAAATATGCACATATTTTGAAAGATGTGCTGGAGAATGACCTGGTTTGCATGATCACAGGGTGGTCACCCTGTGCGTGCTGATCATGAGCCGGATGGATTTACATAATTACCCTCAGGAGCACAGCTTGTTTTGATGCCCAAACCCGGAGAAGGTGGGTGGTTGGGGTGTTACCAAAGCACCCAGCAACCCTAAACAGGCCACCATGGCTTATGAACTACCCTGCGATCATGCAAACTGGCCCAAAATGTATGAGTTTTCGTGCAGACTAAACAAAAAAGATGGAATGGACTTAGCAGTGCAAAACAAAAGTGAGAACCTGAGCAAAATCGAGCATGACAGATTTGCTCAAACTAGCAACAGCATATACAAAGTAACCACCCCATTCTCACAAAGCAGGAGAACTGTCAGAAGAGATAAAGGAATCTATAGAATCCTAACATTTGCCATGAATTTAATAGTTAAAAGAATGGAGGAAAAGAGTTGTTTCTATTACTTTTTTTCTAGAGATTCCCATATACGTAGCACTTTGCAGCCTCCAAAGACCCGGGGATTCCCGCTCACTTTTCCCCACCACCAACTAATCAGCCATTAGCTGGGGGCAGGGAACAGATAATTATTTCCTCACTTCTATCAGCAGTGATGAAACAATGATCTGGATCAGAATCTCCCCCCCCCCCACACACACACCCCGTGAACCCATCCCCTGATCTCAGCAGGCAGGCAGAGACGATTAAAGCTCCCCACCCCTGCACACAGAGATTTCAGTGGGTGGGGAACTGTGTGTGCGTGTGCATGTGCGCATGCGTGCACACACGCACGCATTTATATGTTCACGTGTGCGCAGCTCCTGTTCCACCACCCAGCACTGCATGCAGCCCTAAAGGCCAAAATGGTTGCCCACCCCTGCTATATGTTATGCCCCATGATGCAGGAGGGTGAGGGAAGCGCAGTCGTGTGGTAGCAGGATGGTGAAGAGAAGAGGATGTATCTGTTTGCCAAGGGTGACATAAAAATTAGTCCCTCCTTTCCTTGTTTTGTTTTGTTTTTTGGTATCTAAATGTTTATATTGAAGTCATTACTTTGACTCATGATATGCTATTCTGATTATAAATTACTTACTGGGTTCATTGTGTTCAACATTTTGAGACTTCGTCTTTTTGTATATATATTAACATTTAACTTTCTGCAGTTGTGTGCATTTAGGCACTCTTGTTTATTGGCTATTCTTATCAACTGCAACCTGTTGGTTTGGGGGTCAATTCTTTGGCGTCAGAGGATTTCACTCCACCTCTGTCATTGAAAACATTGGGAGATATGCTTGACGTTGAAGACATGGAAATGTGCTTGACTTTGGGTTGGTTCCAGACTTTGTCATGCTTAGAGTAGACTCATTGAAATCAATGAGATTTATGTTAGTCATGTGTCACTGAAGTCCCATTGATTTTGATGGGTCTATTCTATGCATGATTAAATCTGGATCCAACCCTTTGTCTGCATCATATTTTGTATTGTTGTGATACAACAGACAAAAAAGAAGCCCAGCATTTGTATTTTTTAAAAAAATTAACATTCAGATACTGTTTTGGTACATGTAAGAACATTGTTTCTGATTCATAATGATATAGATTTGTTCACCTTGATATAATTTTCAAGATGTGTATAATTAGTTTCCTTTTTATAATTCATTAGCTAATTTCATTCACCTTTATGGAAATGAAACACAAATGGATGCAATCAAACTTGGCACATTCTACTCATTTTAAATGCATCATTCATGTAATTAAGTTGTGAAACAGCAGGGCCACCCTACCAATAGGCAGAATGAGGCAGCCACCTCCTCAGGCCACTGATTTTGGCAACACATTGTTATTTAATTTTTGATTCTTGTATTGTTACTGCCATAGGGGTGAGATTTTCAGCCTCAGGTGCCAAAATAATTTGGCTGGCCTTGGGTAATATGAACCTTAACTTGAGGGGGAGGAACACTATTTGTATTCCATCTCAGAAACAAAATGTCTTGGGCTGGCCCTGTGAACCCATAGGGTTTGTTTCTGATTCAGTTATTTTTACTTTGAAATCAGCATTGTCCAGCCACATATCATAACAAACACTACTAGGGGTTGGATCCAGATTCAGGCACATGCAACTAGGCTTGTGGAAGTGGACTTCCCTGCTGCCGCCTCCCCATGAGAGCCCCTCCACCCCACTGAAAATGCTACACAGAGAGTTAGAGGATTCTGCTGAATGGGGTATCTGATAAGCTGTGGTGCAGAAAATAGGGTGTCCCCAAAAATCTGGTGGAGCCACCTTCCATGAGCAGAGCCCTTCCATCCTGGATCCAGCCAGGGCTGGATTAAGACCAGCTGATGCCCTAAGCACAGTCCAATAATGGTGCCCCCTCAGCCCTTCCATTGCTTAGCTGGCAAGACATTAATTAAGACTCAATAAGTGTTGAAGGTGAAATAAGACATTAAAAACTCAGTTTTCTTCAAAGGCCATCCCTCATGCCAGAACACACAATTATATTAAATATAAACTGCTTTTTATTATATTTATTTAACACTAAATAGCAGCAAGCAATATAAGCCAATTACTTACTTATAACTAGGGCAACAGGAAGAAATACAAATTTTCATCACCGTTTTATGCATTTTTTAATAAAACTGTTATAAGAGAAAAAATGCAAATGCAAAAATTTATGGTACTCTGGTACTCTGTGGTGCCCCCTTCCCTTGGTGCCCTAAGCACATGCTTATATTGCTTAATGGTTAATCCAGGGCTGGATCGTCATATTTGTGTTTTTTCTCCATTTTCTGTTACATATCAATGTGACTTGAGAGTTGTGAAGCTACTAAAGAATATTTTTAAATTGATTGTTAGGTAGATTTAAAGTGCAAGCCAGATCTGATCTAACCAGATCAATGGTTGAACATCCATAGATTTTCATGGGATAAGACATACATCATTTTAGCAATGACCCAACTGTGGAAGTGCCCTGACCACAGTTTGGGCGCACATATGATCTTCTCCCCTTGATCAAGCTCCAGGAAAATGCCTTTTTCCGGCTTTTAGCAAAGGCTGGCTCTGCCCAGCACAGTTTTGCCAGCTCTTGTGCCAGCCACAAAGCCGCCTCCCCCAGCTTCTCAGAATCATTTTTGATGTGTAAAATGGAGTTTTAGAAACCTTCTCTTTAAAAAAAGAAAAAAGAGTGTCAAATATATTTGAGCAGATACTTATTGCTTTATTTATTATTAACATTTTTATACTGCTTTATTTGATAAGAAGCCATCAAGGCTTTTCGGGACAATTTGGGGCACAATTCTATTGTGTGGCCCATAAGCCCCTGAACTAGGAGGCTTATGGTCATCCTATGCAGAGTGGGAGGAGCAGCAGAGGCGATCTACATCTCCCCATCATCCTGCCCTGCATATTTCACTAGATGGGCTTCAGGATTACTTGTATCCTGGCCTCTCCAGTCTCCTCCCCTCCCTGCTGCCCACTAGAACGCCTCCTTTCCCCCCTCTTCGAGGTTGCTTTCCCAACCTCAGAGAGCAACCTGGCATGGTTCTTTCCACACTGGCTACAAGGGTAAAAAACTAAGAGATAAACATGCAAGGCCCTTGAAAACAAAAACATAGTGGTTATTAGTCCATCTGAAGCTTGGTGAGGGAACTGGAAAAAAGCACAATGAATTTGATCTATAGGCTGTACTTGGGTCATTAGAGAAGTGACTGGGGGAGGGGGAAGTTCAGTCTGCAACAGAAAAACCCATATCCACTCCTGTTTCTAACTAGATCTGTATGCACCCCAAGAGACACCATTTTGAATAATATGTACTTAAGAGAGAAAAAATCCCAGTACCTTTTCTTGTGTAGCTTCTTGCAGCTTTTATTACCTGATTTGCATTCAGAACACCAAGAAATGCGAATCAGTCTTACTGATAAATTACTGCCACATTTTTGCAGATGGTGCTGCACAGGTTGAAGGTATTTCAAGAAGAAAGTGGAGATGTATCAAGGCTTTCTTCTCAAAGAATCTCAAGGATGAATCTTAATTGCATATTTCACCTTGGCAGTTATTGGTTGACTCTGTCCTACGAAAATCATGTAAGTGAGGTCCTGTGTAAAATTCTCGGAGGGTTTCTGGGAATGGGGAAGTGCAAATTCAAGGGCTAGGAGGGAGAAAAGAAACATGGCCTCGGGGATTGGGTAGAGAGGGCTTACCTCCTCTGTTATTTCTGGCTGCTTTAGAGGACATTCCTACTTCAAGGTACTTTCCTCCCTTGCTAGAGGAGGTCTCTCTATGCATGGAGGACTTCTGGAATGGCTTCTGGAAGGCTTTGTTCTTATGCAGCAACAGAGGAGAGAGGAACAATCCCGAGGGATGGGGGAGAAATTTGTTCAGTCCACATTTTAATGCACACTTACTTAGCTTCGCACTTTCAAAACATTAAGTGAACCAAAACTCAGTTATCCTTCAAAATTTGCACTTCTCTGAATTTTGCAATGGAGTTCTCCATTCAAAACGTATATACAAAAATGTGTATATTTGGGGAATTGCATTATATTAGGAAAACTGTCTTGCAAAAATAAGTTTCAAAAATGTGTCCATTAGGCAAAAATGCATACAAAAGTCCATCGATTGGAAGAAATGTGCACAAAAATGTGGACAAATTTTCATGCAGACTTAAAAAAAAAAATTCTCAAGGTTCAGGATGAGCCAAACTTAAGACTGGGGAAATGAGAAACCAAGAGACATTGAAATTGACAGATTTGTCCATCCCTACCAATTCCCCCCTCCTGCCCCCAAACTGCAATGGTTTCAGTAGTTACAGGTTGCTGAGGCCATTCAGCATCACTTCCCTGACAAAATTATCATTGGAGAAATATTAGTTTGGGCTGTTGGAAGGACGCCAAGGAGGGGGTTCACTTGGGCTGTTAGAACAGTGAGGGAATGGGACTGAGTGACCAAGAAGGAAATAGCAGGAAATGTGCCTTGCTCACAGCACAGCCCAAACTAAGTCACCTGGGAGATCAGGCTGGACCAATTGCTACATTCCCTCCCAGCTGGAATGGCGTCTCACCAAGCCCATCCCTCCAAAAATAGAATAGTGTATGCACACGTCCCTCACGTAGAAGTTCCTTTCCTGCCAATTGAGGGTAATGTGCAAGCACATTGCCCCGCCGGAACTGCAGAGAAGGGGGTGACGATGTTGGCCTCTCCTTGGTCAGGCATGTCTTTTTCTCTTTCATTCTGCACCCAATTCCTTTTGTATATGATCCAGGTTGGGGGTTAAGGTGCATTCAAGCAGGCTTCCACATTCATATGCCCAAGTGGATGGCATGTGTGCTGCATACACAGTACCTTCTTCAATCCAGCCTGCTTTAGATGGCACCATGAGGACTTGATAAACAACAGCAGGAACCGGTATCTTAATAGTGCAGCAAGACTTCTTTGAAGTGTTGACTCTGATTTTATGGCAGGGACCCACACACCATATGGGCTAACTTTTCAGCAGCAAAAATGCCTTGGTCAGCACTGGCTCTTGTGTCTACACAAACACAGCTCTGTTAAAAAAGTGCTTATAATTTCAACCAATGTTCAGGAGGGAAAGTAGGGGGGCTGGATTTAGCCCCTCCTGCTGCCCCATCCCTGACAAACAGCTGACTGGTGTGACTGCCAATTGTTTGACAGGGCTAAGCATGTTCAGTGCTGCTGCTGCTGCTGCGTGCACACATCTTTGGTTGAGAGCACATATGCAGTGTGAGAAGCACCCATCAACAATGGCATATGCTTCCTTATTCTAATGTCCTTACTTTAACTAGGGATGGGTGAGAAGTTCAGTCCACTGAGTTTTCTGTATGTATTTATCCCATCTGCACCTCCTGGAACTGACCACAGAAATGGACACAATTTGCATTCAGAAATCCATATATTTCCAGGCGTGCAATTCAGTCCATGAAAGAAAGGGAAAAAATGTATTCAACAGTATGTACACATCTGAGAAATGTGCAAAAACCCCACTTCATTCATTTCTAAAATGCGCACGAACATGCTTTAGTCAATGGTGGCATACATCCATTAATATGCCCATTAATGCATCCATTTGAAAAATCTACACAAAAATATGTAAATTTTTCCCCCCATTAAAAACAAACAAACTCAGACAGAACTGGAACGGAATGGATCTGGAGATGGGAAAAGGAGGAAGTCCATGGAAACAAACTTGACATATCTGCCCATCCCTAAAACTCCATCTCAAGGGAATTTTGAATGTATGCTATGCCTTTTTAAATGACCTTGAAGCTTGTTTGTAACATGTATTTCTGCACAGGTGTCTTGTTCATTCAATGAAAATTAAAATACATGCAATTTATTTCTATTTTTATTGTTTGGAAAATAGATGTACCAATTCAGCTGCAGGACATTTCAAGGAACAGCATTTTTAGCACTGTTTGAAATGTTGCCACCAGAGCCAGTTACTCTCATGAGATAAGTTTCCTCAGCTTGGTGACAATATTTAACCCCACGACCCTGTCACCTTGTCACATACCTAAAAAGAATGAAATAACATGGGCAAAGCTCCAGGGAAAGCTGTAATGCAAAAACTTAAATAACCTTCAAACCTTGGGAAATTAGTTTAAAATTATTTCAGCTATATTAACTGAACTTAGTTTGACTCTGGCTTTGGCCTGAACACATTGTGAAAAACATGATGAGGATTTCACAACTTTCTCACAAACAAGCTGAAAAGCAACATTGCTAACTAGGGTTGCAACCCGGTGCAAGGAGTAAGCCACATTGAACACAGTAGAACTTACATCTAAATAAACAAGTATAGCATCCTTTACCAACCTGGTAACTTCCAGATGCGTTGGGCCACAACTTCCATCATTCTCAGCCAGCATGGCAAGTTTGGTGTACAGAATTGAATGATACACCTGGACATGATGGAGGTGGACTTAGATGGAAATGTGTGATACAGATATTAGCACATGCAGCACAACCTCCACACAAGCTCATGAACTGTGAGGAAGAGGACTTATACCTTTAGTGGAGGAGCCACAGCTAAGAACATAGGAAGATGCCTTATACCGAGTCAGACCATTGGTCCATCTAGCTTAGTATTGTCTACACCAGGGGTGGGCAACTTGTGGTCCTCCAGATGTTTTGGCCTACAGCTACCATCATCCCTCACCATTGGCTATGTAGGACTGATGAGAGTTGTAAGCCAAAACATCTGGAGGGCCACAAGTTGCCTCCACCAGGTCTACACTGATTGGTGGGGTTTCAAACAGAAGCCTTCTTCAGCCACACCTGGAAATGCCAGGGATTGAACCTGGGAACTTCCGCATGCAAAGCAGAGCTCTAAAACCCAGCTATGGCCCTTTAGACAACCATGCTTTGCATCATCTAGATAAGTAAGATAACATTTCCACAGATGACTGAAGAGGCAATATTGTATCAGGACGACGTACTGCAGCTCTGACACAGACAGGTTCTGGAACTGTCTGGTACTGACTTGTGCAGCATTGCCCTGCCCTCTGCACTACACTTTTGCTGATTTAAGCCCCTCAATTGCTTGTTCGTTTAGTATTGGATTGACTGACACTGGAAGCTGTTCTTCTATCTGTCCTTCCCCCTCAGCCAGGGCCGGATTAAGCTAGGGGCTGTGGGAGCGGCCGCTCCAGGCCCTTAACAGACAATCGGCCCGCAATTATAGGGACACGAGCGATTTTTCCCCCTTCAGAGTTAGCTCTGATCGTTATCATTCAGCATAATTAATGATTTTTTCAAGATTAGAAAGGTGTTCTAAGCACATCTGCATTACAGGCTTGAGGCAAGACCTAGCAAGAACTGTTGTTCTCAAATTAGCATTTCAGTATCTTTGCATTTCAATCACTGTTACTACATTTCTTTGTGAGAACGTCTAGCACATGGGGGGCTTGCTAGGGTCTGTAATATTCAGATTTAGAAGGGACCTCTCTCTCCAGCCTCGAGCAAAAGATCTTTCTGATTCGCAGCTCAATTGTTCAAATGCTAGTTTAACAACAACAACAAAAAAAGCAACAAGAACAACACAATTATTCTTGGTCAAGCAAAGCTTCCTGGCTTTTTTTTGTGGCTGCTTTTTTTTTTAAATAAATAATTTGGGGGAAATTCTGCAAGTTCTCCTTCTCCTTCTCCTTCTTTTCTGTAAAAGGGCTTTCCCTCTTTTGTGAGCCAAACTGAACGTAAGGGCTGTGTGTTTGTGGGTGTGGGTGTCTGCCTTTTGGGGGTGTTGATCCTCCTGCCGCCTGCAAAATGTCACCTGCTTGGCTAATACTGTGTGTGTGTGTGTGTGTGTGTGTGTGTGCACGTGCGCTTTCATGGGGAATTGTGTGGCATTTTAAGTTTTATTTTGAAAAACCCCAGAGAACAGAGTTCACCAAATATCCCTCTTGGATATTTTGGACTACAGTTCTCATTTGCCTCAGGCAGCATGGCCAGTGGCTGGGGAAGATGGTTTATGTTTATTTAAAAATGGTTGTTGTGAATGTTCTATTTATGTGAATGTGTCTGCCTTTTGGGGGTGTTGATCCTCCTGCCGCCTGCAAAATGTCACCTGCTTGGCTAATACTGTGTGTGTGTGCGTGTGTGTGCGCACGTGCACTTTCATGGGGAATTGTGTGGCATTTTAAGTTTTATTTTGAAAAACCCCAGTGAACAGAGTTCTGTGTGTGTGTGTGTGTGTGTGTGTGTGCGCGCACGTGTGTGTGTGTGTGCTTGGCTAATACTCTGTGTGTGTGTGTGTGTGTGTGTGTGTGTGCACGTGCGCTTTCATGGGGAATTGTGTGGCATTTTAAGTTTTATTTTGAAAAACCCCAGAGAACAGAGTTCACCAAATATCCCTCTTGGATATTTTGGACTACAGTTCTCATTTGCCTCAGGCAGCATGGCCAGTGGCTGGGGAAGATGGGAGCTGGGGCCCCAAACATTTGGAAGGGCCCCGGTTGGGGAAGACTGCCCTAGAGGTTAAAAAACGTGGAGGTACTTATCATCAACGATATGTGATGAACGGTTTTATTGAGTTAACAAGCTTATTGTTTACAAAAAAAGAAATATTTTCAATATGTTTCTGTTTTGGCACTTTAATGGTGATTAAAATATTTAATTTGTTTTAATATAAAATTGCGTCTTCATTTTATTTATTTCCATAAAAAGGCCCACCAAAATCCTCAGCACCAGGCCCATAATGCTCTTAATCTGGCCCTGCCCTCAGCTCATTGGTAGAGCACATGCTTTGCATGTAGAAGGTCCCAGGTTCAGTCTCTGGCATCTCCAGTTAAAAGGATTAGAGAACAGGTGGTGGGAAAGACCTTTGCTTGAGACCCCAGAGAGCCCCTGGAAGATGGACTAGGCAGACAAATAGTGTGACCTGGCATAAGATAGCTTTCTATATCCGTACGAAGCAAACAGAACAGCCCCTAGCCAGGAATCCCACACCAATTTGTTCTTTCTACAGTTGGGCGTGGGCCTGACCAAGAGGTGCTGAGACTGTGCCAACCACTTTTAGCAGTGCCATGGTTGTTTCTCATTTGCTGGGCTATGTGTTATCTCAAGTTCCAGGTAGGACTGGGGTTTATCTAGAGTCAGCTGCCTCTCTTAAATGTAGAAGGGTGCAGCACAGTGGGGTTAATGCAATTTGTGCTCTAAATATTTGTGTTGAAATATTAAAAACAATATTGAAATATTGAACACATCATTGAAAAAGCACAGAGACACACACCAGAACTACAAAAGAAACCTCATAGAGATTTTCCAGGGGGTGGGGGGACAAAGCATCACAACAAAAGAAAGCAAAATTTCTGAATTTTCAATTTAATCTCTTGCTATTTTTGGTTAGACTGGGTCCAGACTGTTAGACTGGGCTCATTTTGAGGATTTGGAGTTGAGAAGTAGCAACGATGGATGAACCTGTCAGTTTTGCTTTCACCTTGAATTGAAAATTCAGAAATTTTGCTTTCTTTTGTTGTGATGCTTTGTTCCCCCCCCCCCCCCGGAAAATCTCTATGAGGTTTCTTTTGTAGTTCTGGTGTGTGTCTCTGTGCTTTTTCAATGATGTGTTCAATATTTCAATATTTCAGATTAGGAATGTGTGCGGAGCTCGACTGGAGGGTGGAAGTCCGGCGAACTTGCCAGGCTCAACCCCCTGAGCTCCACTCACCCATCCCGCTTCCCCAGCTCGACTCGCGTTCTTGCGAAGCCGAGCCAGGGAAGCGATTTCCGGGGTCCTGGCGCTATGTTGTTTACATAGAAAATGGCGTAAGATGTGTTAAAAACGGCTGTGATTTGCGCAAGTTATCTTACGCTGGGATAACCCAGAAGTTCAGCAAGCGCTTCAGCTGGCGATCACTTTCAGCCCAGTGCTCGCTGAGCGCACCGCGAGTCGGGTGGTGGGCGATCGCCCACCCCTAAATTTTTCAGATTCTTTAAATTGCAAGCTCTTTCCATCCCATATATGAAGAAATTTGTGAATTGTGGTAAATTCTTATCAAAATGAACCAAACAAAATTCTCACCCATCTGCACCAGCCAAATTCAATAGGCACAGCTATTCCCAGCATGGAAAGGACCATGCTGTGCCTGCCTGTCATACCTATGTTAAAGCTGAGGAGAAGAGGTGGTGACCCTAATTAAGCACTGCGAGCACGGCTGGATACACGGGGATTCAGGCCCAGACTTTTCAGAGCTAAACACTAAAAGCCCTCAGTCTGGATGGATAAATCTGTCAGTTTTGGTATCTCCCACATTTGATTTTGTTTTTTTCAGTTTCAAGTTCCTTACATCCCATTTATGAAGAAATCTGCGAATTTTGATAAGTTCTTAAAAAATGAACTGCATTAAATTCTTACCCATCCCTAGACTTGGGAGCCATTGAAATAGTTATGAATAACGGTGTTTGAGGAAAACAGGAAAATGGAATGCCTGTAGCTTTGAAAAGACAAAGGGGAAGACAATTAGAAAGAGACAGCACGGCATTGGTAAAAAGAGTCAAGAAATAAAAATAGCCTGTAGGTGACTGAATGAGGTTAAAAAGTAACAGCCGGCGGTTGAGGATACACATATCATGGAATACTCAAAGCTTCTTTGACTTTGTCATGTGAAAGTCTGACACTATTTTAGGGAGAGGCCAAAATCCTCTCATACGCAAAGAGGGCAATAATCTCTGCACCAAAAAATGGTAAGAAATGAGGATGCCATAGGAATACCTTACTATTTCTCAACCACGGATGTTTCACAGCTTCCAGCATATCTAGGCCATATAGGAAGCACCAAGGGCTCAAACAGACGTTTCTTTAAATTTGTGTCTAGTAGTTACACACACACCCATTTTGACTCTACATCAGTGTAGGTGGCCCAATCTGAATCAGAACCCTAGAGTGGGGTGCAGGGGTAGGGGGGCACTTTTAAGACCAGGATCAGGGAGTGGGGAGATGTAGCTGCTAGACACAGATTTAAAGTAATGTCTTTTTGGCCCCAAATCCATTATGGACTCAAAGGGCAGAATCCAATGGGGTGCTTATATGACCCTGACAAGCCTTTTCCAGCCCCCACTGTTTATGCAACAGTGTAACTACTTTTGTGAACCACCCAGAGAGCTCTGGCTATTGGGTGGAATAGAAATGTAATAAATAAATAAATAGTACTTTGGGCAGAATCTAATGGGGCGCTTACATCCCCACAGATTCTTTTCTACCCCACTGATTCCCTTCTGCAAGCAGTGGGTCCTGCCAACTGTGTTGCGCAAGCAGGACTTAGTCTTACTTAGAATAGACCTATTGAAATCAATGGAACTTAAGTTAGACCCACCCTCTGTTTAATCCTCTTTTCCAAAATACAAAACCCAAACATGCACATATCAAGCATATGCTCATGTAACATCCATTGTACATGGATGTTACATTCTTTCATTTATTTATTCTTTCAAATTGTGTTTTATTTGATGTCTTATTTCTGAGACATCAAGTAAAACATCATTTGAAAGAATAAATAAAACTTAAGGATACATTAATACAATCACATAAGTATAAGATGAAACAAATTAGCAGCCTGTTAGTCACAAAAGTTACAAAACCATGCTATTCCATTTCAAATAGTCTGTTCATTAGAATAAAGGCATATATACAGCTTTGCAAAGACTGTACATTATGAGCATAATAAATTATGAAAAGGTATGATTATGTCCATCATCAATATGTGGAGATACTTTTAAACCTTAGGGGACTATTTCACTTTTCTTCAGGGGATTCAACATGTGAAAAGAAGGGAAACCAAATATCAAAGAGTCAGTATTTCCTCTTCTCAGGGACACCCATGTTATTAATACACAAGAGACTGGATGCATTGCTTGTTAGTCAGATGGTCACCACAGTAAAATGTGCATGGGCACTTCATCCCATGCTGGTTTCCAAATGGTACACATGGCCTGACAGGAAAAAATGGCCATCTCATGGGGGATCCATTACAGTGCCCAACTAGGAAGGGCAAGTAGTTGCCATCTAGATGTGCCTTTAACAGGGTTCAAGGATTCAGTGCATGTTTTTAGCATGCGTTTATTTGAAAATATAAAAAGGCCGTCTGGGAAGAGAGAGAAAAAACCTACATAAACACACAGCTTGTCCCTACAATAATAAAATCCTATGTTATATATATCTGCTATGCCTCAGACTTCATTTAGAAAGCAAAAGTTGCACAGAAATGAATATTCATGGTGAATATAAAATTTGATGAATTTCACAGATTTGCATGGTTTAAATTCAGTTCAAGCATTTGTCAAATAGAATACAGTTCAAATGGGATTTGAAAATTTAGGAAATGTATTTGTTTTGTACTTCTCTTTAAAATGGCTGAGGCAAGCAAAATATTGCAGCTGCTGCTGCTACCTACGCAATTGACTTCAATTGTTTTTCCCTCTCTGTGTGTAAACAAACTGCATGAAAAGATACTGTTGAGGAGTAAAGCTGATGGAACAGGTGCCAATTAGACACTTATTATTCACATTTCTTTTTTTAAAAGCCTCAATTATTAACTGAGGCTATGGGGTGGGCAATGATTCATGACAGATACTACCAATCTGGAGGAGCCATGCACTGTTTTCTCCTGTAGAAAGTGGACTGTTTTCATTAAATGAAATCACATTAAAGAAGTATTTGTGCTTATCTGTCATCCCTGCTGGTATAGGAGTGTCAGTCTGCAGAAGAAAAGAAAGTCCTCTGGGTTGCCCACATTTCAATCTTAAGCCTGGTTTTCAAGGTTGTATCCAGTTGTGTCCTCCTGAAGGGAAGCTCTTTGATCCGGTGGAGGCTTCCATGAGCAGAAAGTTGGGAAGGCAATTTTTTTTTTTTGTTTTTTTGCAAACTCCCACTTTCTTCCTAAGACCCTCCCATGCTGTTCCAAAGCCGCCACCTCCCCCCCATCCATCTGGATCAGATTTTGAGGAGCATGGGACTGAAGAAGAAAGGGCAATCAGAGAAAATTAAATTAGAAAAAGATGTTATATGCATGCAAAATGGGAAACTGATATTACCCTTGAAAAACATTCTTCCTTTAAAGCAGGGATGGGGAACCTCCACTGGTGATATCTCCAATCAGTGATTGGAGATAACAGGGTGTTTGAAGATAATGGACCGTTTAAATAAAGGTTAAATAAATATAAATACATACCCTGCAAAGAACTGAGCTGTGCTTTGCAGGCATGGAAGCTGTTACACTGCGGCTTACTCCTGAGTAGACCTGCTGAGAATTTAACTCTGCTTTGTATACTTGGTAGAAAGACATCCAAATTGGTAAGATTACTTCTGCACCTGACCACTTTGCTTCCTCTGTCCTTGCCCCTGCCCTGTGTCCTTGGCTCCACCCACTGTAGAATGCAGCACCCAAGACCCCTTTCCAACTAGGAATTTGACCCCCAGGCTGAACAAGGTTCAAATCTCTGCTTTAAAGAATATTGAAGGCCTGATGCTGGTTTAGTGGCTTCCAAAACACCACTGAGATATCTGATGCAACCAACATGCAGAACCTGTCCCATTCTCCAATCAATGTTATGCTTGATGTATGTATGAGGTGCAAATGTTGAAACATCATTTCTAAACGCATGGCTGAGCAAGCACTATGCAGTAAGAACCAAAGATGGATAATGCATACTGATTCCGGTTGAGCACTATGAGTAAGTATGCATTCACTTTAAGTGCCAAAATCATACATAATTGAAATTTGCTCTCAGTTTTCTTTTTCACTTTCTTCTTAAAATATGCAAGGTTATTAAAATTTTTACACATGTTCTCTCATACAATATTAAGGAACTAGCATCCTGTAAATTAAGAATGCAGATTTTAGAATAACCTTAGGTGGCCACTTTGCAATACTTGTGGAAGTTTCTGTTCTGAGTATTTCCTGGAAGTGTAGTTGCATTTATAACTTTGCATGTTCCTAAATGTATATCATTAAGGATACTATATGCACCACTGATGGGTAAATTAACATTTCAAGATGTTTCATATTTTTAGTTACCCGAGGGGGTATTTAAACTCAAAACCTTGATGCTTTATGAAGTTTGGGCCTGATCAGCAACTGTTTCATTTCAAAGCTTCTTAACACATGGTCCTTCTTTCTTTACGATTCCACATGGATACGAGAATACAAATTTTATCTGAACATAGATCAAATATCCAAGTCTTTGAAGCTTGCTTGTCAGTAGTCATACAATTTTAATGTTCTGTTCTGTAAGTAAAAGCTTTTCATTAAAACTTTGGATGTAATTACCATGTTCTGATCATTCCTTCTAAGTAGGGTCATGTAAGCAAGGGATGTTGAAATGCCTCCCTCTTGCAAAAACTTTTAAAGCTGAGGAAGCTATGCACTGTCCAGGAAATATATTTCTTCAAAGCCTACTTCTTGAAGAATTTGGCAAAGCTTCCATGAATTTCAACAGAAATAGTTTATACTTAAAAGCAGCTCTGCCAAATTCATAGCCCTGGGCCATACGTGGCATGCCAGCAATCTCTGGTGACCAACCAAGTGCTTTGGAACAGCCCTGTTTCTGAGACCCACCCACAGCCACAAAACCAAGCGGTTATCTAGTACTTTAGCAGTGTGCCACATAGAGCCCAGGGGTCACTGGTTTGACTGGCCTGAATTAGAAGGTTTAAAACTCCATATTAAATTCAGGCATGCTTCAAACTGAAGTGTAAACATTCCAAGGATGTTACTGGAAAAGGAAAACAGGGTCTTTTTTATATACTTAAATGTTTTATGGTAAGAAAATACTCTAGGGATGGAGTAAGCTACTATCCACAGACACCTGATTGTTCTTTGACTTTCAGGCAGCAGGGTGACATTTCAGAAACTCTAATTATTGAAAGAACAAATATCCAGTCCAAAAACCTACTAGAATTATATTAGTCAGATCCACAGGATTACCACAGAGTTGGGAAGATGGTAGACTCATTGAAGTCCAAATATTGATGTAAGTTGTTATTTTATTCACGACATTCTCAGCCATGATTGTGCCAAACACGTCTTTTTCTGAAGAAGAGCTTGCATTACTTTTCAGGCCCTGTACCACACAATATAGGCCCTCACTAAATGAGTGTGCTCTACTTACCTGTGTTTGGACCTTGGTCTCTCTCAGAACTCTCCTTCCTGCCTGGTAATACTGAGGCTTTGACCATGGCCTCTTACTGCTCCTGCCTTGAACTGCTCTCTTGCTGGACTGATAACACTGTGCTTGCCCTTTTTGCCTGTATAGTTACTTGCCATTGGATTTGCCCCTTAATTTGCCCCAAAGCTGAATTTGACCCAGCCATAGCAGGACAGCCGCATTTTTTCCCTGGTTTTTGCATGTTGTCCTTTTTCTTGACTAGTTCACATGGCACCACAGTGTTGATGGAATGTGTCTAAGTGTGAAATTGTTTCTGCAAGACTGCAACTTTTTGCAAAGAGCTCGTTGTGCTTCCTCTCCTTTTTACCCATTTCCACTAATCAATCAGCATACATTCACTGAAAATTATCTGCCTCAGTTAAGCATGATTAAACACACACGCACCTCCTGTTTTATTTTTATTTGGAAGAGGTGGGTGGGTGGGAAATAATTACATTACTTATTCTATACTGGGGCCAAGAGGTAAATACTTATACTTCCCATTATTCCTGGATGCTGCATCATTAATTAACCATGGCTTTCAGTAAAACATGACAAGTCACCCTTGCATCACAAAATAATGTTCACTTACATATAATTTTCAAATGTAATTGGTAATTAGAGTAAAAGGAGACAAGACTTTAAGGAGACAAGATTTTGTTAAGATTCTCACTGGAAAATAGATATATGATCAACACTTTGCTATTGGGGTAGGACCTTTGGTTATTGCTCAAGAAAACATGGATTGTTCAATAGATATCATGATAGAAATCATGATAGATATCATGATAGATGATAGATAGATATCATGATAGAAATGGCACACAGAGGGCAATCTCTCCTGCATTTCCCCCCATCTTTCAAGCAGTATCTGCACATTTTTATTACTGAAATATTAGAGGCAGTAATGTAGACTATCAAACTAAGGGAGTGAGTAACTTCTCATTTGCACTGGCATAACAGTGTTAATTTTAATGGGATTTTACAACTGGAAGCTATCTTTGAATTGTTCCCTTAGAAGTTCCTCAGTTCTTTCATTGCAGATTTCCTGCCTTTCCTTCAGCATTCACACGACTATAAAGGTTTGCTCTGTACTCAAGCTGGCACAAGATAGAGCACAGAAATGTTTCATGCATAATTATTTCAAAGAAAGCTGAAAGGAAAAAATGTATCAAAATACACTCCTAGCTCTTCAGTATTTTATGAACTCCCCTAGCAAACATTAGAAATGTCAGGTATGATTTAAAAAATAATAACAACAAAGGTATTCATCAATTAAACAGTTTGTTTTTTTTAAATCTCTGACCTCATCTTACAATGATATGTAAAGCAATGGGTGATCTGACATTTCATATTATTACTGGTGCTGTCTGACTATATATGTGTTTAGTAGCCAGGGTGGTTGGAAGATGTTCCCTCAGTGGAACTAATGTTGGGGACAGCCTTCCCTAACCTGGTGCCCTCCAGCTGTTTGGGGCTTCAAGTCCCATCAACCCCAGCCAGCATGGCCAATGGTCTGGAATGCTGGATCTTGTAGTCCAAAACAAAAGTTACCCTTTGAATTTCCTGACCTTGGTCACAGTAAGTCCGATACGTCATGCTTTCTGAATCCAGTGGCACTTATTCTTTCAGTCAATGTTGTTTCTGGAGAACATTACTTGAGCTGTTTTGGAAGTCTTTCCCCATAAGCAGGAAAATGAAAGTATGTGGTCATTTCCCATGGTTAACTCAAAAGAGTGGTTTCAAAATCAGTGTGCTTTGATATATATTTTTTTCACCCCACTCCAATAAACAGCCTGATTTAAATGGATGTGAAGAGACCCTGAGTATCTGCACCAAGTGCTTTTTGTTCAGTTTGTTTTGTTTTCTCTTGTGGGTTGCACTGTAATCTTGGGAATTGGGTTTAAAGTCATTATGGAAACTGTGGCAAAGAAAGGATGTTTTTTTCCTGTTGGCATGCAGAGAGTGATTTTATAAGTGGGTTTCCAAAAAACCAAACCACATTTTGCTGAATCAATTGCTTTCATGTGTATGCTAAAACTATCAGCAAAGTTCTATGGAATAAAAATGTTTCTGGTTGGGAAAAAAATCCTTAACATTCTTAATTACTGTTCTCCTAATTTGGTTGAAAGGTCATGAAAACATCAGGTATAACCCACACACCACCACCAAAATGGCAGGCCATGGTTTCCATGCTGTCCAATTCTCAGAAAATGACCATTGCAGAACCTTATTAACATACATGCAGAAACCTAAACAGCTAATACGTGTTTTGTATTTATTTTTTATTTTATTTCTAATAGCATAACTTGTGAAAACAAATACAACAAATATTAAGAAATCTACAATGAAAGGGCATATATTACAAGTTGGAGGAAGTAAAGAGATGAGAGAGAAAAATAAACCAAAAGTAGGGAACATAATAGAAGGAAAGAGAGGGAATACAGAGAGGAGGAAGCTAAAATATGCTCGCAAGGCTAAGAACTGTCTTGATAACATAATGAACTATTTGGAGATTGAGAACACTTTAACTTGGTCCAGCTTATTTGTTACGTTTGCATCCTACATGAAGCCTCACAACAACCCAGGTAGTTGTTCTTCTCCTGAGAGGCAGAAATATGTCCAAAGCCAAAGAGCTTCATTTGTGAGTAGGGATTGGAATCTCTGTTTCCCCATCTACATGCAACACTCTAGTCATTGCACGACACTTGGATCTGCGTTCTTTTCCAAGACAGAATGATTAATCCAAGGCTGAAGTGAGTTCCCTGTGCAGCCCCCACTTCTCCCACTGTTCCAGAGGGTCCCCCCAAGCAGATTTTTGTGGGTCACAGCCAGTAATTGCAGGGCAAGGGGGGAAAGATTGCCTCATCCCCTGTTCAGCCATGGGCAAAGCTCCACTGGATCCACTATCTGTGGGAGGATTTTGCTGGATCCAACCCAGTGAGCCAGGGATGTGTAATTATTGCTCTGAAATTTCATGTCCAGATAGATGAACATACATAATGAGAGCTATGGCCACCATTAGCTCATTTCAATTTTCAAGCCAAAAACAGAGTTCTTGGGGACCAAAATATTTTCCCCCAAACCCATAATGCTCACTACTTTGTTTTGAGCTCATTTGCTGCCCTTTGTTGCCCTTGTATCCTTTCTCTGCTGCTGCTGCGCCAATTTTTTGCTGCTTGTGGTTTCTTTCTCCTTCCTAGAAAGATCCCAGCCAATCAGGATTCATATAGTTACACCGCAGTTCTGTGTAGCCAATCAGATTTGACTACATGACGATGACATGGACAGTAAACAAAGCTAATTAAGAGAGAGGACAACCCTTCCTGCATCAATCACATTGGTGATTCCAAGCCAGTCAGATGATTGATTACCCTCACTCTGTGCAATCATGTTTAAGCTTCTTTTGATGCAATCCCAGAGAAATTGCTAAATAGGGAATACTTTTTGGTACTGCTGAAAACTTTAACAAAAGTGATCCAGTTCAGTTCATCCCTAAATATGCAAATTTGATTTGATGGTTTTATGGAAGACTGTTCACACATAATAAATGAGAAACACAATCCACATCAGTTTCCTTGATTACATGAACAAGTTCTAAATGAAATAATGACAAAGAACATGGCTAAAGTCCCTTACAGTGCAATTCTATACACATCTGCTCAGAAGTAATCCCCATTGACTCCAATGGGACTTACTCTCAAGTAAACATGTATAGGATTGTGGCCTTAATGCCCTAATTAAGAATGCTTGAAGCCACTTACTTTCATAGTTCACAGCATAATATTAGAGTGCATCTCTGATAACACACAAGGTCACTGTAATAAAAGTTGCTGATGAGAAAAAGCACAAAGGATACTTAGTGATGATTCAGAGTTCCTGGCCTTTGAGAAATGGCACCTTTTTCTGATTAGCCACACTCAGGTTGAAAGAGACATTCCTGAAAATTGCTCTTTCCCCCGTCCAGGACATATTGGCCTATTATCATACACTGGATAAAAAGAGACATGTGAAATCCAGCCATCTGAATCACCCTCATATATATTTTTTTCATCAAATCCTGGAACAATGAACTTAAAATAGTATTCATGTTTTTCTACATTCTGTGTGATTCATGTTAACATTTCAGTAGACAATGAATAAAGCCCATGTTCTTGACCATGTTCTTTTTATTATTATTATTATTGAATTTTCCAAAACAAAACCAATCATATTTGGCTTCCGCCTCATTGTCTGACAAACATTATCAATCCTTATCCAATCTAGGTTTCCTCTATTTTTACAGAAAGAATTTCAGAAAAAAGTTCTTGACCCTGGCCCTGTCTACAATCTGGCTGGAGTGGACCTTTTCTACCACTGTCCTATCTGACCTGACCCTCCTCTTGGATCCCTGCTCACCCAGCCCAGGTCCAGCAAGGGCCACCTATACCATAGTATCCCCATACTGCTTCCATGACCAATAGATCCTGTGACTTGCCTTCCATCACATCCAAAGTGCTACTCTAGGGCCATTTACTCCCTTTGACCCTCTAGTTTAGGGGCAGGCAACCTGGTGCCCTCTAGATGTTTTGAACTATAACTCCCGTAATCCCTGACCATTGGCCATGCTGGCTGGGGCTCATGGGAGCTGTAGTCCAAAATATCTGGAAGGCCCCAGGTCGCCTACCCCTGATCTAGTGTATAACAGAAGAGAGAAAGGGATGGGCAGCACAATCCTATGAAACTGCCCACAACCCTCCGAACCCAGAGGATTGTGGGCATCCTATGCAGGGCGGGAGGAATGCAGCGGATAGGATATCTGCCGCGCTTCCCTTGCCCTGAGAAACATCTAGATGGGCGATTTCGACTATCTAGTTGTTATTCCTCTCCTCATGAGGAGAGGCTGAGGCACTGCCTGGATTCCTCAGAATTTGGCAGAGCCTTACTCATCCCCTCCCCGCCCCGCCCCCCAGAAACACCCCCCCCCATGGGAGAACTAAAGATGGAAGACCGTTTTCAGTTCCCTGCCGGCGCGGAAAGAACCACGCCAGTACCGGGGGGGGGGGGGGAGGCACTCCACGGCACTGAGACCTCAGAAGGGATTTCCGAGGTTGCAGCACCTTCCAGACAAGGTCGGAGGGACATAGGATTGTGCCCTTATTTCTTTATGTATGTTATATGCCGCCCAACTGTCAGATCCCCTTGGGGTGGTTAACAATTCAAAAACAAAAAACAAAACAATAAAATAACAGCCAAAACAATAAACCCAACAAAGAAAATAAAGCATAATCCGCAATGTGACAGAACAGTAGGGTCCGTGTGTCTCGGCAGAAGTATCACTTGGTTGCTGGACAAATACATAAAGTATCTGGAGTGGACTCTGGTAAACTAGCACAGAACAGTGGTGTAAAATGACTGCAATTGTGCCTGCTCTGCCTTTCTGACAGTCTATGGGTACCTCTTTTAAGTTAACAGAAGGAACCAAAAGAGGCAGGGGGCAGCCGTCATGGGCTTATACACCCTTTGGCGGCCATGCCCACCACCACACACACCCTTGCTAACATCCTTGGCATGCAGATCCAAGCTGTATTAACAGAACCCTGGTTCCCCACTAGCCCTGCCCCAACTCTTTCCCTGCATGAGGAGATGTTGGCACAGGGAGAATACCTTCCCCCCACCCTTTAGATTGCACTTCTCAAGCTGTCTTAGGACTGATTCTGGTGTTACATGTACAGTCAGGGTAAGAAACTAATTAAATTCTACAAGAATTGAAATCTACAATGTGATATTTTCATCCACAGTATTCCTGCATTAAAACTTAAACACCACTGGCTTTTCTCCTCTAAGCACTATTTAAACCATGATCTTTGTCCTAAACCACAATAAACATAATATGTAAATTCCACAAAGAAACAGCAAGGTTTCTCCGAGTAGTGATAATT
Organism: Shinisaurus crocodilurus; assembly: GCA_021292165.1. Taxonomy (NCBI): domain Eukaryota; kingdom Metazoa; phylum Chordata; class Lepidosauria; order Squamata; family Shinisauridae; genus Shinisaurus; species Shinisaurus crocodilurus. Next base: position 69,183,576 of record CM037879.1, read on the forward strand.
GAATATCTCCTACCAATATAATTTATGAAGAAGCCAAAATCCTTTGCTCAGGCTAGCTGCTGCTCCAAAGTAAATTTGCTAGAGTAGCCCTTATACTACTCTAACAACAGAGTAGCCCTTATACTACTCTAGTGAATTTACTTGGGGCAGCTCATTAGCTCGAACAAAGGATTTTGGCTTGTTCATAAATTATGTTGGTAGGAGATATTCTATTATCACTGGAGAAACCTTGCTGTTTCTTGGTGGAATTTACATATCATGTTAATTGTGGTTTAGGACAAAGATACATATCTATGTAAACACATATAACATTACCCCAACAACATTTAAAAAAAACAAACAAAAAAGATGGTTTATTATATTCTCCCTTCATTACAAAATAGAAATTAAAAGCCAAAGAATACCCTTTTGATGTAAAAGGCATTAACAAGAATACCACATAACAAGAGAAAAATAATTTGTTTCCCCGGCTTGATACACTATTTACATAATCATGAATTCACTTCCAGCAGCTTCTAAACCTAACTTCTCTGCCAAATATCGAATTCCTCCCATTTCTTTTCTTTTGTTTTACATTTTTGTGGATTTCCCATTAAAACAGTCAGTTTCACCAACATCCACTGTTCCCAATTTTCCTTTAAATTTCCTTTTTACTTGAGTTTTGATAGATTACATTTCTACATCTTAGCAAATAAAATCCTTGCTATATTAAATATACACAGAACCTGATCTTGTTTTTCATGAGGTACACATTCCTTCACATACTTAAACAAAGAGACCATTTGTTCAAATGGCGCAATCATCTGAAATATCTCTGTAATTGTCACTAGTCCCCCACAATTCTGTTTGGTGACATTTCCACCACATATGCAGAAAATCACCTTTAGCTTTATAGCATACACCAGTTCTCCTCCCCCACCCTCCCTTTTTATATATTCTAAACATTTTCCATGCGCCTATATGCCACTGAATACCAACTGCTTTTTTGAAAGTCAAAAATCTTGGGGAGTAGGATCAGGAGCAGGGGAGCTTAATCCTTTCTCTGCCAGCAAATTTTCCACCCAATCCCCCCCCCCCCGCTGCTGCCTTTCCCTCCACTGGGTCCGCAATATATTTTTGACAATTCCATGGGTGGGGAAAACAGAAGCAAGAGGCCAGTTTGAAACAACATAAATGCAGGGTCAGGCCTGGTTATTACTTGGATGGGAGATCCCTCCTCTAGTTTCCTGCATTGAGCAGGGGGTTGGACTTGATGGTCTTGTAGGCCCCTTCCATGGCTTACACTGGCTCAGCTTGTCTGTGGAAAGCTAAGCAGGGTCAAGCCTGGTTGTTATTTGGATGGGAGACCCCTCCTCTAGTTTCCTGCATTGAGCAGGGGGTTGGACTCGATGGCCTTGTAGGCTCCTTCCAACTCTATGATCTATGAAATCCTATGATGATATCCCATGATATCCTATGCCAGGTGGGGAAAAAGAGATGTGCCTGCACCACCACCTTCATCCACACACTTCTTCTCTCCTGATAACCCGTTTCCAAAGTTCCTTTTGACATTTAAAAAAGGCTGTCTAAAACTTCACTCAAGTCAACCATGAAACTCACTGGGTGACTTTGAACTCTCTCTCAGCCTAATCTACCTCACAGGCATGTTGTGAGAATAAACTTGGGGGGGAAGATTCATGTGCACTATGTTTCATAGTGTGCATGATACTTCTTAATTTATCCCCTTGTTTTCAGATTCTGAAATTTTCCTGAGAAAATAGGAAAATCTTGAACTGAAGCTTTCTTAGGTGTAGTGTGTTTGTGCACGCACACACACACAGCATATTTGAGTGAAATCCCTTATTTTGCTTGGCTGAAAAAGAATTCCCCACCTCTAAAATCTCCCACTGACTGATCTTTCACTGATCTCTGGATGTTTCTCCAGCATTCTTTGGTACTGGAAAATGGCTTCTTTCTTCAGATTTGGGAAACCTGTTCACTAAGGAGATCCCTTTTCAATGCCATGATGTGTGATCACAGCAGGAAGGATTTCCTCACTTCCCTTGAAATCTGCTTCACTCTTTCAAGCACCGCACCATTTAATTCTAACTGTTAATATATCCATGTCACTTCCCTCATGCTCAAGACCTGTAGTCAAGTGCTAACTACACACATGGGCAAAATCATTAAGAGCCACTGCCTGAGTAATATTCCCAATGATTTTTCCTGTAAGGAAAATGTCTGCCTTCCTACAAGGAAAGAGCAAACTGAGGCCTACTTCGTCAAGTATGGAGCCCATGCAAGCAGGTATTCCAGAATCATACCCAAAGAACATGCTCTACTGAACTTGGTATAACTTTTTGCTAGTGCTGGATTAAAGATTTTATGAAAATAGTATGCAAGCATGTATAGGCAGATATGCAGACCCAATTTCCCTGTCACTCATCACATCCAACACTATGCACAAAGAACATGGCCAATCTGCTTTTTAAGCCAACAGGAAAACTGTGTTCTGGGGAACCTTGATTGGTGGTTTCTCAATGAGATTATTTATTTAAAGCATTTTTACCCCACTCTTTCACCAAAAAGGCTCCCAGAGTGGCTTTCAAATATCAGCAGTAAGACAGTTTCTGCCCTCAGGCTTAGGAAGTAAAAGGCATGACACATGAGGAAAAGGAGATAAAGAGGGAGGAAACAAAAGGGAAGCTCAGACACCAGTTCTTAAAGTTACAGTTCCAATAACCAACCAGCTGGAATGGAAACCGTTCAGGCAACCTGATGGAATGGGTTGCTGCTGGGTGACAATTGAGGGCGGGCCAAAGGCAGCTGGTCTCTCAGCAGAGGTGACTGAATAGCCCTGTTTCTCTTCTTCTTATCAGTATTGGCAGACAAATTTCCTTGAAAGATAGCCTGCCAACCACATTACCAATCTGTCTCTTCAATGTGCAGCCACAGGAGAGAGTTTGGTGTTCTAGGGTGCACATGGGGAAAATGAGACCCAACGGGCCAGCCAGTACCCCACATTATGGAACTCCCTCCCTAGTGACCTTCGCCATGCCCCCTCTGTGATGAGCTTCCGCCGTGCATTAAAAACATGGCTGTTCAGGCGGGAATATGGGGTGGGTTAGGTTTTTAATGAGATTTTTTTATATTGTTTTAATTATTATGTTTTATTGTGTTTTATTGTATTTTAATTGTACATCGCCCAGGGTGGCCGGGTGACCGGCCAGATGGGCGATTGATAAATATAATAATAAAAATAAAATAATAATAAACTTATTAGGGAGGGGCCATAGCTCAAAGGGAGTGGCAGTAGCTCAGTGGTTGAGCAGATGTTTTACATGCCAAAGGATCCAGGTTCAAATTCTCATTTTTATATTTTCATATGGAATTTCACATATCCACAGAGCAAACTCGCTTCAAATGTCGAGCTCCCCTCCATGCTTCAGACCAGATGGGGGGAAAAATCAATCATAAAAAAACAAGCAGCAACATCAATATTAATATTCAGACCAATCAATTAACCAATACATACAGTGTGTTTTCAGTTTTCTCCATGCTACTCTTCTGATAGGTCAAACAAATCATAAAAGAGGTTTGGGGGGGGAACCCTTCTGGAATCAGATTTTCTTTCAAGAGTAAAGGCATCAGATGGCAAAATAATTGTTAAAAAGAAACCTAAGATAAACAAGGACAGGGACATAAAAGTGAATGCTAACATTATTAGGGCACCCACCCTTTTTTCAGGAGGTGTTAAAGATCAGAAGGAAGAATAGCAGAAAAAGTTGAATGAAGCTATACATATTTTCCATTTAAAAAGTAACATGTTCAGTGTTATTATGTGCCATAGCTAAATGTGAACTGATTATAACTTTGTAAATATAAAAAACCAATGTGAAAGGCTAGTAACATCAAATCTTAGTCACAGGTTGAGGGGAATGGCCAATAAATGGAATCTTCATAAATAATTGCTAGCTTGCATCTATGTGGAAAATTGTCTATATCCCACATCTTGAAAAGGGGTAATTTGCATGCACATTGGTGTGCTCCTGTCATCAGCTTCAGTGGAAATGGCACCTCAAGCCTTGCCCCTTCCATAACCAAGGCTTACCGTCTGCAGCACACCAGAAGTGGTTCTGGATACCAGTCAATAGTTTTATTGCAAGAAAGCAATGCTCCTAGCAACTCCGGATAATGCCAGAGTCTTTTTTAGCCCAAACATTCAAGATATGGAGCCCCTTCATGGCCTGTTCCCCAGAGGGGTAGAAGGCAAAGGGGATAAGTCCTGTCTCTTGGCATACACCCTAAGCAATTTCTCAGATGCCTGTTCCTCTGTTCCTAACAGGGATTCTGTTAGGTTGGAAGAGCAGCCCTGAAGAACCACGCCTCAGCATCTCACAGAACCTTAGTGGCACTTTCAACCTGTTAACCATCTTCCAGGCACTCTCCTGCAACCCCTTCTAGAGAGAAAAATAGTAGAGTCCTTCTGGGTCCTTAATCAATGTGCTCAATACAAAGGGTAAACTCTTCTCATAAGCAATCATTACTCCCTTTGTTTTAGTCGGTGCAGCTGCATGATATATAGGTCCATTAAAAACATCTTTAAGAAATTTCTCAGGCTCTACCTTCACCTGTATCTCCTGCACAAAACAAATGACCAGTCCATCTTTAGTTAAAGTCTTTTTTACTCTCCTATGCTTATAGATCTCTGTTTGAGATCTTGGAGAGCCATTGTTAGGAAGAATAGACGATACAGGCTAGATGGACTGGTGGCCTGTCAAGCTCCTGGCCAACCCAAGCCCAGGGGAGACCTATTTGTCATAGTAGTAGGCAGTGGAGGGGGAGTTCATAGGGGAGCACACCTTTCCCCTACAGTAGACCTGGGGTGACCTGAGGGTTCCTGTGGGTCCTCTCCTGAGTCCTGCAGAAAATCTTCAACTTCGTCCCAAACCAAGCTGTGGTTCCCAACTCTCCTCCCTCCCTCCTGCCATGGCTCAGCAGAGTAAGAGCAGCAACAAACCAGCTCAGATCCATTACCAGGGTGCTTGCTGACTGCCAGAAGACCCTTTCACCCAGGGTATACTCATGAGGAAGGTTCTAGTCAGGAGCAAACATCTACTTGTGAGAAGGAAGACCTAGCTGTGGCTATTGACAAGGTAGAAGCAGCTGCAACTGGTGAATCGGGGTCAGCAGCATATAAGCTCTGTCTTTCCCTTGACTTTTACTGGGTGAACAGTGCTGATAGAGCTTTTTTGTCTTCTTTTACTTTATTTATTATATTTATTAATCGCCCATCTGGTGATTACTTACATGCTTAGTTTGACTCAATATAATACAACTTCATATATTCATAATAGAGAGTGTCACTTAACATTACTGTCTATTCTTAAAGCTTTCCCTCCATTTCCTATTGGCCTAGCAATACAACCAGATCCTGCATCTTAATTCCTTCAATTTCACAACAAGCAGAGACAGTGACCCAAGAGCTCTGTGACTGATAGGAAAAGGAAAAATTATTCCCAGATCAAGGATTAGGTTAGCAAGCATTTTTCAAATATGTTTCCAATTTTTTGGAAATGTTTGGGAGTCTCTGATGTATGATGTGAACTATCTGTTTAAGAAGTGTTTTCAAACCCATAGAATTCAAAGAGCATATTCTTTCCTTTCTACCTCTAACTCCATTTTCTCCCTTGCTCAGATTGCATCCCTAATTGGCAAGAATTTGAAAATATTTATCTCATATATTTTGGGATTTAGCAATGATCTGCTTTATACTGGTGGAATGTTTCTGATATCTCTGATCAGAGATATCAGAAACAGAGCTAATTAACAGGCTATGAGGCAATTGGAGGACAAAGAAAAAATTTAACATGATGAGCTTCCAATATGGCACTAAAAAGTCTCAGAAGAAATATGTTTCTTTTCACTAAATGTAAGCAGTTAACCTCATGCAACACTCAAGAAAGTCCATCAGAGTCTTCCCTGGGAGTTGTGACAAGCAATAACAATGTAGCCATCTGAATCTAATTTGAGTTCAAGAATTTCTGTCATTTCATTCACAGTTTTCTTAATGCGAGAGAAATCAGTCACAAACAATAGCTTCTGTGATGCCACTTGAAATGAATCATGTTAGAATAGTGTTGGCAGGGGATCACACCAAATAAAGGTGCAGGCTAAGGGTTAATTTGTTCTTGGGGTTTTTAAAGTAGTTAGTAAATGCAGTGACAGAGGTCACTAAGGGTGCAGAGCTAATTAACAGGTCTGGGTGCAGCAGAGGGCCTTGGTTGAGCACAGGGATTAAAAGACTGGCGAGAATTATTCCTAGCAGCCCTGTGGAGCCAGATACATTGCTTTGTAAGTTTAGGTTTCTTGTGAATAAAAATACTAGTTTGTTCACTATGTGTTGTAGTAGTGGTGGTTTCATTCTTTTGGAGGCCTGACCTGATTTGCTCTGCTGTTTTATATGTTTGGCTGCTTAGCCAGGGAACCATCTGTTTATGACTCCATAAAGTTTGCTCAGCACTTCACTCTCTGAATTCAGTCTGCTTTATTCAGCCACTTCTGTTAACAAATCAAAAAGTCATAAAAAATATTCAAGTAGCTGTATGTATGGCATCTTTCTGTTATCAGATGGCTTGCTTTGTAATGGCCAGGGTTTGGTCCTTCAATCAATTTTCAGTAAGCTCAGTCCTGGTTTATGTTAAGGGATAACAAAATACTGTGTCTGAGCATTTGTAGTGTGCTTTTTCTCTTAACAGGCTAACCACACCATGCTGGATCAGACCATAGGTCTATCTACTCCAGCATTCTGTTCCCACAGTGGCCAGCCAGATGCCTATGGGAATCCCACAAGCAATACACAGTGCAAGAGCACCCACTCACGCATGTTCCCCAGCAACTGGTATTGTTGAGAAGCATACTGTCTCTATTACTGGAGGTAATATATAGCTCTCATAGCTAATAGCCATTGATAGCCTTATCTTCCATGAAGTTATCTAATCTCCTTTTAAAGCCATCCAAGTTGATGGCCATTGCAACATCTTAGTTAAACTATGGAAGTTGTTTCTGTATATGCTATTTGAAAAAGTTCTTCCTTTTATCTGTCCTGAATCTCCCACCACTCAGCTTCATTGGATGATCTTGCATTCCAGTATTATCCATTTTCACCACACCATGCAAAAAATTCTATGTCCCCCCTCACCTTTTTTCTAAGCTAAAAAGCTAAGAAAAAAGACATTTTAATATTCAAGAGAAAGGGCACGATGCTTGACACCCTCCAGTACCTCCCATTTTAGAAAGTGCTCACTATTATGTGGAAACAAGCCCCCAAGCATCCCTGGGTTTCCTGCAACAGGAAAATCAAGTTCAAGCTCATTACCTTTCAAATATTTTGAGTAGGGTCATGATATTTACTGCCCAGTTGATACTTTTACTCAATCACAAGATTTTTAATTGTTCTAATACAGTAATACCTTGGATTGCAAGTAACTTGGAGAGAGTTTTGCAAGACAAGCAAATTTTTAAATATTTATTTATTTATTTATTTAACTTGATATACAAGCGACGTCTTGCAATACAAGTACTGTAGTATGGCTTAAATTAAAAATCTCTGTACAAATTTTTTTGGGGGGGATTTCATTTTGATATGAGTGTTTTGGATTACAAGCACATTTCCGGAACAAATTATGCTCTCAATCCAAGGCATGACTGTAGATTGATTTACTAAGGCTGAAGTCCTGTACACACCTTCCTGGGAGCAGGGCCGGCGCTACCGCTAGGCAGACCCAGGCGGCTGCCTAGGGCGCGTGGCGGAAGAGGGCGCAAACTTTGCGCCCCTTCCTCGCCTCCGGCGCGCTCCTGCCCTGCCTGCCGCCTCCGCCGCGCCTCTCCGCCCGCTTGCCGGCTGCCGCCGCCGCCGCCGCACCCCCCCCGCGCGCCCGCCCGCCCGCCCGCCAACCATCTACCTACCTTCGTTCCATCGCGTCGGAGGAGGAGGCGGCGGCAGCAGCAGCCAGCAGCGGGGGCGGTGGGAAGGTAGGTGGTTGGCGGACGGGCGCGCGGTCGCGCACACGCGCGGGGGGTGTTGCAGAGCAGGGCTGCTTTGCTCCGGAGCCCCTCCCCACGGCACGAGGGGGGGCGCCTAATATAATTTGGCCTAGGGCGCCAAACAGCCCTGCACCGTTCCTGCCTGGGAGTATGCCACATTGAACTCAATGGAATTTGTTTCTGCGTAGTCATGCATAGGATTGCACTGTAAGCATTACAGACCTCCTTCAAAGGCTCAGCACAATTTTCTTTCCAGTGTTCTCCCTGGTCTGAGGACTGTAGTGCCATTAGATAAAGACAGGAAGCTGAGCTATACCAGATCAGATTCACTTTCCATCTAGCCCAGTTTCCAATTGGCAGTGGCTCTGAAGGTCTCATGCAGAGGTCTTTTGTATCACCTGCTACCTGCTCCTTTTAGGTGGAGATGCCCGGGATTGAACCTGAGCCCTTCTGCATGTAAAGCATGTGCTTTCCCCCTGAGCTATCATGTTAAGGCACAACAGCAACACAGAAGTTAATTTATCTTGGCTAATATCTTATAGAAAAAAATGGAGTTTCATTCCCAATGCAAAAACTGATTTTCACTGAGCATCTAAGAACTTACATTTTATGGTAGTAATCTTGAAACAGGTGTGGGTCAACTGCAAGCCTTCATTTAGGTAATTTATGTATCCCTTGCTCCCCAATGTATGTTAGCTGGATTACCATCCACTTTTGCAATGAAAATATTTTATAGCAAGCATTTATTTCAACAACTGCCAAAGATGAATTGAAAACATTCCGCTGCTCCTATCCTCCCCAGGAAATTAAAGGAACTAGTAGCACTTCTGTGAGGGACAATATCTCCAGATTTTTGTACAGATTCATGTTTTAAGGCCATATCATGCTGGAGTTTCTTAGTGTTATGTCTCCCTAGAGAAGAAAAAGTTCTGCAAGAGAATATCTCACCCATAATGAGTCAAGTTGCAGTTTTGCAAATATCCCAGATTTTTATCCTTATGTTTCATGAAAGCCTATATTTATTAATTTTTCTTTAAGTTATAGTCTACCTTATCCCTAAGGGGACATTATTTTCTTCTTCCATCAATCTTATTTGTAGGTTACTCTTGTTCCATTATATAAATGGGGAACTGAAGCCGAGAACAATTGATTCCACTAAGTCAACCCAGTACGCTCCTGAATAAACTTGGGTTTGAACTAGGGATGGACAGATCAGTCTATTCCTGGTCCCTGTCAGTTTTGCATGTGTTGTTCATTCATAAGGCTATTTCATCCTGTTTCTGCATCAATCTGTGAATGTTTTTAAAAGACATGAACATTTATTTATTTTCTTTTTCTTTTTTCACAAAATACGAATTTTTATATGCATTTTACCCTAAAATACACATTTCTGTATGCCTTTATCCTTACATACACATTTTATACAGATTTTGGTGTGTGTTTTTGAGCCAAGAATTATATCACAAAATTTGGAGAAGTCCACAATTTAAGGATAACTGCATTTCAATCCATGTATTAGTCCAGCAATTGCAACTAAGGTTAGTTTTCTTAAAAATGCAGACCAAAAAATCCCAGAGTGTCTCTAGTTTCAACCAGGTCTTCCAGATTCAACTTTTTTAGATAAGGTGTCCAGTTTTATTATGGAAGCAGCAGCAGCAACAGCAACTGTTCCCAGAAAGCTGCCATAGTCTATACATATGATTGCCAGATTTCATATAAGGCTGAAATTATATTTCACACATGGGTGGAATTCTAACTGAAGAAGAAGGTAAGTCCCCACAGATGGTATGAGGAGAATACTGCTATCAAACTGCTATAATCCAGAGTAGAAACTTAACCCAACAGATGTAGCACCTCACAGGCCATCATTTAGTGTTAAGCATCCAGGTCAAGAATCTAAAATGTTCTGGAGCCTTCCTTCCTTAGTCTATTTAAGTGTGTGTGTGTGTGTGTGTGTTTATTTAATTAATACATTTTTATACCACCCAATAGCCAAAGCTCTCTGGGTGGTTCAAAACAGTTAAAACCATAAAATACAATAAAATATAAATATAAGATTTAAAACTACAGATTAAATACAACAACAAAGCTAGCAGCAGCAGTTCAAATTACAATAACAGAGTTAAAACAAATACAAGATTTAAATGATTAAAATGCCTGAGAATAGAAACGTCTTCACCTGGTGCCAGAAAGAGTACAATGTAGGTGCCAGGTGAGCCTCTTTGGGGAGCTCATTCCACAACTGGGGTGCCACAACAGAAAAGGCCCTCCTCCTGGTAGCTACCTGCCTCACTTCCTTTGGCAGGGGCTCTTAGAGAAGGACCGCTGAAGAAGATCTTAGTGTCCAGGCAGGTATATATGGGAAGAGACAATCCTTCAGATACCCTGGCCCCAAGCTGTTTAGGGCTTTGAATGTTAGTACCAGCACTTTGAATTGGGCCTGAAAACAGACTGAGCAATGATGAGAGAGAGGAGGAGGAGCCATAGTAGCTGGTGACAGTGGTGGTGAGAAGGCAGACCCATATTTATTTTATTTATTTATTATATTTATACCCCACCTTTTTTCCTCCAAGGAACCCAAGGCGGCTTACATAATCATCCTCCTCCTTTCCATTTTATCCTCACAACAACCCTGTGAGGTAGGTTAGGCTGAGAGTCAGTGACTGGCCCAAAGTCACCCAGTGAGTTTCATTGCTGAGCGGGGACTCGAACCCGGATCTCCCGAGTCCCAGTCTAACACTCTCACCACTACGCCACACTGGCCATAGAGGGTGTCTCACCCAAGGGCCCTCAAATACACATATCTTCTAACACAGCACTTTCCATGTCACAAAAAAAAAGGCAACTTATATGAGATTGACATTACTACTGCCTTGCAAAACTATTGATGCCCAGATATATGGATCTGAAAAGAGAGCCCAGTGCCAAACAAGGGCTGTCAAAAGTACTGGGAAAGCTGCATTTCTGAGAAACTACTGAGGGCTTCAAACAAAAGGTGACAAGAGTACATTCTAATCTTCATTAAGCATAAAATGTGGGTGGGGGTGGGGTGCTCAATAGCAGAGAGAAGAGATCAGCCAGAAGGGCCTGCTGCTGGCAGTGTCTCCATTTCTTCAGGAAGAGAGACTACATATATGGTCCTAGTATAAGAATACCTATAGGAAGCGAAAGCTCATGGGCTTTCCGTGTCATCTCTAGCTGAGCCCTCTAATCTCTATCGTAGCTGGCTGGGGCATGCTGGGAGTTGTAGGCCAAAAACATCTGGGGACCCAAGGTTGGAGAACACTGCTCTATCGGATGAAAAACTTATATTTGGTCAATGAGCACTCTTAAAATTAGTCAACAACTGCAATAGTCTTGCTTCTGAATGACCCATGCACATTTTCTAAGTAATGTCACCCACCCTGTGACAAAAACACAATATCTATTATTTCAGCAATTTCTGGAATATTGTTCTTTTCTACAAAAAAAAAAAAAAAAGCAGATGTCCCCAAAGTAGTTTCTTCTGCTAATGTTCATTTTGATAACGTAAAATGGCATTTCCTTGACATTTTAAGGTGGTAGGTTTTTCTCCTCTTCTTGCTGAATCTCTGCTGGGTGAGATCTGAGATTTATCATGTTCTGGAGAATGTAGCATTTGTTTGGTTTCCAGGATACAATGCACTTCAGATCTCACTATGTAGGTCACTTTAAGGGGCAAGGTACATGTCATTAAGTGCATCTTTGCAGGGTTTTAAAATGCAAATTGCATCAGCTGGGCTGATAATTCATAGGATCAGAGCAGGTATGGAGGGGAGATTGAACCCTTTCTTCCCCTGCTGGATTCCTGAGAAAAATCCATCCTCTCAAGATGTTATTTGCTTGGGGAGAAATCCCCCATTGGTGCCAATAGGGGATTTCCCCACCCCAAAGCAAATACTAGTTTCAAGAAGAGAGATTTTCTTTTTAATTCTTTATCACCACCCTTCCTCCAGCTGATGCAATCTGCATTTTAACAAACTTGTGTGTTAGATGTTTAACATTACATGTAAGTTACATGCCCTTAAGAAAGAAGTGTTAATCATGCAAACATTACAGGTAGAAGTAGGAGCCTGGTGCATTTAGTATTACAAAGGGTAAATGTGAGAATCAGGCCTTAATCTTGATTAAATATCTACTCAAATATTACTTGTGTGAATGCAAGTGTATGAGAACTTAGAATAAAAGTTTGGTCATCAGAATTAGATTAGGTTGGTTCATTAAAATCTCCATGAAATTCAAAGAATGCCATGCCCTTCAATAGTGTTAACAGCATGCACAAAGAAGCATGTTTGTTCTAAAGCTTTGGAATATTTCTATTATATATATATTTTTTAAAAAAATCTATACCTTGCCCTCCACTTCAAGAATCTGCAAAGTGGTTCAAATTATTCTTAAAACACAATAAAATCCAAAAGCAATAAAACAATCAGAACAGCAACTAAAACTAACAGATCAGCAGCATTAAAACTCCCCCAAAAGGTTAGGAGCAAAATGCAGCTACAATTGAACATAATGAGTAAGTCCCTAAAGTCTTCTGGAACAGCACTGTTTCGGCAAGGTCAAAAGGGAAGAAGAAAAATTAACCTCCCTAGGAAGGGTGCTCCAAAGCTTTGGTGCTGCCATTAAAGGCTTTGTCTCAAATAATCACCCCTCCAAACTTTGACAATGGGCCTCCCCTCTCTAGCAGGGTTTCTGAAGAACATGTGGTGCTTGTAAGTTTATATGGGAGAAGGCCATATGAACTATTTGTAGAAGTAATGACTGAAGAAGCTACCAAAACCTCAGTGATATATGTGTGCAGTTAACACGGATTAGCTGTGTATCTTTGTGATATCAGTCCAAGATGTGATCCCTGATTGGCTGGGATCACCTATGTGACTATTCTTAGCAAGAAGATGCACATTAAATTATTATGCTGAGGCAGCAGCAGAGCTAGGAAACAATGTCAGCAAACAGACACTGAAAAACTGAATATTTCATCATAGTGTGAGAGTGATAAAATATCCCCACCCTGAAAGCACTACTTTTATACTAAAAAATTAAATGAGTGAAAATTTGGTGCCGACTTATATTTTATCCTCTTCTGCTTGATGATTGCTGTTATGATCTTTGCTTTATTTTTATAATAGGTTACACCCATTAAAATATTTCCTAGTAGACCTGTCAGTGTCTTCATAAGAATATTTTACATTGTTATTTAAACTTTCCATGATATCGTAAACTCTTCTGCTTGATGATTGCTGCTGTTATTATCTTTGCTTTATTTTCATAATAGGTTACACCCATTAAAATCTTTCCTAGTAGACCTATCAGTAAAATAAGAATATTTTGCATTGTTATAGTTTCCTTGATATAGTAAACTAGCACACATTTTAATAGCTGTATCATTGGCTAATTACTCTCATCATTCTTATTTACCTTCGTATTTATTCTACTAATAGCTTTTTAATATCTTCATTTTAGTTTGGGAATGCATCTTTAGTTTTGGACATATCTTAATTTTTAATAGAAAAAACAGGCTGCCAGCAAGCCATCTTTAGTTTAATTTATATATTTTAAAAATGCTTACCTATTCATTCATCATAATCATATTTCTGTACAGCCATCTTCTTCTAGTGGATATTGAAAATTGAGAAATGTGGCAATACTGAAATAGCAATGAGAGTTATTAATAACTTCTCCTATCGGATATACCATTCTCAGGAAAATCATTTTACATACTAGGTTTTCATCTGCCCTATTGATGATGTCACTGCTTCCCAACACTGAACAAATTTATTCAGCTGTGAACTTGAAACATCTAAATGCAAATGCCTCAAGCAAAGCAGGGGCTCAAAGATTTCCAAACTATTTATCACCGTTCACTACAAGTGCAATTTATTGCCTTCAGACCTTCAGCTGACTGAGCCATGAATAAAAAGAAAATCTGCTGAACCTGCTGAAGTTACTACAGTGCCTTAATTCCATGAGTCAATCATTCCTTCTTAGTTGGTTTTGACAAGGTGTATTGGCCTTCATCTTTCTCTTAGTTTTCTTCTTCATTCTTAATTGCTGCCATTTTGTTTCATGTTCCTTCAGATAATATATTATTCACAAATTGATTCCATTGCCCCAAACCCAGTGAGACAGGTCTGCTTGCAGGATTGGTTTCTGCTTCTTTACCTGCTCATTCATGCATGCAAAAGAGGGGAGAATGCATCCAGCACATATATGTGCATGCACAGAATGCTCCTAAAACTGATGCGTGCCACTGAACAGAAGATCAGTGCTGTTGGCCATCCAGCTTACTGGATGGCCTTAGATCAGTCATTCATTCTCAGCCTAACCACTGTAGCTCCGTGGGAGAGCATATTTTTGTGTTGCTTACAAAAGGTCTCTGGTTCAATCCCTGGCGTCTCTAGGTAGGGATGACAAAGACTCTTGTCTTAAACCCCAGCCAACTGCTGCCAGTCAGTGTAGAAACTATTGAGCTATATGGATCAATGGTACTGACTCAGTGGGGCTGGGTTCAGACAACACGATAACCCACACTGAAGGGTTGGGTACAGGTTGAGTGTGGGTTGTCATTGAACTGTGGGTTGTTGTTGTTGAAACGTGGGTTATTGTGTTGTCTGAGCCCAGTTGCACTAACAAGCCATGGCTTGTTAACCATGAACAACCCATGAACAGAATCCATGGTTTGTTGTTGGGTTGTGAACTGTGGGTTGTTCACCATGATTTGTTATCTCAGCTGGCTTCAGACACCATGATAGCCCACAGTTCAATAACAACCCACAGTTCGATGACAACCCCCACTCAACCCTTCAGTGTGGGTTATTGTATTGTATGAACTCAGTCATTGTAAGCCAGGTTCCCCACTTACTGGGAGCTGTGATTTGTGCAGGCATGCAGGCTGGCAGTGGAGAAAAGGCAGGCAAGGAGCTGCTACTCAGCTTCAACATGGGCACCTTTCCAGGGAGAGGCCTGCTGAGCCCATTGGCACTCCGATGGGCTTGACAGGGGTGGGGGGGTCAAAGGGGCGGACCCCCCAGAGTGAGAACTCTCTCCTTTGTTCTCACTCCAGTTCAACCTGAGGCCCCTAAAGGAAGGGGCTCCAGCACTGCAGTTGCTGACTTCCTCAAGAGTAAATCCATGGGAGAAAGAGAGTGCCGAAGACTAGTGAGACAAGGAGAGGACTGTGCACCTCCCTCCCTGCTGACAAAGGTGGAACTGGAAAAAGATCTCCAGAAGCCAAGCAAGGAAGAGAAGCACTGCTAGTGCTGCCGCCAACACCAAAATGAGGAGCTTGTCTTCCTGTTTGAAGCACAGAGGAAGAGGACCACCGGCAAACAGTGTGAGGAGCAGGCAGTGCAGCAAGGGCTTCTGGTACCAGCAGAGAGATGCTTCTTGGAGTGGGGGTGGGGGAGGTGGTCCTGGGGGGGAAAGGAAAATGGGAGGTGGGGGGAAAGATGGTGGCAGGAAGGGAGGAGGCTGCATGAAAGTGCAACTGGGACAGCAAAAGCTCATGACTCGCTGGCCACTCCCACCCAGGAAGCCACCAGCTCCCTGCCCCCACCCCAAATTTTTCGCTAGCTCAGTCAGGCTGAAGGAGGACTGGTGGAACCCCTCCCCCACTCGATACAGCATGTGGCAGCCACCATTTGAAAAGGACAGGATACATGGCGGCTGTCATTTTGAAATAACCACAGCCCAGGGGCACTGCCAACACAGTTGGGGAGTGCAAAGGCCCGAGTTATTGTCTCTTTTATCGCTACAAGAGAGAGGTTGGGATTTGCAAGGGGGAAGCCGTCCTGTGTGCAGCGCATGCAATTCCCCCTTCCCCTCAGCTCTCGGGCCCAACTAAACCTCCACTCGCTGCCACTCAGGCACAAAATGGCCCAAAGCAAGGTCCTGGTTTCCCTGCCACATGGGGGGATCATTTGTGGTACCTTGAGATCCTTGGAAAAAAGTGGAATAAAAATATAATGTATAAATAAAGTTGCTACATCTTTCAGGAAGAAGAGCAGGAACTCGACGTGAGGTTGTTGTTTTTGTTGGCAACCCTGTATCAACATCATAATCATAATTAGTGGCCTGAAACCATTCCTCAAATGTTACCTGCTCACCAGTATTCCAATCCCCCTTCCCACAAGAACAATATCTGCAGTTTTAACATGCAGGTCTTTTCCCTTGTGTATGCACTTTTGTAGCAATTTTCCTTAACTATGCTTTTTTTTTAATCAGAGAACTGCATTGCAAAATTTGGAGAAGTGTGAAAATGGAAGGCTTATTGTATTCCAGTTCGCGTATTAGTTTGGGAAATTCAAATGAGATTGGTTTGCATTAAAATGTGAACCAAAATAATTTCTCCCCAATCTCTAATTGTGGAATTATTAAATTGGTTTGACTCAAGCTTATATTCTCATAGCAAAACAAGAATGCAGAATAGATGAACTGTGTGTGCACACCATGGGGAAAAAAGTGGTTCTGAGACAAATTTTTCTATCAGGATCAGTTGCACCAAATAAAAAGTCCTTCCATGAAATGTATAGTAGGCAAATAGTCCATTGTCAGATCTATGAATAGTATTATTTTTTTTGTCATGACTAGTTCGATGTAGTTGAATATTATTATGGAGCTTCTATCCTCAGTACCAGTTATGTGGCATTATGTAAGAAAGGTATTCAGAAAAGTCAAAAATCCAGTCGCTCAGGAAGAACAACTTTGTCTTACTACTGCCTTCAATATCAAAAGGAGTATCCATGCAGCACTGGTAGTGTGTGCGACAAGGATAAGTAAGGAGCAACGGTCCCTCTGGCCCCTTCAGGCAGCATTCTTTGGCACTTTGCGGTCCATTTAATCAAGGAGACTGATGCTACCCCACACTAGTCTCATCTAAGAGCAATACCCAGGGATGGGTGAAACCCTGCTGAGAAGTCTCATTAGTTTTACTGCAACCCTTTTGGCTTCCCCTGAAATTTCCCAGATGATTAGACTGAAAAGGAACCTCCAATTAATTATATTTGAACCACACTTTAGGTGAAATCAAGTGACAAGTTAGGGACACGTGGCACCACCTACGAGACTCTGCTAGTCTTAGCAAAACTCTTTGTCTAGGGCTGTAGCTGATGGGGGCAGTGAGGTCACCTAGCTCCTATAGGGATAATCCAGGCCCCCTCTTTCATTTTAAAAAAAGAAGAAAAAAAAAACCCTCCCATTTAATTGTGGCAGTCTAAAAAAGCATGGTGGATGCATTCTATCCAGTTGCTCGTTATGAAGTAATACCGTTATATAACGTTAACCTATCTGGCCACATGTGTTTATGTTCCAGCCATTCTGCCGTGATCCTTATACTCCTTACGCCCCTGTACCGCAATATTTCTGGCAACAGGCCTGGTTTTGTCTGAGGAATGAACTCATACATTCACTTCAAATTTTGCATGAGGTGACACTTGGGTCATAACTCTAGTAATATCTGTGTGCCACACAGTGTAGAACTTTGCTAAGGAAGAGGTCCTTTGAACAGTCATCCCACCCCAGTGACCATGTAGACAGAGCAGCAGAGGTGGGCAAACAAGTCCTATGAGGAAAAGTTGAAGGAACTGGGTATGTTTAGTCCAGAAAGGAGAAGATTTGGCACTCTGTCAATGCCCGAAGGACTGTCTCATAGAAGAGGGCAATTTTTCACTGCTGCCCCAGAAAGCAGGACTAGATCTAATGCGCTAGATATACATCAACACAGCTGCCTAGTGCCTACAGTTTTGGATTCTACTTGGGGGTGTGGGTATGGGGACTGTCATGAGGACAACTTGCACTTCAAAATTCACCAGTACCCCACTGGTTGGCAGAAAGAGAGAAAAGGGGTGGACCCTGCCCATTTTTGGTTGCCAGCATGCTGCTTCCAACAGATTACCCCCAAGGAATTACGGCTCTTGACAGAAAAAATGTCCCTCACTCCTGGTGTATAGGATTGCAGCTTTAAACATCTTGGCACTGACCCAAGAAGGAAACACATGTGTATACTGGTTGATACAAATGTCCCGCCTTCCAGATTTATCACTCACTACCACCCCATTTACAGTATTCATATGTTCAGCATGATCAGTACAATTGTGATATATGACCCTGGATTTTATTTGGGCCAACTAGAAATTAAACTAAATTAAATTTTAAATCCCTGAAAATCCTTTAAAGATGTGTGGTGACTGGCTATGCAGTAGAACATATTATAGACAGACTAGCATGATGCAGTGCATATCTGACAAATTGCACTTTTTTTTAATGCATACAATCCCCTACCAGTCTCAGGATTTGCCACCTTCACAATGGCTCTAAAAGACAACCTCGGTGGCAATATGACCCTGCATATGACTCTGATCAGCATGTTGAGGTATAGTGGGGGGGGGGGCAGAAATGATTCACATAAGAAAAGAACAGTGACTTACTATTTTTTCTGTGGATCCGATTACTTTTTCTGTGGATCTGTTGACCTGCTCAATGCCATTGAGGCTATCGAGTGAGTAATGTGGCAGTGTGGAGTAAGTTGCCATTAGCTCTATGTTTTGTATTCATCTCATCACTTTACAGTTCTGGTCAAGGATTAGATATCAGTGAAGATGACCACAGATAACACTTGAAGGAATTATGGCAGATACGTTGTGATGGTGGGGCTGGTGCACTGTAAATCTACACAGCACTTCAGAACCATGAGCAAATAAGGCAGGTCCCTGTCTCAAGGACTTAGCTAACGAAATGTTGTATCAGAGAGATGGGACAGAGGAGAAAGGCAGTAAACAGTCATAGGCCTTAAAAACTGTAAGGGGACACACTTAGGGGACAAGAGATATACTTTGGCTGAGCTAGGCCTCACCAAGGCCTTTGGCATGATGATGTGGAAATCATGACCCAATCCTATTAGGGGTGGGCAAATCTATAAAGCTTGATTTCACTCAGCTTCTCATTTTTCCACTGCCAAATTGGTTCTGTTCCATTTCCACCTCAGATTGAGATGCACTTTTGTAGCAATTTTGTAGCACTTCCTCCTAGTGGTGTGTTTCAGTACCTTGGGGGGGGGCTTGTCTTGCCTCACCTTGGCGAGCAGCCCCCCCGAAGCCCGGATTCTCTGCGGCGCCGAGCGATTCTCTGCGCCGCTCGAGCAGCCGTGCCGGCAGCACAGGGTCCCATCGCGTCATTTCCAGCTGGCCGGAAGTGACGCGAGGGGACCCTGCGCCGACGCGAGTCACGCGGCAGAACCCCGCGCTGCGTTTTTGGTGTAGAAACCAGGGCAACATGGCTTAAAACGGCCATCGTGGCCGTTTTAAGCCCTGTTACCCTGGTTTCTACGCCAAAAACGCGGTGCAGGGTTCCGCCGCGTCGGCGCAGGGTCCTGTCGCGTCACTTCATGGCAGCCAGAAATGATGTGACGGGAGCCCATGCTGCCGGCGCGGTGGGCAGCGGTGCGGCGGCTCAAGCGGAGGGACGAGTGGGTGCAAGGTAAGGCCTGCGAGTCTTGGGGGGGCAAGCGGGGCCGATTTTGGCCTCATTCCAGCCCCCCAATATTCACGGTAACATCCCTACTTCCTCCAGAGTCAAGGCAGGGAAAAGAGGAGCTAGGGGTGGTCGAGCCCGGTGAGTTCCGCACACATCCCTAAGGAAAAAGACATAAATGGCGCAACAGCATTACACCAGTCTTATGGATTTATTTGGTCAATTGCATTTTAAAAAATGCACTTGAGCAATTCTAATCTAGAAGTGATGGAAGCGGCTTCATTTATTGGATTTGTGTCATCCATAAAAGGATTGATCCCTGAACCTGCTCCTGAACCGACAGCATGCATTTAAGTGCAACTTACATTGCCTTTGGTACAACTTACATGCATATAAATGTCTTAAGGGCTGCTAGGCAATTTATACAGTAATTTTGGGTGTGAGAATCTAATCACAGTGGACACTATCCTGCTCCTCCCTGGTTTAGGAGTTGGACTTGGACAGAACTTGTGTAGAGTTGTACGGTACCAAGCTCAGCAGTAACAACTGTTCATGCTGCAGTAACCGATGTGTTCTCCAGTTCATATCAGGGCGTATTCACAATGCGAGTCATAACGCAGGTTGTGTGTGTGTGGGAGACTGAAGGCTGACTATGAAGTCTGTTTGTGCGTGTACAGAGCTTCTGCAGCCTGCCCTCTCTTCATCATTGATGGGGACAAGATGATGCTATTGCCATTTTCATTGCAACGTTAGCATTTATAGCTCTCTTCCATGTACCAGGCCTTGGGAGATGTTTGCCGGCTCATAGTGAGAAGTGATTTCATAGAAGGCCATTCCATCTAGTGCTGTGTTGAAAGATTCTTCCACATTTTTTGACCTTTCTCTTTCAATTTTATAGCAAAGAAATTACTGTTGAAAAGAAATTCAAAGGAGAAGAAAGATTCAGAGAAATTCGCATGGGTAGGGCTCATGTTCTTGTGCCTACCTTACCTATGAGGTGGTTGAGAAGAGAAAGTCCTGTCTTTCACTGTACAATCAATCATCTCTCCAGCAGTCTCCCCAGCTTCCTGCCATCCAGGTAAAGGCCAGTTGAAGATTTTATGAGGTAACTTTTCCTCCAGGTTTTCAGATTTCCAAATCAGGAAGTGTGGGAAGCCACAAAAGATGTAGAGTGATGGAGAGATGTGTAATAGAATGAAAAACACAAATCCACAGCTTTCAGCCACCTCACAGTAATAAGGTAGCTCAAAAATGCCACCAAAATAAATTCTAAATACATTCTGAAGCACCCTGGGAATGAGGCAGGAATGTGGAAGCCTCTTTCATTGGGGAGGAAAACATCTGGGAAATTGGAGGACAGATTTTGTCACAGCAGCAGCTTCACCTCTTTCCTGGTGACATAATGCTGCCCTCCCCCACTTGCTACAGGGCTTTCAGGGTGGCCACCTTCCCCTCCCAAAAATGCCCTAGAATGACGCTCGGTATGGAGCACTCTGAGGGATGCAAAACGAGGGTCAGGGTGCCAACAGAGTTGCTGTTGCTGCTTGCAGTGGCAGTGCAAAAAGAAAGGAAGGAAGGAAGCTGTGCGGTGCTGTGCTGTGCTACAACCACTGCTAACGGTGAGGCCAACTGCTGAGAAACTGTTGGAGAATATCTCCTCCCCTGGAGAAATTGGGTGAAATGGTCCCCCCCAATTTCTCTGCCCACACATAGGGTGGAGAATTTTGGGAGGCCATTTATACACAGCTCTAAAATTTCCATCATGCCAAAATATGCAAGGACATGTCACCTCTAGAAGGTGATACTTCTATGTAAAGAATGGCTGTGTGTGCATTGAGAAACACATTCTTAACATTCAGAGACAACCCAACCATCAGAGACATGGGGTACCGACACTGACTGCCAACCCTGTGCGCCAGTGTTGGGTATTAGATCAGCCTTCCCCAACCTGAGGCCCTCCAGATCAGCCCCAGCTAGTATGTCCAATGGTTAGGAGTGCTGAGAGTTGTGGCTCATAACATCTGGAAGGAACCAGGTTAGGAAAGGTTGATTTAGATGGATTTAATCAAGCATGCTTAATCAAATTTAAGGTACATCTAAATTGAAGATATATTGGGATGAACATTGGTGTCTGAATCAAACTAAGATCAATAGGAACAATAAAATATAGTGGAACAGAACACTAGATGTATACTGTTGTCAGTATTAAATTAACTAGATGGCAAACATTTTGTTTGATGTTAGATCTGTATGGCACATCTTAGAGCAACCACTATTAGTTCGACACATTAAACCACTGAATATTCAATAATTCAATGAATGGATTACGTATTTTTTTCCCCAAAAAGAAAACACAGCCTGCTTAAGTAAAATACAAATGAAACCAAGCAACAGAATTACAGCTTTGTTTTGTTTTTTTCAACCAGCTATAAACATATGCTGATTCAATTACCAGTTTATTTCATTTTATTACTGATAAGCACTTAATGTTTATACAAGCAAAACAATGTTTTTCCTAGCAGCAACAAATGCAAAACAGTTTTAAGAAAATAGGAGAGGGGGGAGCACTTCTTCACAATGCATTGTTTCCCAAGTATGCTTTCTATTTCCTTCAACATGAAAACTTACCGCTTATATCTCAAGCCCATTAATATGATGAGTATCTTAGAGATCATTTGCCTGACACCCAAACAGCTGTGGTCCCTCTTCGGCCAAGGATTGTGAGGGGAAACATAGACGGACCTGAGTTCACAGCACAATATTCTGTGGCATCATCACCTGTCCTAGCCAAATCTGTTTGGTTACATGGTGACCACGCTGTTTCAAGAAGGAAGGAAGTTGCTGTTCTAGTTTTTTAAGGGTGTCAAAGCAGCAAAGGGGCATCTAACTTAAGTGCTTTCAGAACTGTGTTCTGCTTGAAGCCATCTATTGTCTTTTTTAAGGCAGTAAAGAAATCATCATTTCCATCCAGTGATCTCATTCCATTAACAGAAGACTCTTTGATCTAGTGGAAGTTTCCATGAATGGAAGTGGAAAGAAGCGATTTTCACCAATTTCCCATTGGCCTTGCAGCCACCTGTGCCTGTGCCCTTTCCCTCCCCGAAACTGTTCCAGAGAGTTGGAGAACCATAATAATGACAAGAAGGAGGTACGATAATGTGAATTATGTAACACAAAGCACGAACTGCCATACAAATTGCTCTGCCTCCACCTGTCTGCCCTGTCGAATCAACAGCTAGAGCAGGTAAAGCTGCCTTCCCCTCCATATGCATTGCACTACAACTCCCAGAATGCCCCAGGCAGCATGGTGAGTTGGGAGTTGTAGTCCAATACATCTGGACGGCACCAGGTTTATGAAGGCTGCAGTAAAGATTTATTCTGGCAAGTCTGTAGCAAAATGTGAAGGAAGGGCCCCTTTCCATTTGCTTCTCCTCACCCACACCCACTCCATGTGAAGAGAAACTGGAAAAGGAGGAGCTCCATTCTGCCATGTTGCCATCAGGATTTAATGATCAGCTGACTCCAGCTGCTACCTTCTCATATTTTTTACTTATTGCTTTTTATTTAAAGTACTTATATGCCACCTTTCAGGGCACAGCCCTCCCTAAGCAACATAGCAAACAGCAGCAGATTAAAGCCATTTAAAATTAGTGCTGTGCCAAACAAAATAATCATTCTTCTACACTTTTTCTACCATATTCATTCAATCTGCTAAAAAAGAAAGAAAGAAAGAAAGAAAGCTTTCAAAAAGAAATTCAAGGGAGAAGAGATTTTGGAGAAATTCTCATGGGCTGGGTTCAGGGTTCTTGTCCTTTCCTTACTTATGAGGTGGCTGAGGAATGTGCACGAGTGACGAGTGTCGATCTTTCATTGTACAGTCATCTCTCCGGCACCCTGTAGCCTCCTCAGCTCTCTGAATTTCAATTAAAGCCCAGGGGAAGACATCATGAGGTAATTCTGTCCATAGGGCTTTTTCAGATCAGGAATCAGCTTGGGAGGCTGCATAGCAATGGAGAGATCTGTATTAGAAAGGTCGATGGGGGAATCACGGTACCCTTGGTCACCGCTCACAGTGATTAGGTAAGGTTGAAAACACCACCAAAATGAATTATAAAATGTCCTGAGACTGCGGTTGAAAAATGGAAGCCTCTTTCATGGGGGAAGAAAACTTCTAGGAAATTTGAGGTCAGATTTTGTCACAGCACTAGCTGTGCTTCTTCCCTGGAGCTGGACACAACACTGGCCCCACCCTCCACATAGCTGCTACAAGGTTTTCAGGGGAGGAGCAGGTATTTTCAGCACCTGCATTAGAGACAAGATGTATCCACAATCACCTCTCAGAAATGTAACATTTGGAAGGTGCTGAACCCTGAAGAATGACAACTGTTTTCAGGTGAGCTAACATTTCTCAGACATCTTTCTCAGAAAAGTCCTGAGGCGCTTGCTTGTCTTGTCTTACCCTGCCACCCGCCCTAGAAATAAAAGGCCACTTTGCAGAATTTTCTCCACCACTATTTTTGTGGTGACCACATTCCCTCCCTCGACCACCCACAATGACCCAGAGCGATGCTAGGTGTGGGGTTTTGTGGAGGATGCAAACTGGGGGCCAGGCTGGCAACACAGTTGATGCTATTTCCACTTGCAGTGCAAAAGAAAAACCCCTAGGGAAAAAGAAAGAGGATGTGCTGCAAGTCTTGCCAGTGGCGAGCCCTACCTGTGAGAAATGGTTGGAGAATGTCATTTCCCACTGGAGAAATTTGGTGAAATTGTCTCCCCCAATGTCTCTGCCTACAAATGGGGTGGATAATTTCAAGAGGCTATTTGCACACAGCTCTTTACAACAACAAAACTTTATTATGGTCATAGACCAGTCACTATAAATTTAAAACAAAGCAAAACATTTGAGTACTCTGACATACAATTCAATGGGACAGGTTGGGCCGTACAGAACAAAAGTGCCACAGATGACCTGGAGGGAACCATTAAAGGAAAAAACAAAAAACTAGATGGTATTTTTGTGGTTGGGTAATACATAATAGTCCTTTGGTGGAATCAGCTATAGGTTACTTGCATGAATAGCTGTGGTATCTACCCTCTGCTTCCTGAGAATGCATGCCAGTACACAGAATTTGGCCACCTGTATAATAGTTCCAGTAGAGGAGGAGTCTGAAAGAAGTAGGGTCATTTAAAATTCATTGGATCTACCAGGATAGTTTTTTGTTAGTGGGGTAATATACATAGAATGAATATTCGTATAGAAGGCACAATACAAAAACACATGCTCAATTGATTCTACCATGCCCGAATGGCAGGGGCAAACATGCAAGAGATATGGAATGCGTGAATATCTCCCCTCTAGAAGGGCTGATGGAAGAACGTTAAATTGTGCCAAGGTGAAGGACCCTATGGTGATTGGAAAGATCAAGAACATGAAGATAATTATACGGAGTGAAGTTAAGCTATGATGGCCTATTGCAGGATAACGCAGGGTTCTTGCCCTGTCTTCCTGTAAATCAATATCCCAGATCCATTGTCTAATTATTGTTTTAGCACTGCGAGGCCCTAGATGTAATAAGGCTGCAGGGGTGAACCCATAGCATTTCAATTTCTTCTCAACATCTCTTAGCCAACTGGACACAAAGTTACAGTATCTGATAAAATCAGAGGTGCTAGTCCTGTAGGGCTAAAATGTAATTTGAACCAATAGCTAATCACGTGGAACCAAGCACATGCTTCAAGGGAGATCATCCCTGCTTCCACTCTAAGTAGGGCGTTTGGGGTACATTGTGGGATGGCCAAAATGCTTTGTAGAAATTTAGACTGCAGGGCCTCCAGAAGACGAAAGTCTTTATAGATGCTCAGCTGCAAGCCATACATAAGCTGCCCTATTACTTTGCCCTGAAAGACTTTAATCGCAGAGGGTATGTACTACAGACCTCCTTTTGAAAAGAAGAATTTGAGTATGGCTGTAGTGGTTCTTTGAGCATTCTCAGTGATGTGAGAAGAATGGGCTTTCCAAGATGCACTTCCTTGGAATACTATGCCTAGGTATTTGTATACCCTGATCTGTTCAATCATGTGACCGTTTATCTGCCATCTGCGTTTGGTGACCCTTTTACTAAAACCAAGGATTTCGGGTTTTTTGTAATCTATCATTTATTTATTTATTTATTAATTTATTATATTTATCAATCGCCCATCTTGCCGGTTCACCCGGCCACCCTGGTCGATGTACAATTAAAATACAGGAAAACACATAAAAATATAAATATTAAAACAATATAAAAAATGCCTCATTAAAAACCTAACCCACCCCATATTCCCGCCCGAACAAGCCATGTTTTTAATGCACGGCGGAAGCTCATCACGGAGGGGGCATGGCGAAGTCACTATGGAGGGATTCCAGAATGTGGGGGCCGCCACAGAGAAGGCCCTCTTCCTAGGCCCCACCAGCCTAGCTTGCTCGTGGCTGATGGAATAAGGAGAGGCCCGTCCGTGGCAGACCTTGTTGAGGCGGCCTACTTAGTGTTGATTCAGTAAGTTCTCCTCATTGTCAGTGCATGGAAAAAGCCCAAAGAGCTCTTTATAATAAATAAATAAATAAATAAATAAATAAAGATAATATGGCTGTGTCATCTGCATATAATAGGGCTGGAATTAATCGATTTCCTAGTTTGGGTAGGTGTAAATCTGGGTGTGCTATGGCCTGAACCATTGAGTTAATGTAAAAATTGAATAAGGGGGGGGGGCAGAATACATCCCTGTTTCACCCCCCTGCTCAACTGGGACCAAGTTGCTCTTAGCGCCTCTCTCTTTTTCTTCTTGATTAATGATTTGTATTGTCTTTTCCGAAATTGCAGATCTGGAGGAATTGTATGGCATTACTCAACCTGTATTGTTTAAATTGAGATACTAAAAGGGTCTTAACAGAAAGACATTCTTGATTGAACCATGGTTTAAAGTTATTGGTGGCTGATGAAAAGCCAATAGGATGGGGAGGTCCTGATAGTAGCTCTTGCAAGCTGAATATTAATTTCTGGTATACTTGAAGGACTCCCTTGGGGGCTTCACGGCGCTTTAAAAGCACATGGAGAGGAGGAATGGTTATGAGCCTAAATGTCTGCTCCCCCACCACGCACACTGTGGAGAGCCCTGAAACTAATTAGGAGTACTAGAAATTAGGAAACTGGCAACTTGCTGCTTATATAGTGCCAGGATCAAAGAACATTAAGTAGACAAGAAATCAGTGCAGACAACTGGCCAGCCTAAAAACAACTCAGTCTTTACCCAAGTCATGAGTTGCTCATACTGAAGACCCAGGCCAGAGTCAGAGAGGCTCTATAGAGCCAGATGGAAACTCATTGTCCCTTGTGTCGATTGATCCCTACAGAGTTGGCAGCTGCAATACTTCCCTTGGCCACCCACACTGGTGGTCCTGCAGTAGAGCAGACAGCAGCTTGTGGTGGTGGCAGGGAGCTCCAAATTGGAACAGAGTCATGGGCTCAGGGTGGGGTGTTTCATCCTTTCCTCCTGCCATTTTCCTGATCTAAATCTCCCAAGCTACTTCCACTAGGTAAAACATATACCTCCATTTTTCCCTCTTTGGGCAAACAGTAGCTTTGGGGAGCAAGAGTGCAGCACAAAGAGTTAAACCTAGGACTGCTGCTCCAGCCCAATCCAAAGGCATCCAGCTGCTTTAATCAACCCTGATACCCTGCTATTCTACTTGGTGTCCTGATTATTATATAATAAATAATTATATAACAATGTCAGTTGCTCATGACCCAGCTCTTCCTAAGCCCCATCAATCTTTGGCTGCATGTGGTTAAATAAATGTATTTCAGTTTGCTTGTACCTTATTGTTTGACTTACATGGTAATCTTGATTTCATTTAGTTATATATTCTTCTCTCTCAAAAGTATGGGTTAATTTATGTTGGTTCATTGTTTTCTTTTCTATTCATTTTACCTTTGTATTTTTGTATTCTGTTGATTAACTGACTCAACAGAATTCTGAAAAAAGAAATACACACACACACACACACACACACAACTATAGCACAATTAAAACAACAACAAAGAGGTCACAGAGAACTAGAGGGCAAAGACTTGTTCTCTGCTCTCCCAGAGGGTAGGACTAGATCTATTGGGCTTTTGTCACTGCGTGGTAGATTTTGGTTGAATACTGGGAGAAATGTCTTGATGATAAGTGCAGGTTAACAATGGGACCAGTTACCTAGGGGGTGATGAGTTTTCCACCACTGGAGGTCTTAAAGTGAAGGCTGCATAGTTGTTGGAGAAGCTCTAACTCTGGATTTCCTGCATCAAAGTCCTCCAACTCTTTGAATCCAAAGCTATGATTCTATGATACATTGGGAGACATGATAATGGAGCTCTCACGTCATGTGTAGTTTGACCCTGAGTAGCCAACTTCATTAAACCAAGCAATATTATGTCCTAAAATGTTGTAAGGGCACAATCCTATGCAGGTTTAGTCAGAAAAAGTCCTACAATCCCCAGTATTCTGCAGATAGCTATGCATAGGATAGCATATGATGACTGGGGAATGCTGGGAGTTGTATGACTTTTTTCAGTCTAAACCTGCATGGGATTGTGTCCTAAGAGAGATAATGAAAAAAGAAGGATAAGAATATCTTCTGAACAAAATACGTCAAATGGATATCTGCACTTATTAAATATTTTACAAAATTTACATGTTATATGGCTTTTTGAAACTCACAACTGCAAATGAAGAAAAGGCATACTAAATCTAGACAAGTGAGAATTTCAGCCTTGGGTCAACCTTCATCCAGCATTTTTATGCGGCCTAGCATAAGTTGTATCTGGGATGCCCCAGTCACCCCAGATAAAAGTGCCTCAGGCAAGGCAAATTGTGCATATGAAAGGCTTTTGTTTTACTGATAGTTTCTCATAGACTGTTAGGATCAGAATAAGAATGGATTTCAGTTTATCAGCCAGTTAAGGTAAGTTCAGACTTAATCTTTCCTGCAGCAATGTAAATCCAGGAAATCTGCATAACACAAGAGAGGCCTATTCAAAACTATTGACAGTCAATTAGCAATTGAAAAGCCTGAGGCCAATAAAACTAAATCATCATAACAATGCTTTCCCTCAATGGATTTCTTTTCTTTTTGAAGAAGGTGTTTGCTACTGTTCTTGGCTATCAAAAGAGACTAAGATGACCTGTGGATGGCTGCTACTGTTCCCACATTGCCTGAGGTCACTAAAGCACCCCAAATAGCCTATGGTTATACAGACTTTTGGGAACATTTTATGGGCCAGGCATGTTTGGTTTATAGTAAAAAAAAAACAACTGTAAAAGGCAGGTGGATGAAATCTGGGGATATTTTTTACTACCCTGTATTTGACAATGTCCTAGCAGGACAGGATTGTAGGTCTACACAACGAACAAAATGTGAGCCTGGGGTAAGAAAATCCCCCAAGATGCAGGATGAAGGTCAATGAAATTTCACTGATATGGTAATGTTTATATGACACCTAGCCACTCACTAACAACCAGTTCTGCATCTTCTACCATTACCCTTTATCATCTTTCCCACCAACATTTTGGTGTCATTACCTGGCTGAATATTTGCTTATTTTATATAGAGATAGAGATAGATACACACACACACACACACACACACATTATGGTGTTACTTAGTAGGGGGACATGGAATGTATTACAGTTTTCAAGAGATATATGACTTGGAACTGCACAATGATTTAAAAGGAGTGAACATTTGGGTAGAGAAGGAATTTTTAACATGGTGCTATCTGACAATAAAATGGTGGGGAGGAGAACTCCATAGGTAAGAGGATTAGGATAAATCAAGAATAACTGCCAATTTCCTAGAATAGCACAAGGTATCAAAGCTTTAAACTCTTTCTGCCAAGTTATAAACCGACTTGTGGCAGAGAATAAAATGAAGGCTTTTTTTCAGCTTTAAAGTAATGGCTTATTTGGAGCTTTTCACAGAACCAATTACATGAGGAAAAATTAAATCCCCAAAACAACAATATTGATTTTAACCCCAATTATTGGAATGACTCCACTGGGATGTTAACAGAGGTGAGTAAGCCTTGGTAGACTAGATGCAGATCCCATACTAAAATCACTCTTAGATACAATAGGCATTTCCCCTCCTATCCTATATATGGCCATTTGATAAATGATAAGGGCTGCATCCAGTGTGGTCACAGCACTAGTGCTAATGACATTGTGCTGGTGTAACCAACTCTAGCTCAATGTCATTAGGCAAAGGGAAAAACTGATTGCTGAAGTTCAGTGGCAAATCACTGATTTTACTTTTGCCTAGCAAGTGTGAATGATGCGCTACCATTCGTTGATGCTAGCACAATGTCATTAGTGCTAGCACTGTGACAGCACTGGATATTAATGCAGATTCTGGATCCCTTGGGGATGTGACCAACTGCAATAAAAAAATATCCATATTTCTAATAAGGCAATTGGCAAAACAGGAATAAATGTATATTCTTTCATTTCTATCAAACGTTTTAGCTTCCACTTTCATGACTGACAGTTAGGAAAAGAGTTAGAAGAGCAGAACACTAAAGCACCCAGGGTGACAGTTATACAATGTTAGCGCTGTGGATGGAATTCCCAGGGTGCAACAGAAGTACAGGACGTGGTATTATCTTCCAAGTTCAGGCGATTTGGAGTCAAGGCATCCAGTCTATAAATCCAAAAGTTTTCCCTTGTTTCAAGAATTGTCAGATTAAATGGCTTTTCTGCAGGAAATATTGCCATATCTGAAAGGCTGTAGCCATCATCGATTCATAGATCATAGAGCTGAAAGGGGCCTACAAGGCCATCGAGTCCAACCCCCTGCTCAATGCAGGAAACTAGAGGAGGGGTCTCCCATCCAAGTAATAACAGAATTAAAGTGTTTTACCACAGGTTGTACACCTATGTACACCAGTTGCTGGGGAACATGGGTAGGAGGGTGCTGTTGCCTGCTTGTGGGTTTCCCAGCTGGTTGGCCACTGTGTGAACAGAATGCTGGACTAGATGGAGCTTCGTCTGATCCAGCATGGCTCTTCTTATGTTCTTAAGGAGAACACTGCATACGTCTGATGAACTGGGCTCTAGTCCATTAAAGCTTTTGCCACAATAAATATCTTTGTCTTCAGTAAGGTGTCACTTTCTTGCTATGGCGGTCAAAAGGGCCTCCTAAAATTCTCCATCCTATTTGCAGGCAGCAAAGGGGCAAGGGGCCTCACTCAATAAATATTCTTCAGGGTGGGGGACAAATTCTCCAACAGTTGGGAAAAGAAAGCTCTCAGAACATTTCTTAGATAACCCTTTTCTGGGACATGTTGGCAATGGCTCAGTTAATACAAAATGAAGTGATAGTTCACATATAAATATTAAAATCACATTTAACGTACAACTTTAAAAACAAGTCCAATTCCAATAATAATCATACTCAGTATATAAATACGGCAAACAAGTAAATACATAAATATCAACCGATACAGGGAGCACGGGGCTGTACATTTTCTAGAACCCTCCATGGGATTGGAAATGGGACCAGGCTACCTGAGAGAGCGCATGATCCTCCCATACCAACTTAGCTGGTCACTGAGGTCACCGGATGGCCTGCTGCTGGTGCTTCCTGTTCCTCATGGACCTTTGGCCCAATTGGAGTCCATCAGGAGTGGCACTCCCTGCCTCTGGAGCTCAGGCAGGCTCCAACATTGTGCTGCTTTTGGCACCTGCTGAAGACCTCCTTGTTCCGGGAAGCCTTCTCTGCTTCCAACCACCACTGTAATTGTTACTTTGTTTTCAATGTATTGTCTTTGTTTCTTTCATCTGTTTTTGTCTTTTTACTGTTCACCGCTCCAGAATCTACTTAGATATGGAGCGGTATACAAATACTAATACTAATAATAACAACAACAACAACCCTGCTTTATCAGGGAGGGTTCTATTTGCATTCAAGTAAACATGAACAGAAGCCTCCTCAGACCTTCCCGCTTAAGATGGGGAAGGTCAGGAGCACTGTGGGTGGAGCCAGCACACACAGGGACGTGGGGCATGGCCAGGACTCTTATCCCCATGCCCCTTACATAGATTGATATTTCCTGTTCACACCTGGACAGGGCTATTATTTTGCTTTCATATTCCAGTCGCAGAGCTTTTGATTCATTTATTTTTTTAAAAAATTAATAGTATCCAAAACCCTGTGTTACAAAGCCATAACTGATGGCTATTGTTGACCTGACAAATTACCAGGCCAACACAACTTCTTTGTTCTTTGTTTTTCTTGCCCTAAATCATATCTTAAGTGGAGGAATAAAGATTGACAGATGGGCAGAGAGCCACTACGGCTGTAGCTGTATCTGGCACACACTCAACAACACTTGGCACATGTAATAAGATCCATCTCTATGAGCCAACGCAGCTTTAAAAGGTTAACAAATGTATAGCTGCATAATGTTCTGATTCCTGGAGCAAATCTGTTCAACTCTGTCACATGTGCTTGTCCTCAGTGAAGATTAGCTGCGCAATAACTTTGAAGTGTTAAAACAAGTTGTGTTTGAGTTCTGGGAAAGCAAATCTGGCCACAGTGTTCTCAACAAAGCAGGAAATGTTTGCCACTTCACAGCTCAGTACAGGACTGGCTGACATTTCTTGAGACTTTCCCAGATCTACGGCTCAGTTTGAGAAAGGTCATTCTCAAGGGAATTACTTAAGGGAAAAGTACAGTGGGTAAAAAAAACAGAGCTTAGTTGCATTTATTTATTATTTATTTATCATTTACTTATTCATTAGATTTATATACTTCCCAGCTGGTAAGTGCTCTAGGGGCAGCTGATAATCATAAAAACAAACAACAGCAACAACAAAATAACCAAGAATAAATAAAAAATAATAATACAGCAATTACAAGGGTGAAAATAATATAATATTAAACATTAAAAACTTTAAAATATTAAATATTAAGAAGCCAGCAGTAAAATTAATAAAGCAATAGATTAGAGGTTAAATGCTTCTTTAATGAGGATGGTCTTTAACCTGGCATCTAAATGTATTCAGTGAGGATGCCAGGCGGATTTCCTTGGGAATGTAATTCCACAGATGGGGGGGGCACCCTTGAGAAGGCTTTTTCTCTGGTAGCCACTCATCACACCATTGTGTGCGGTGGAACCCAGTGAAGAGCCTTGGAAGATGATGGAATTATTTCTTCTGTCTGACAGTATACATATGAAATTACATCCCTGCATTCTCAGTTGATTAATCCAGAAAACTCACCACTCCCTAGACCTGTACTTAAAATCACTAGTGTAGACAACAGTCCACACTTTATAATATGAATATCGGTACATTAGAAAGGTCGATTACAGGTTTGCAACTCGGTGCCTGCCAGAGGTTTGGACTACAATTCCCCCACAACTCCTGATCAGTGGCTATGCCGGTTGAGGCTGCTGGGAAGTACAAAACTTCTGGAGGGCCTCAGATTGCTTACCCCTGAGGTAGACAAATCTGCTTGTTCCACAACCTTTCATTCTGGGTGATTCACACAAGCAGCCACATCTCCCATCCCACAATACAATTCAGCCCCAGTTACCGGATTGTATGAAGAACCATCATTTGTGAATCAGGGCTATTCAGGGGCACAGCCAGCAACAATGACTGGCACAGGCAGCAATTTCTGCAGTTCTAGTAGAACATCATCCAGATGCTGCCATCATGTGCATCACTGCAGGCTCTATCCATGTATAGTCTGGCCCCACCTGACATGTCTCTGTATGATCCCATATGTGGGACTTGGTTTGGAGAAATTACTTGTGGGTGGAGAGAGAAGTTGACTCTGCCATGCAGTCTTGAATATGGACCATGATGGAGTTACCATAACAATTCCCTCTTAGCCATAGGCTAATCCAGATCTGGAATGTGTGGTTTCCAACCTATGGCCCTAGAGATCAGTTGCTGGAGCTGTAGGCAAAGTGACATTGCTGGCCATGGAGCAGGGGGAAATGAACTGCTTCAGGCAGCATCATGAAAGGCAGAAATTGGTATCCAAATGGTGCAGCAAGACTTTTTTAAAAAAGTATTTCAGCCCTGTTTCAGGAAACAAAATGTCTTGGGCCAACACTGCAAAGCAGGCAGAAGACGCTGCTCTGTTGACCAGCCAAGAGCTGGTAATATTTATACCAGACCTAGCCAATCCAATTAGAAAGGCCAATGCTGCACACCTGTAGACACTTTGGTACCTAAAGATGGTTGAGAGCCCTGAGCCCAAATGGTCCTGTCAATCTGCTCCTGCTAGGCTCCCAAACACCACTGACTTCGTATCAGAGCAGCCATGATGAAGCTCATCCATTTTCAGCTCTGTACAGCTCTGTGCAGAAAAGTCCAGCTCTGTGCAGGCTATTTGGAATTTTGCTGAATCTTAGTGATAGTCAATGTGAGACCTTGGCATCTTAGTTGATTATAAGGATCTGAGGAGGAGGAAATGTCATATCTAATTAGATGCTAACAGGAACCACAACAGGGCTCACAGAGAAAGTGGCACTGTAACATTATTAGATTGTTTTGAGGAATTTGCTGAAATATTTCAAAATGACCCATGCAAAAGTCTGCTGAAAAGCAGGGTCCTAGTTACACTTCACCCTAGATACGCCTTGCATAGGTTCATGCATGGGGATGAAATTGAAGTAAAATCTGGGCCTGTCCCTAATCAGTTTAGAAAGATGTTCTGGGCCATATACATTGCCGCCGCCGCCATCATCATCATCATCATCATCATCATCATCATCATCATCTATTTCTCCTCCTCCTATTTCTTCTCCTTCCCCTGCTATTTCTCCTTCTCTTTTTCCTGTTTAGGATATTTTCCATCCCCCATCCCCCACCCTGATATGGTTCAGATAGAGACAACAGGATCCTTTGCCCCACTGCATCAGCTGGGTAAGTATGATTTCATATAAAATTGCTATGAAACTTAGAAATGCTTGTTGCAGAGTAGGTGGGCAAGAGGAAGTTAGTGGAAAGAGTCAAAATCTTCAGTTAGGGAGATAGGAAATATTAAGGTTAGAATTCCTATTCCAATTACATTGAATTTGTATTACATTGAAATGCATTGCTTTATCATTGAATACCATTCTTAAACTGTTTCATTTATATCATTTCCCAAACATTTATGTATCTTTCTAAGAGTTTATGATATTATTTTCTAGATGAAAATAATATCATTTACTGTATGAAGCATTGTGTATCAATAAACTGGCTGTTTCATTTCCCTTCAAATCTTGAGTCTGTGGTCTTTGACAATGGTTAATCCCCCCCCCCCAATGCATTCAATTGCAAAAGTATAAATCCAAACTTAGGGAAGATCACCGTTCCTTGATAATTCACTAGGGTGAATCCCAGCCTCAGGACAGGAGATTCCTTGTTCAAGCTCTAGGGTCCTTGATATCCCCTTATTTTCAGGCAAAACTAGTGTCTCACTTGATCTCATTGTCAGTTTACATTATATTCATACTAGCTGAAGGACCCGTTTTTCAAGCAGATTAAAAAACCGATTACTTTCTACTCTGCGGACGGTGTAACATCTAAGATTTAATGAACTGTGTAGCTATGTGGCCAGTGCTTCTTGGTCCACTATATTTGAAGTTTTACCCTCCGGCCCTAATATCAAAAAAGTTACTTGGTTTGTAACCTTCATCTTGTGGAAACATGCAACTTCATGTTCTTTGAATCTGGGGTGCCAAAGTCAGCCCAGAGAAAAGTGCCTCAGGCAAGGCAAATTGTGCATATGAAAGGCTTTTGTCTAACTGAATGTTTTCCCCTATGCTGTTAGGATCAGAATAAGAATGTATTTCAGGTACTTAACTTAAGGTAAATTCAGACTTAATCTTTCCATCTGCAATGTAAATGCAGGAAAATTACATAACAAAGGCAAGGCCTAATAAGAGCTGTTAGGAGTCAATTAGCAGTTGAAAAGCCTGAGGCCTATAAAACCTTACATCTTCTTAACAATGCTTTCCTTCAATGGATTTCTTTTCTTTTTGAAGGAGGGGAAAGTCCTACCAGGAAAGGATTGTAGGTCTACTTATGTGAAAATTACACCACAGAATGTGAGCCTGGGGTAAGAAAAGCACCCCAAGATGCAGGATGAAGGTTTAAACAAATTTTCACAACAAAGTTTTTATTAGTGATCCATAAGCAACAACCATGCCAAATTTCAGCTTTCTAGCTTAACAGGAAATAGGAGATACATTGAAGAGTCAGTGAGTCAGGGCTTTCGCTTTTATATATACAGTCATGCCTTGGACTGAGAGCATAATTTGTTCCGGAAATGTGCTTGTAATCCAAAACACTTATATCAAAACAAAATCCCCCCAAAAAAATTTGTACAGAGATTTTTAATTTAAGCCGTACTACAGTACTTGTATTGCAAGACAGTCGCTTGTATATCAAGTCAAATTTTTTAAAATAAATATTTAAAAATTTGCTTGTCTTGCAAAACACTCTCAAACCAAGTTACTTGCAATCCAAGGTATTACTGTATAGATAGTTCTGTGTAAGAGAATAGCAATGTTGTCTTGAAGATATTATACCATGTCATACTCTAAAAGCATTGGTACATCTCAACATCCCTTCATTATATCCGGAAAGATTAAAGTTCCAGATTTCATAGATCATAGAGTTGGAAGGAGCCTACAAGGCTATCGTCCAGCCCCCTGCTCAATGCGGGAAACTAGAGGAGGGGTCTCCCATCCAAGTAATAACCAGGCCTGACCCTGCTTAGCTTTCCACGCTCAGACAAGCTGAGCCAGCGTGAGCCACAGGCCTGTATATGTATGAGGCCCTTTCTCTCTGAACTTCATCAAAATAACTGTGTGCACAAAATCTGCAATACTTTTCTGCCCAGAAAGAGCTTGGAAAGATACTTCTGCAGACAGTTGAATCAGCTTTTATTGATGCTAACTCCCAACTCCTCCATCTATTATGGGTTCCTGCAGTTGGTTTCTTTAGGTCTTTTGTGAGCACTAGTCTCTTTTATGGGTTTCAAAGAATAATAATAATTTTAAAAATCCTTATGATTTCTGCTTCAGTTTTTTTATGGCTTGATACTTATCTATCTCCCTTTGTTCTACTGGACTGGTTTTATGACTCAGTGGTTGTAAAAGTAAGAATTTGCTTTGATTTCCTCCATGGTGCTTGATTCAAGTTGCTTTTTTTCCTTGCTTCAGTTTACCCTAATCTCTCAATTTTAACTTTATACTTTCTTTTCCTATACTATGAATTTGACATGCCCAGAAGAAGGAAAAAATCAAGGGCAAAAGAAAAATTAGAAGTAGTGGAAGAGGTCTTGCTTTGGGTAACCAAGAATATATATACAAGGCTGCTAGAAACATAGCTTATCCTACCCAAGACCTTCCTAGCTATATTGTTCATTTTGCTCCTTCCCAATCTATAGACTCTCTGCTTAGATCAGTCTAGGTGTATATTAGGAATCTTTCCCCCCCTTTTCCCCTTAAAATTCACCAGACAGGGTTTATTTTTTGGAAATGTTAACTAGGCAACATATAAGATAATAATTCAAATGTATGTGCCTATTCTTGTAAGGCCACAGACTTTTATTAGAGCTGTGCTGAACATTCTCCGTTTTCAATTTTTTGGTAGACACTAGGTATCCCCCCCCAAAAAACACACACACCACTTGATTAAATGTTCATCGTTTCCGTCATTTTCAGCCCCATTTATTATCCTGGCTACTTATTATTCCTCCTTTCTGGATTAGTCATATGAGTGGTCACAAGCAATCAAGGATCATGCAGTGAACAGGATGATGTCACTATGTAGCCATTCACATTTCACTATGTGATGATGTCTCTCAGAGCAAATGAGGGCAACTGCTGGCAAAAATCAATGAATATTGATATAATATGTGGGTAACTTTTCTTTTTTCATTTTTACAATTGTATCGTCCAGCCCAAAAGGAACAATATATGGATTTGTTTAGTTCTTACTGAATACAATCCTGGAAGACATTCTGCACTCCCTAGCCACCACACCATTTTTACCTTAAGCGGATTTACTAACTATATTTAGGTTCTCAGAGTAAATTCAGCTCTGTGCTGGAGGAAAAATAACATATTATGTCCTTAGCCTTATACATGGATGCGCTACAGAAAGGGAATCTGCCCAGTAGAATTAATACTGCCCATTTTTCTTGTCACTGCCCTTTCCCATCTGTTCATGAGGGAGCTTTGCCCACTTAGGAGGTGGCATGCCAGTTTCAACGGGGCATTAAAGCCATCCAAAGATATGCTTGGAGAGCAATTCTGCCGAACATGGCAAGTGCCATATTTTCTGCCAGCAGGACCTTCTGTTTGTAAACAAAGCCAACTCCAAGCCAAATGTTTCATTATACAGGATTATATCTGTAGCCACCTGTGGACGTTTTGGGCAGCACAAACCCCCACCCCTGGTTATAGAGTCTCTTCTGGTATTTTGCTGCAGTTTGGCGTCAGCATTTTTAAATGGAA
This sequence comes from Shinisaurus crocodilurus, assembly GCA_021292165.1. NCBI lineage: Eukaryota > Metazoa > Chordata > Lepidosauria > Squamata > Shinisauridae > Shinisaurus > Shinisaurus crocodilurus. The sequence continues at coordinate 69,221,633 of CM037879.1, forward strand.
AAATCACATATCACACTCATTTTGTTTGATTGCCTCAATGTGTTTTAGTCCAACTCTGTTCATTCAGCCATGAAGCTTCATGATATGTCCCCTTTCTCCAAAGTGAATTATAGTTGCCTCGATCAAACTTTTTCTCTTCCATGGAAATCTGTGGAAATAAGTGGAGCAGTTCATCAGATTCAGCCATAAGAGATGAGCTGAAAGGGCAAATCCCCATGACCAAAGATGACAGAAAACATTTAATACATCCTTCCCCAACCTGGTGCAGTCTGGAGGTTTTGGTTTATAACTCTCATAATCCGTGACCATTGGCCATGCTGGTTGGGGGCTGATGGGAGTTGTAGTCCAAAGGATCTCGAGCACATCAGGTTGGGAGAGGCTGGGTTAATGCATGGGCTCATTTAACAGAAAGCACCAAGGCTCAACCAACAAGTTTCAAAGTGGGCTGCTTTTGGAGGTATTTGAAACAGTCTTTAACAGACTGAGTGGTTCTGAGACGGATGTTCATCTCAGAACCAGAGCACTGCATTAAAAGCTGCTCTTAAGAAATCAGAATCAACGGCAAAATCCTAATCTAGGCTAGCTATTTCCAGTCACTTGAGTGGTGAGAAACACTTTCCCCACTAGAGAACTGTGTTAAAACCTGTTCCAATTGCACCCTGATGAAGAACACCCCACCTTGAGTTGGGACTTGATGTTTCATTTTAAATGTTACATTCTGTCATCCCTTTTTAAATACATGATATAATGCAACAAATACATACGTACAGAGTCTTCCTGAACCATGCTGAAAGTGTTCACACACAGGCCATTAATATTTTCCTTTCAACGCTCATATTATATAAATCAAGGCAACTGCATCCCTAGGCAGGTGTTCATCCTGCATGCGTAAGGGTTAAAAAGGGTACGGGTGTGCACACAAGTGCCGCCCCCCCCCACATCCCCATGTGCACAGGCCCCTCCCTCCCTGTTCCTGACCTTGCCACATTAACAGCCAAGCTCCAAAAGGGGCTTCTACTCACGTTCACTTGAACATAAGTAGAACCCATCATGTGATCGGGAATCCAGTCTGCATTTACAGGAAAGAGAGAAATCCGTGAAACTCTCTGCCAAAACAAGTAGGAAACCCCATCCAAATGGAAGAAACAAAACAAGTCAGGGCCAAGTGACACTACCCAGGAAATCAACGTAACCCTTCCCACCTCCACCCCTAAATGGACAGAGTCGGAAAAACCAAATGTTGTTCCTTTTAAAGCAATGTCTGATGTCCCTTTCTTTTACTGCAGGGCACTTACTTTGTTGGATATGGGTCTGCAAAGTGAAATGTCCCCTTCATTGAAGTTGCAGTCACCCAGAACTCGTTGCAATCTTCCTCATGCTTTTCCAGCATCTCTACTCCTTTTAGACCATATAATATTACTTATTCTCTCAAAATATATTTTGTGGCTGTTCTGAAAGTGTTCCATTAGTCACATTAATTATGCATCCAATAAAGTATTTTTAAAAAAATCTTTATGACTGTTCAGAATACAGAAGGAGCAATGCAGCCACTTTACTTCTGTACGTTGCCAAACAGTGCTTGTTGTTGCATAGCAAAGGATATTTGGTTTCGCTGGCCTGTTGGTGGGCATGTATGTGATTTCTTCAGCCTGTACACTTTTGTATTGTTTTGGTTGCTTTATTTAGCAGTAGAACAGCAACACTTCTTTTTCTTTCTATTTGATAAGACTGTGGGGGAGTTTCCCTGCCAGTGTCCTTATTGGTTTGAATCCTGACATAGTCATACTTCGAACGGACCTATTGAAATCAACGGGACCTATTGAAACCAATCGGGCTTTATTTAGTCAGGACTAATGTATGCCCCATTGTTTTCAACAAGTCTACTCTAAGTATGACTAAACCTGAATCCAACCCATTGTTTTTAGGATAATCAAATGAAGAGAGCAATCCTATTGCCCCTAGATGACATCTGAGGAGCTATAGGATGCTGAGGATCCCCACCCTCCGCAGGCCATAGACAATGCTACAACCACAGTGCTGGAGGGTTATCCAAGCAGGGGTCTTCCCCCCTCACCCTCCCTACCACTGCAGAAAGCACCATGGCAATTTCCTTTCCTGAGGTTGGTGTTGCAACCTGAGGAGGGAATGAAATGGGCGTGTTGGGAGTGGGCCAGTGGGCCAGTGGGCCCGGAGCAGGGCCGGCGCTACCACTAGGCAAACTAGGCAGTTGCCTAGGGTGCATGGCTGAAGAGGGCACAGAAACGCTGCGCTCCTCTTCGCTGCCGCCGCCGCGCCACCCCCGCCGGGCCTCCCCTGCCCGCCGAAGCCGCCGCCGCGCCGCCCCCACCCGCTGCCACCGCCGCCACACCTCCCCCGCCCGCCGCCGCCACGCCTCCCCGCCCGCCCCTGCCGCCGCGTAGGAGCCTGCACTTTGACCTCAGAGCTGGGAATTGGAACTCGGTTGGTTCCCCCTCCCCCCCTCCCTCGCAGCTGGTGCAGAAAGAACCACACTGGCCGCTCTCTGAGGTTGGGAAAGTGACCTTGGAGGAGGGGAAAGGGGGGAGGGCAGGAGACTGGAGTGGCCAGGATACAAGGTATTCTGAAGCCGCTCCTGCTTCCTTCCCTCCCCTTCTGAGACGCTTCAGCTAGACAGGCGAAAAAGCCCATCTAGCGAAAATATCGCCTCCACCCTTTCTCCGTCTCTGCATTGGATGCCCATAAGCCTCCAAGTTCAGGGATTGCGCCCTAGGTCTCTAAAATGCCTGAGAGAAAAGAAAGGTGTTTGACCAGTGCCGAAAATGTAACAATGTAGGTGCCAGGGAAACCTCTTGGGTGGGTTCATTCCATAAGTGGGGTGCACAACTTTCAACGGCTTACAAAGGGAAGCAACAGGGAATGGAGGACGATATTGATATGTGCCTTCAGCTAATAACACATGACATAAGTCTGTGGAAAGGGTAGAATTTGCCAGGGTCTTTTATCACATGGAACTGCATATCTGTTGATAATGGGCTTCTTGCTGGTTTAGCGAACTAATAGGAATGTTCAATCCAGAGTTGAGTTGTGGTAAATAATCATTTGAACTGTAGCAGTGCTTGCATCAGCCAGCATCCAGGGTGACATTTTTGTCACTGTACATTGCAAACAAAGTTACCATAATGGTTCTCAGTTGTCTAACTCATTTTCTGTTCTTTGGCATCTTTAAATCTCCCCAGCGCAGACATGGCACCACGGCACTTCCTTGTAACCATAACCTGTCTCTCTGGCTGCATGTCTACTATCAGAAAACCTGGCTCCAAATTTGAAAGCATTTGACAGATGGTTAATTATGATGGCAGCCATAAAGAACACTGGGAAGGATTTTGAAAGCAGATGATTTCATAGGGTGCCCTACTGTGAAGAAAGGGAAAGACTGCTTCATGGCTACCAAAATTCATTAGATTTGGGATTAACCAAATGTTGGTTTAATTTAGTAGATATAAGGTGGTTGTGTGCTTCAATGAACTCTCATTTAAGTAAACAGGGAATTAACTTAATGTGCATTCACACATCATATACTCATATCACAGTCATTTTTTTGAATATAGACAACAAAGGGTCTTATGGCACCTTAGGGACTAACAAATTTGAATACATAAAACCAATATCATTTAGTCCTGGCAAGAGAGCATTTCTCTCTCGCCCTGTCCCCCGGTTTGGTATCTACACCTGAATGAATGATATTATAAATCCCTTTCTTTTAATAAAAAAGGGGTGTGTGTGATTACCTCACCTGTGTAGATTATATTGTGTTAGTTATTATAAGATATAAAAAAGTAACCATAACAAATAGTCTTGAAATAGTTTTTCTCCTCCTCCTCCTCTTGAATATAAACTGTTGCAAGTGAGCTCAATGGTACTGTTATTAGGAACCTCAAACACTTTGAAGGCAGTCCACACCTACTAACCCCACCTACACTAGGAGTTGATTCCTTTCTTTTTCTCTACAGTAGGAATTTTTCTGATAAATCTAGGTCTCCTAACTAGTTCCATTATCCTCCTGCCTCTGGATACCCTATAGTGTGCAACCTTCAAAGGGCAGTGCGATCATATCTCCCCTCAGTCTCCTCTTCTGAAGGCTAAACATGCCCAGTTCTTTCAGTCTCTCCTCATAGGGCCTTGTTTCCAGTCCCTTTATCATCCTTGTTGCCCTCCTCTGAACCCTCTCCAGTTTGTCTATGTCCTTCTTAAAGTGAGGTGCCCAGAACTGGACGCAGTACTCAAGATGAGGCCTAACCAGTGCCGAGTAAAGGGGAATTATCACTTCCCGCGATTTGGAAGCTATACTTCTATTAATACAGCCCAAGATTGCATTTGCCTTCTTTGCAGCCACGTCGCATTGCTGGCTCATATTCAGTTTGTGATCTACCACAATTCCAAGATCCTTCTCACTTGTAGTATTGTTGAGCCAAGTGTCCCCCATTCTGTAACTCTGCATTTGGTTTCCTCTCCCTAGGTGCAGCACTTGGCATTTATCCCTATTAAATTTCATTCTGTTGTTTTCGGCCCAGCGCTCCAGCCTATCGAGGTCACTTTGAATTTTGTTTCTGTCTTCCAGAGTATTAGCTGTTCCACCCAACTTTGTGTCATCTGCAAATTTGATAAGCATTCCCTGTACCTCCTCATCCAAGTCATTAATAAAAATGTTGAAGAGCACCGAGCCCTGTGGTACCCCGCTCGTTACCTCTCCCCAGTTTGAGAAGGAACCATTGATAAGCACTCTTTGAGTCCGATTCTTTAGCCAATTGTGGATCCACCTGATAGTTGAATATAAACTGTTGCAAGTGAGCTCAATTGTACTGTTATTTTTTTGAGGCATACCTCACACACTTTGGGCAGAAACACACATTACTTTTAATCCCTATCTAGCAGCTATGCTTTTTTTTTTTTCATTTTTTACTCTAGAGTAGGCAAGGGACCTCAGATCCCGATCTTAAAAGTCTCCTACGCTCACACTAGGGTCCCAATACATACTGAGCTCCCTGCACCTAGAGTAGAGTAAAAATGAAAAAAGAAGTAGCTGCTGGATACCCTCAGGTGATAGAAGTTCCCCACTCCTGTGATAAACATATTGATACGTCCATCAGGGCAACAGACATTGCCAGTGAAACAGATTCCTCTTCCCTCTCTTCAGCCACCCTTGCCAAATTTGCTCTGGAGGGCAGATCTGGGGGCACTCGGGAGAGGACAGAAAGGGGATGTTCCATTGCATGAGCATGACATTACAGAGAGGGAGCTCCAAGGGTCTAAGTTAGCTTGCAGACTAGCTAAATTTAATCCTTGTAGTGCCCTACAGCACTATGGAGCTGTTTGCCGCCAAATTTCAGCAGCAAACTGCCGATTTCTTGGATTTTAAAAAAATGTCAAGGGGGGAGTGCGGCCCATGGGGAACAGGTCCAAGAGGACAAAAATGCCCCCCTGGTTCTCCCACAGTTACCCAACCCTGCACTAGAGAGTCCAGTATCCAAATTTCCCTTTGTTACCCTCATTTTGGGAAAAATGTCTCTCAGTTAGGGTTTTCAAACCCTTGGGTTTCTTTGTAGGAAGAGCATGAATAGGTTAGTCGTTGCTCAGCCATCTAACCGCAGTTAGCTCTGCTCCCCTTCCTTCCTACCCCCTTTCTTCAGTTTGCCTTACTGCAACCCTTTGTGTTATTTTACTATTAGTCTAGTCAGGGCTCCTAGGAAATACATTGCTTCGTGCTTTCCCTACAAGCTTTCCAGCAAAAATCCTTAGCTTAGAACAGTGATCTTCACGTTTTTTTCAAGCAGGAGGCACTTTGACTCTCGGTACTGCCACCAAGGCCACTTGGGGCTTGGGGACCTTTCCTGAGCCATTGGAGGGGGGCTGTCCTCTTCCTCCCCCAGTCAAGTTAGCAGCAACATGGTGCTGTGGACTTGGCTAGAGGCCTTTTCAGGATTCTCTTTCCCATCTGCCTCCACATCGTCCAAACAGGGCCTCAGTCAGTCACCAGGCAGGCAAATTCTGACATGCTGATTTGGTCCTTGGATTGGAATGAACCTTTTTCTCATCACTGAGGGTGTGTTCCGCTCATTGCTGCAAAATGTCACTGTGCAGGACTACATTGCGCTCTCTCTCGCTCTCTCTGAGTGGGTTCACAGACAACACAAAAAGTCATGGTGGTTTATAAGCCATGCTTGTGCCAGAGTGGCTTGTCGTGTTGTCTGAACCCAGCAGTAGGGTTTGTTAACCACCCACAAGCCACTCTGGCCGGGTTCAGACAACACGACAAGCCACCCTGAAACAAACATGGCATATAAGCTACCATGGCTTATCGTGTTGTGTGAACCCAGCCTCCCTCCCTCCTGCACATTCAGTTTTCCCTCTGCCTCCAGTGCTTGCACAGTGCACCACTACAACTAGCCAATCACGTTGTTCTTTGCCTCATCCCCTCCACAGCTTATTGGCTGATTCCTCCTGCATTCTCCTTTCTCCCCCACCACATGCTACTTTGCAGCTGATGAGTGGCAGGTCTCCAGACTTGACATCCCTGAAGCCTCCTCAGGTAGCCCAGATCATAGCAGCCAGCCGACCACTGAAGCAAACTGCACGGGAAAGCCAGAGAGAGCTCCTGCTGAGAGTGAGCAGCTGCAGCAAAGAGAGAGAGAGAGAGAGAGAGAGGCAGAGCAGGTTGCATTTGAGGTGACTGAGACTTGCCAGTGTCCCTGAGGCTTTGCAACATGTAATATTTTCTTAGAACATGCAAAAGTAAAGGTAAGGGCCTCATTATCCCCCGGAAGGACAAACCCCGAACCTGGAAGTGAAACCAACAGCATTCCAAACCTCCTCTTTGTATTCCTACTCTGAAATAGGTATGTATCAAGTATATATACTGTATCTCCACCCTCTCGTTTTCTGATTTGGCTCTACTATCTCTGTATTTTGTTCCTTGCAATGAAGTGTGTGTGTGTGTGTGTGTGTGTGTGTGTGTGTAAGCTGCCAGTTCAAGCTTAACCTAAATCAATCTGTAATCACAACCTAGCTCTTTAATAAAATTTTAATGTGGTCTCAGCTGAGGGGATCTTGTTCTCCTACGCAGCCTGACTGTGCATTCACAGTACCATAAAGGCCAGTGTGTAATATAGGAGACAAGCCAAGGCAACTGAACTGGCTCCATGGAGACCGCCCAGCCAGTCATCCTTTGCCTTAGGGCATGCAGTCAGTGCATGAGGTGGGGAGAGGGTTCAGCAGCTGTTTAGCTTCTCCACACAAACCTTTAAGAGCATGGGGCACACTGCAAGGCCTCCACCATCACCAGGTACAGAAAACACGGACCCCATGTTCAATTCTTAGCTGAGCCAAGATAACATCCTATTTTGCAGTTCTTGAGGGAGGCCTTTGGCCATGTATTGCATATTGCTTGGTTTGAGTTCATTGTCATTTTAGCTTTTGAGGAAGAATGAACCACGAATGTTTGTGTGGCTTGGGATGCCATGCTGTAAACCCTTCTTCCTAATGCACTGCAACTCTTAATCAGTTTATCACTTTATTACTTTATGCGAAGTTTGAGTGGCTGCATCTGCACTAAAGGGAAGAGGTTCTCCTTGTTCCCTGCCATGACGTCCTCAACAAGGGCTGCCAGAAGTGTCATTGCCGGCCATGCAGGAGCTCTGAAGCAGATGTCAGCAGGCACAACTGTTCTGTGGAAAGGGAGGGAGGCCTAAGAGGACAGAAAATGTGTCATGCTTGGTTTTTGCTTGGTTGCTAAGGGATCCTTTTCCTTCCCTGACATGCTGCCACTCTTCCCAGTGGTAGGTGGCAGTTCAGGTGCACTTGGCCCTGAGCCACTGACTCCCTTGCCCACCCTCAACTTCTCTTGGGATCTCTTGCCTGTCACCTGACCCACCCTTTCTCCCTATCAGTCCCCCTGACTTTCCTTCATCGTTGTTGTTCCTGAGGGGATGCTACGTCAGGACAGCACTGGGAAGGGACATTCCTTTCTATCTTCTGTTGCCACAGTAGGACTGCATTAGTGGTAAGGTTGGATCTGAAACCTAGTGAGAAGGACTGGTTTATACAGCTGCTACAACAGCACTTTGTTACTTGTAACAGATAAACTATTTGTTATTTGCCTACTTACAAATAAACTCTTTAATCTTTATTAATTGCTGTTATCTCCTCCTTCTGTCTGCGTGACTGGGACTGAGGGTCCCTGGCTAGGTAAGCTTTTGAACCCGGGTTACTTGTGGAATGGGCATCTTCCGTTAGACAAATGAATTTATTTTTTGTTCCAGGTTTGTATAGCTGAAATAGCTTAACATATCAGGATCTGTTAGGTTTTGCATGGGCAGAACGAGATTGTCACCTGACATCAGGATTGTCACCTGACATGGAGGATGTCTCCTGAGGTGGTGTGCAAACAGTCACCAGACATAATGTCTATGACTCAGAATCATGTGGACAATTGTAGTAAACATGTTGTGAAAAACAGGTTATATAATAGGTGAATAATATCCTATTTATAGATACTATAAATGGGGTCTTACTATATAAGTTGGGGTAAGAAACACATCCCCTCACTGCCTCACTTGTTCTGGACTTCTACTTCAAGTCAGTCACTTCACTGCATCTCAGTCTTACCACTGGGGTCTTGGACTTGAATCTGCAATCATGTAGTGAGGACATCTCTTCTGCGTAAGAGATTCATTGCTTGCCTTAATCCCATGTAATTGGGTCTTACAAATAAACTCTTTAATCTTTATTAATTGCTGTTATCTCCTCCTTCCGTCTGTGTGACTGGGACTTTGGGTCACTGGCTAGGTAAGCTTTTGAACCCGGGTCAGTCCAGCTCTCACACTTATGGAAGAATTGCAGCATTATCTACCAAATACAGCCTTTATTTATTGGTATTGTAAATGCAAATCACTTTGGATAGGCTTTTCAAATACATGTAGCAGCCCTACTTGTGTGCTTCTTTCTCCTTAATTATCCAGAAGATTCTTCACAGATTCCTCACATACTGAGCAACCATGTTGTGGCTTTTGTCATTTACTTTTTTAACCTGTTGGATTATATAAGAAGGACGGAAGAATAGCTAGTAATCAATTAAGAAGGCTGCCTCCTGCCTCCTGGAGGGCACTGAGCCACTGAATACTTACAACATGAGCAGTCAGAGGCATGTCAGCTTTGTCTCTCTCATCTGGGTCTAGCATGCCTAGCTCTACTGCAAGCTCTTGCTTTGCATCAGCAATGACTGGAAATGGGAGCTTCTCTGTGGCCTCATCACCATTGTAGGCGTTGATGTCCTACAGGATGGGGAAATCATTAGCGTTTTGTCACCACCAGCATACTAAACTACACAGTGCCAAGTCACAAACAGCTGGCCAAATATCTTCTTAGTGTTATTAATTTTTTGTATTTATAAAAAAAATCTGTAACATCTTTTGGATCTAAAAAAAAGCCCCCAAGGTGATTTACAACAGTAACTTTTCAATACAATTAAAAGAGAGTAATTCAAGCCAGAGTAAAAGAAATAAACCAAACAATAGCTAGATGGGATTAAGACACATTGTAAACCTGATGAAGTAAAAATGTTGTAGCCATCTGGCTGAAAGGCAACAGCCTCAACAAATGCAGAAGAAAAGGGTCAAGATTTGTCTTTTCTGGAAGGTGCCCTTTCTAACCTGTCTTAAAGAAAAGTGTTAGTATATTTATGCAGGTTTTATTCCAAGCTATTATTCTTCCCTTGTATTAAGAGCCTCAGAAAATAGGTTGAAGATCCCTAATGATTTATGCTCACCTAACAGGATGACATTCCAGTCAACAGCCAGAACAGCATAAGCCAGTAGTAATGTACTGTAAGCAACTATTATCTTTACAGACATAAAAGTCTACCCATAAGAATTTCTGCTATTAATCTCAAAGGGCTGTGGATAGCATGTTGGTGGTTAGAATGTCTGTTTAAGACTGGGAAGACCAAGGTTGAAATCCCTCTAGTTCTTCTACACATGAAATTGCTTCTATTTGATGAAGAGTTGTCTGTGCTGATATAGGAAGACAGCCACTAGCTTCTTAACTGGAATGGCATCCTTTAACCCCATACAAATTGATCCATTTTGGAGAACTTGTGTTATCTTTTAGGATGTCTTCCCCAGCATCTGTTTTTGTTATCATCCTAGCTCCTTCCAAACCCTTTAAAGAGTCTTGTTTGCATTTTGGCTCATATACAAGGAAGTAGCCAAGGTATATGGCGAGGGTGGGAAACCATTTGAGAGTCAAGGGCCACCAAAGCCCCCTCCCCCCCACACAAGAGAACACTTAGGCTGCCTGTTGGCCCACCCTATATATAATGCTGTAACATCATGCTACATTGTCTCATATATGTTGCCACTGTGAATACCATCTGATATTTGCAGAAGAAATGTGCTTCAAGCATTCTCTATGCAGCTTGCATGTGGCCATGTGCACAACTCATACCTCAAATTGACACTGATATCCAGTAAACATCCCGAGCACAAAAGCTCTAAGCTTACAAACAGACCATACACGTCAGAAAGTAAACACGCATCTCACAGCCATGATGTGGCCAGGTGTTGATTTTTTTAACATGGAATGGGATTTGCTAAGGCTGCACCTAAAAACATGCATATGGGGGGGGGGGGCTTCTAGGCTAGGCTTCTACCTTAAAAGCTAGTTTTCCATGTGTATGAAGCCTTTCTGTATATAGGAGCATTCATAGTGCAATCCTATGCATGTCTACTCAGAAACAAGTCCCACTGCGTTCAATGGGAATTACTCCCAGTATGCATGTATAAGATTGCAGCCTCAGTCATGATGTGAACCCTCACCTGCAATGTGAAGCCATATAGCCCAGATATACAGGCTTACTACCTCAGTGAGAACTAGGCCTTGCACATAACTAAGTTCCATTGAACTTTGTGGCACATACACCCTAAACCTGTACAAGTTTACTCAGAAGTCAGTCTAAATGTCTCTCAGGCCAGGATTACACAAAGCAAACATGCTATCCACCTGTCTGGGGACAAGACTAAAATACTTCATGATTAATGCAGGTTTACAAGAATCCGTTGTCAATAAAATAAAATAAAAATCGTAGTTCCTTCTGGTAAGTGAAACTTTAAGCTACAAGGAAAGTTACAGATAACCAAGACTATCATTCTCATTCAGCAAACAGTAAGGCAGAGGTATTTCACAGGAAGTTGCTAAAGACCAATCTGGTGGTAGAAAGTATTTAAGAGGGCTTTATATAGTGCTGTACTATCACCACCAAAGAATATGTAACCAACTTCCCCATTCCATAACTAAGTCATATATTTAGGTTTTCTCCTTATATCTTATGATGAGGCCTATATTATTTGATTCAAGCCTGTGTCTGTGGTCAATAGCTAATATCCCCTTGGTATACATGTAAAGCAAACTTCCCAGTGCACATCTAATATAAATCTGAAATAGCAGAATGGATGGACCAAAACATCACAGGACATGTATCTTTAGTAAAATGTTGCTGATGTTTTATTCCACTCTCAATTCCTGTACTCTTTACCTTTCCCTTTGTTTCCAAGTTTATTCAATGCTTTTCTCCTATTTTCCCTCCAAACCCATTGTTGACAGATGTTAGTGAGGAAGGACTACTATTTTATTTTATTAAAATAGAAACATTTATTTTGTATGGCTTTTGGTTCTTTAACTTCCTCTGGAATTTTGTTAAATTGCTCTTGCAAATAGAAGTTGAAACCCAAGGATGTGCTATGCATTTTAGGGTTTGGCTCATTCTTATTTTCTTAATGGCTAATTTAATTTTCCCCTGCTGCATTTTAATCCCATTACTTTTCTGTGATTATTACTTCATATGTGAACCACTTTAAGCTCTCCTTTCTTGAATCCTGTTTAATTGATTTCACAACATTCTCCAAAGTCTGATGATTAAAAGGCATATTAATCTTATTCTCTCAAGAATAAGCACAAAGAATCTGCTTTGTGCCATCTGAAAATGTGATTAGCATATTCTGTGCTCTGTTGTCAAAGTCAATAATGTAAATATTCAAGAGAATCAGAGATATGGGATCCTCTAAAGTAAGGTATGAAACAATATGAGATTTGGAAACCATTAATTTCAGTCAGCAGGTGCAACATTGTAAGTCTGGTAGAACTTCAGAAGTCCTCTGTATTCCTGAAAAGGTTTCTGAGAGCTCTCAAGGAGATGTCTCTGGGGTAAGCAAAGCAACCTCCGAACCACTCTGAAGAGCTCCGCTGGGTGACTACTCGAGGATAAAATGGAGGCTGCGAAATTAGTCTTTTCCCTTTTCTACTCAAAAGTGAGATCATGTGACTTCATACGGATCAGGACCCTAGAGCTGTGGATAGGGGGTGTTAACCCTTTGTCCTATGCCTGCGGTTTACATTTCAACTGGATGCCTTTTTGGCAATGTAAATTGGAGACATGGGGGACCTGATCCAGATTGGGACTGCAGCAGGTGGGGGGCAAATAATTAAAGCCTCCCTAGCCTCCTAGTGGTGCTGGCGCACGCTCTCCCATTGCCTGAGGCAAGAGAGCACACACGCGCCACCGCCTGCCATTGCTGCCCCCACCCCACCCCACCCCTTTGCCGCTGCACCTGTACTGGGCAGTCTCCAAGGACACCCCTACTACAATGCCCGGCTCTGAGGGGGTCCATCCTTAGAGCCATGCAAACCACCGTGGCTCTTCAGAGAGCTCAGCTGCCCACCGCTTGCTCTACGAGGATCTGCAGCATGGGCAGAGGCAGCAGTGGCCAGTGGGATGAGTAATAGGTAGCAGGATCAGATGCATGGGGACTGCAAAGGGAGGGGTGGGCAGGTGGGTGGGCAAGCAGGTAGCACTCGGGGGCGACAGGATCTCCTGGTGGTGGGGCACTCATTTTGCCCCTGCTCTACCACCTGAGGGGGAGGGGTTCACCCCGCCTCCTGAAAAGGCTGGCTCTGCATACTAGGGTTCCAATCCATGTAGTAATATACAGTCTCCCCTTGCGAGGTCACATTCCACAACTAAAGAAATAGACATTGAACCTGGAAGCCCTCTGTCATAGAATTCCTCTGAAGACCTTGCAGTACTGGCAGCATTCTAACTTCAGAGTGAGACTGAGCATACCCGACATAACTTTGACAACCGTTGCTGCCACAGGCTTTCATCAGGCAGAAAAACTTTATAAACTTTTGGAACCACTGCTCAGAATTTCACCAAACCAAAAGGCACACCTCCTCAACAAGCCAGAATAACGTACATCAGTACTTTTCACCAGAATGTGAAAGAGGTATATGCTATTTCCACCCAGAGATCTAGAAATGTAATAAATAAATAAATAATGATATGCTGAGCTGCAGCTTGGAGTAAAAAGTACGAATGTGTCAATATTCAGCATGTTTTAACTTTCTGTACCTGTGGAAATTTGCATCGGATCAGTTTGAAATTGTGCACAATTGTAGACTGCATCAGCTAGACCATGGATGGCAATTTTCATGTTATTAGCTCAACAGATGTCACTTGTTTAAGCAGTAGAAATTTGAGGCTTATCATGTCAGAACCCTTTTATTTTATTTTATTTTATTTTTTGGTAACTCACCATAATTGTAGCGGCATTCTTGTTATGGTACTTAGTAAAGAGAGTCTTCCCTGCTAATAAGGTCTGAATACCTTTCCCCTTAATCCAATTTCCCTAGACTCCACCCCAGCCAATCTCTCACAACCAGGAATGGATGCTGTACAGCAGTCTTCCTCTGCTTCTCCCATTGCCTCTGGTGTCTGGGATAATGCCATTGTATCAGCGATCAGTTGCTGAAGTTCCTTCTGGTCAGACCTCTGATTGAATCTTCCCTGGTGCTGGGCTCTGCTGCCTGCAGGGCCGGCGCTACCGTTAGGCAGACCCAGGCGGCTGCCTAGGGCGCGTGGCGGAAGGGGGCGCAGCGTTTCTGCGCCCCTTCCTCGCCTCCGGCGCGCTCCTGCCCCGCCTGCTGCCTCCGCCGCGCCTGCCAGCCGCTGCCACTGCCGCCGCTGCTGCACCTCCCCCCCCGCGTGCGCGCCCGCCCGCCACCTACCTATGGTTCCTGCTTCCCGTTCCTGCTTCCCGTTGTTTCTGGAGCCCCGCCTGCATTGTTTTGGCGGGAGGAGGAACCAGGGCAACAGGGCTTAAACAGCCCTGTTGCCCTGGTTTCCCCGGCAAAAAAAAAAAAAAGCGTGGGGGTCCCGTCGCGTCGGAGGAGGAGGAGGCGGCGGCGGCAGCAGCAGCAGCAGCCAGCAGCGGGGGCAGGGGGAAGGTAGGTGGTGGTGGGGCGGCGCCGGCGTGGGGGGGGGGTTGCAGAGCAGAGCTGCTTTGCTCCGGAGCCCCCCCACGGCACGAGAGGGGGGGCGCTAAATATAATTTGGCCTAGGGCGCCAAACAGCCCTGCACCGTTCCTGGCTGCCTGCCTGGAGTATCACCACCTCACAGCCCGGCCTCCTGCTCTGCACAACCACCAGCTCTGGATTCCATGTCTCCCTCCAGAAGAGTTCTCTCAGACAGGCTTTCTCTTATCCCAGTTCTGAGCACAGATCCTTCACCTAAATTCCAGTAACCCCAACTCCATGTCATCCACCTTCCAACGGTCCCTAAGTGACTTTAACAGACTTCTCCCTAACCGTTTCTAAAAACTCCTGGCCAATCACGTTCCCCATGGAACTCCCAATGGCCAATCATCTTTGTTGACCCACCTGTCTAATCAAAACCAAGGTAACTTCTCCCCTAAACATTTTATGAAGCTGCCTTATACTGAATCAGACAATTGGTTCATTTAGTCCAGTATTGTCAACACTGACTGGCAGCAGCTCTCCATGGTTTCATGCATTAATTTTCCTGCCCTACCTGGAAATGCCAAGGATTGAACTTGGAATCTTCTGCATGCAAAGCCATGTGCTCTACCTCAGAGCCATGGCCCTCCCCTTAAACTGCTTAACTTCATGAGCTGCCATAATCAAGGCAGCCACAACGGTTTAAGACTCCCCACACAGTCACAAAGCTAGTCCTCTGGCTTATTCAAATACTTTATAACCACACACAGGTCATACAAAGTCCTTAAACATAGCAAAAAACAGTTCTTTACACATTTCTCTACAGCTATCAATACAAGAAAACGTGAAGAAGGCCTTTAGAGGTTCTAAGGTGGAGGGGAGCATACACTTTTATTCTTATGTTACTTGCTCCTCCCACAAGACTTTGATATATTCTGGGATGGCACCATTCTGTTTGCCGCCAACTGCTACCCCAGGTGTTCTCTGGTTTATGTGATTTTTTGATGTTCATTTTATTGAATTTTATGTGTGTTTTCTGAGTTAGCCAGCCTCAAGAGCCTCTTCGCTGAAGTGGTAGTGTACAAATGCTAGAATGAATACATATAAGAATAAATGTTACTTCTCCTCTGAAATAAACCCTTGAAATTTCATCCCTTCCCCCATTGCCACATGACTCACCCATATTCCTGCATAGCTCTCCCCACTTCCTCCTCCATAAACTCCTCTTGAAAGACAAGATATTTGATCTGACAAATTGAACTGAGGAAAACAAAACTCCCCTTTTGTGGGCAGGGCGATGAATTATTTCTGGTAAATAAAGAGCAAAGAGTTGGAAACAAATAGACTGATCATTTTGCAGTATTGCTCCCCCCCACCACCACCAATTAGGTGACCTACTAGACCAACCAGGGCTCTCCAACCTGGGGTCCCCAGATGTTGCTGGCCTACAGCTACCAGCATACCCAGCCAGCATGGCTAATGGCAAGGGATTCTGGGAGCTGTAGGCCAGCAACATCTGAGGACCCAAGGTTGGAGAGCCCTGTACTAGACTATTAATTTAAATTGGACTATCTTAATTTCACAGGCATCAGCACATTCATTTTGTATCTGAAATTGCATTGATGATGATAACTTTGGGCTGTGATTTCCTTTATGACATAACCACTGATTTTTGTGTCTTTCCTGTCATGTCTTGGCCAGAATTAAAAGTTTAAAAGCCAGAATTGGGGGAATTGGAGGTTGGAAGGGGACCACCCAACATATTCTGGGCATTGGGCAAGTGTTGGGGAAGAACCATACCAATGCTAGGATAGGAAGCTCGTGCATTACCTGAATGTCTTGGGGCTTGGGTGGGTGCAGTATGGACAGCCAGGACAGCCCCCACCCTGGGTGAGCTAGAGTAGCAGTGCCAGTGGTAGTGGTCTGAAGAAGCCCTTCCCCCTTCCTCAACCTATTTATTATATAATACACAAGCTGTTAGTTATATACCTGTATGATTGTACATGCAATCAAGATAAAAGTTGTGGTCAGGTTTAACCTGATAGAATGTCTGCCTCTTGTAGAAAGCAAATCACATACAGCAAGACAATTACTGTAGCTTTAGGCGAAAAAACTCCTATTAGAGCCAATGGGAGGTTTCTCCGAATGCTAATTGCCAGACTGGAGTTATTTTTACTGAGATTGCGGCTGGAGAGGGAAGGCTTAAACTTCCCTTCCCCTCACACTGCAGTACCACCCACCCTGTACCAGGTATTTATTTATTTATTTAATGCACCAATGTGATTGCTAATCATGGCATTAGCATCACAAGTAGTTAGGGCCTTAAAGCCATCCTGATCATGGTTTTCCTCTTTTGGTAATTCTTCTCCTTGACTGAAGCTGCCAGCTCCACAAAACATAACCTAGCCTACCTCACAGGGTTGTTGTGAGGATAAAATGCAAGGAGGAGGACTATGTGAGCCTCCTTGGGTTCCTTGCAGGAAAAAAGGTGGGGTATAAATATAATAAATAAATAAATAAATAAAGGGTGTTAAGGGGGTTATGTTCAAATAGAGGCAAAGGGGCTATCAGGTCCATCCCTTCCCAAGTGACCACAAAGGCAAAACTTTTCTCCCATGGGGGAAAGGGGGACAATCAGCCATGATGAATGTCAAAGCCAAATTTTAAACATTTCTTTTTCTTTCATGCAATACTAGCTCACCAAAATCTTTAACCACAAATGGCCAAAATGGAATGGAACATTGTAAGTCTGCTGGAAGTAAATGAAGGTAAAATGAAACATCCTATGAATGTACTTTCTGGATTGTATTTGAAGACAACTTTTATAAGAAATAAACTGAAATAAATACTTATATAATTTTAATTTTTTTTCTTCTCTAAAGGAGAATTGACATTTCCAAAGTCTGGGCTATTTTGAGCTACTTTTTTTGTTGCTAGGTTTTGAATCTGGTATATTTCCAGCTCTTATAATTTCCAAACTGAGGCAGAAAATAATATTGCTCAAATATGGAACATTTGTTTAAAAGTAGCTGTAAAAACCTCATAATGAGAACCAGAGCCACATGTTAATCAATATATAAAAAAAGAAACCCAGAATAGATTTCAAGTAACAGAAGATGGAGAACCACAATGAGGCATTCACAGGAATTCCCACTCTTGGCTGCCAGATGAATGCTGGTCATTCCACTGCATCAATGGAATACAACGACACAGGGCTTGAACAACACCACAAAACACATTTAGCCTCACAATGAGACGTGGATCACATACTACTAGCAAAATGCCCATCATTATGATAGGCAGAGTCCATGATGAAGAGAGAGTTTATAAAGTGCAGATACTGCATTCGTGTATACATATATACACACACACACAAAACACCCATGGTATTCCTGTCAATTAGAAGAGTTTGTCTTCACAGGAATGGTTTCCCTAAGTGCAACACATTACATTACCCCGTTTGAGTGAATGGCAGCCATTCACTTCTATGGGAGAAGCATGCACTCCAGAACAGATTTACAGATGGGGCCAAGCCTGCTTCCTGCCTTTATTGATCTCACTTGTTTAGAATCGACCCTTATCTGGGCAGCTCTACTTGTACATTTCCATAGACCTATCTTGAGTTTTGTTCCTTGGGGTGCTTTCCAGCTCCTTGTGCTTGAAAAAATGTGAATGTTATAGAAAACAAAACAGACAGATTCATCCCTCCTCTCTTTTAATTTCCTTGTGCATTGCAACGTTATGGGGGGGGGTGTTAAAGGAGGAAACAGAGCCTCTTACAATAGTGCTCAGGACTGTCCACACCTGTGGAGATTGCTCTACTCTTCCAGTCTTTAAGAAAAGGTCAGAGAGCCAGTTAGGTGTAGTGGTTAGTGTTGGACTGGGACTCGGGAGATCCGGGTTCTACTCCCCACTTGACCATGAAGCTCACTGGGTGACTATGGGCCAGTTACTGACTCTCAGCCCAACCTACTTCTCAGAGTTGTTGTGAGGATAAAATGAAGAGGAGGAGGACCATGTAATCTGCCTTCGGTTCCTCACAAGAAGAAAAAAGGCAGGATATAGTAGTAGTAGTAGTAGTAGTAGTAGTAGTAGTAGTAGTAGTAGTAATGGTGGTGTGATAAAAGACAGAGGAGGTTTGAGAGAAAGGATTATTATTATTCAATGACAACATTGTGTAGCTGCCTTGTAAAAAGTGAATGAAGGAAGTATGGCAATTCCACACGAAATTCCAAGTGTGGAACTAGCCTTGGTCACATTAGAGTAAGCCAGAATATTAAAAAGTGCTATGAGAGAGAGAGAGAGAGAGAGAGAGAGAGAGAGTTTAATACTCAAGCAACAGTGTACAATCCTGCCTATAGCTACTTTGTAATGCCATTTCCGCCAAACTATTATTTTTTTCCTAAATTCTATTTTAATTCTATTTAACAATGGATAGGCTAGGACTCTGTAGCTTAGTGGTAGAGCACCTGCTTTGCATGCAGAAGGTCCCAGGTTCAATCCCTGCCATCTCTAGGTAAGGCTAGGAAAGAATCCTGCGTGAAAGCCTGGGGACCTGCTACCAATCAGTATTGACAATACTGGGCTAGATGGACCAATGGTTTGTCTCAGTATAAGACAGTGCCCTATGTTCCTCCATTGATCCAGGGACATTTGAGAGCAACTGTTGCTTCTGAATGCCTACTTCTCTAACTGCCACATCATTGAAAGGATGGAAATAAAAATAGCATTAAATAAGATGCCATTAAAAAAAGCTCTCTTCCTTTGCTTTTAAGTGACAATGGTATTTAGTCAGTGCTTGTGGTCTCATTGTATGGGCTTGTATTTACTTCATTTCAGATTTAGTGATGATACCTATCAGTATCCAGCAGAGACATCCAGCTGTTGGAACATTGTATTCAGTTAGTTGTCAGCCTGACACAGATGAGACAGGTGTAATTGATAGTTATTTGCCAAGGCTTGACACATTCAGCTGCTGAGACTTGTTCAGGTTGAAGATGTTTAAAATGCAGGAACACCTTAACATGAAACTCACCAAATTCATAAAGATGAGTGAAGAATTAACATGATTATTTCAAGGAGCAGGAAGAGGATGCACTGGAGGCTCCCATTAAAGCTTGTGATGATGTGCATATTGCAGAATGAATCGTCTCTGTGCAATGGCCATATCAATGAATTCAAGTTAACATCACCAGCAAGGCTGTGAAATCTACAGCTGCACAGCCCCTTCCCCACCTGGCAAAATCCCCCACCCCTCTGTGGGGGCTGAAAGAAAAGGAAAACGACTCAACCTTTTCTCTTTTTTTTAGTCCCCATGGTGGAGGGCAGCGAATTTGTGGGATGGGGGAGTGGCTGGGCGGGAAGGCTTAAACCTCCCTATCCCATGTGTGGCCATCCCAGTCCGCACACTGTGAGAGTAAGATAAACAAAACAGTGAGGATCATCTGCACTATTTAACTTAGCATGTAATTTAGCCCTGAGACTATAATATTGGTTGTACAAGACAACCAGGAAGCACATAAGCCCTCATGAGACATTAAGGTCCATATGATTACAATTGCATGGACCAGAAGACTGGGTCTGTGCCCTGCTGTCACGTTCACGATGGCCTGACCTAGCCCCTGTCCACACTTTGGGGCCTGAAGGTCTGCAGCTGGGAGCTTGCTGTATGAGCTTAGGCTTCCTCCATGATTTAGAACACGGGTTCTAAAGGAGGCAGGGAGCCTTACACACAACAGGCTTCCTACTTCAGACCTTGACCCACTGGATGGAGCAGACGGGCCTCAAGGATATGATGACAAGCGCAGCAAGCATGGCCCTGCTCTCCCCATCCAGTTACAACTGCATAAGGTGACTGCATGGACTGTATTCGGGTGTTCAACTCCTGAACAGAGCTATAGCAACCGACAACTCCAACAAGTGGTATGCTTCAGCAAATATATGAATGTTTATCCTGCCCTATACTGAAGGTTCAAATCAAGTTACACTATATTTATGTTTTCAACATCTAGAACACCAAGCTAAAATCCCCACAATCCCCAATAAAATTAAGAATACCAAAACTACCCACTGCCAGTTTAACTGGCATCAGGACTTGAACCTCCAACAGATCCTGAAGCTTGTCAATGTCAGGTAGGAATTTGGCCTGTACACCACCCCTGAGCTGTAATCAATGGAGGAAATATAGGATGACTTAACAGGCCGTCATGAAGCCTCATGAACATCAATAAGCCAGAGCAGGCCATGTGACTTGATCAGCATAGACGTTTCTACCTGCCTGCTTTTCAGTCTAAGCAACAAAAGGACTCAGCTTGCAAATGTTTCTTCCCATTGGTAGGCCTCCACATCTTAATTTTCAAACTCTTTCTTAAAATAGTATTATGACTGCAGGGTGGCCATTTTTTGGTTGATTGTTAGCTAGTGAACAGGGATAACTGACTGGCGCCTTAAGCCACAGATGGGCAACTAGATTCCTCTTACGTGGTGTGCAGGACAGGTGCCCTCCCGCCACCACCACTCAAAGATTGCCTTCCCTCAGCCTACCAATCAGCTGTTTGGTGGGCTGTCAGGAGTACAAATTAAATAGGGGAGGATGAAGCATGGGGATGGCTCTCCCCACATGCCCAGCAGCCTCATCGCTTTTGTGCTACCCCCATCCTGCCAAACAGCTGCTTGGGAGGACTGGAGCATGGAGAGAGCTCCTCATTCAAATAGTTGTGCCTCCCTCACCCTGCCCAGCTGATTGGCACCGGGAAAAGCTGAGCAGTGGGGAGGGGCCAAGGCTGTGTGTGTGTGAGAGAGAGAGGGAGAGGGAGAGGGAGAGGGAGAGGGAGAGGGAGGGAGGTGTGGGGGAAAGGCTTCATGTGTGAGGCTCCTCTCTTTGACGGCTGCAATCGCGAGAGGAGGCCTCCCGCCTCCTCCTTGAGAGGTCTGTTCTCAGGCAGGAGGCGGGGGTGCCAGGTTCCACTTCCCGCCACCGCTCTCTGCACAGAGCCACAGTGGAGAGTGGATCAGCACCTCCTATCTGAAAGGTTTCCTCTCTGGGTAAGCCACTCAGGCAGGAGGCTTGCAAAGCAAAGGGGGGCACTTTTCTCTTCATCAGTGCAGCCGTGCTGATGACAGAGCGAAGCACCTGCCCTGCCACTTTCTGAGGAGCTCCTCGGAAAATGGGGGGGGGGTTGCTTCTCTCTGTCATCAGCGCGTTCATGCCAATGACAGAGAAAAGCACCCCCGCGCCCTCTCCGTTTTCCGAGGAGTTCCTCGGAAAGTGGAGGGGGGAGCGCTTCTCCCTGTCATCGGCGTGCCTGCCAAAGTCAGAGAGAAGTGCCCACCCCTCTGGGTTGCCTCCTGCCCCTGAGCAGATCGCCGCCTCCCACCTCCTCCTCAAGAGGTCTACTCTCGAGAAGGAGGTGGTAGGTGGTGGTGGTGGGTTGCCTGAAGCACTCGGAGCTGCTGCCCTGAGGATGGGGCAGCAACGCCAAGTGGGTCACAGGCTCCTGCCTCCTGCCTGAGACGTCTACCCTGGGGCAGCAGGCAGGGGTACTGGATCCACTCCACAGAACAGCTGTGGAGAGTAGAACCGCCCCCCCCCCCCGCCGGCTACCTAACAGATTTACTCTGAGGCAGGAAGCAGTGATCCGCCCCCGCCCTGCTCTGTGCATGGAGCAGCCGCGGGGAGCAGAGATCGGGGGTGCTTTTGACAGCTGTGCCAAAGTGGCGCTTGAGCACTTTGGGGGCAGCTGTCAGTCACACTTTCTGGCCAGCCGCTTGGCAGGAGCGACAATGGCCACTCTTGCCAAGCGGCTCGCTTGTTGTGGGGCTTGAACCACAAATGGGTCCTGTTGTCTGGGTTCGGACAACACGACGATCCGTCATGTCTCAGACAAACCCTACAACAACCCGTTGCTTCTTATCATGGTTGCTAACGACGATAACAAACAACAGTTGCTAACAATTACTGGTTTTGCATGACACAACAAGCAACCGTGTTGTGTGAACCCAGTCTGTGTGTATGAGAGGGGGAGAGTGAGGGGAGGCTGGTCCTGGCCTTGTCTGCCACAAGCCCAGGACCCATCCACTGCCACCTTCAGCCACACTCATCACCAGCATGCAGCTCCCGACCCACCGCCCATCACCTCATGTGGCCTGATCCTATAAGCCACACCACCAGTATAGTAGCATGTAGGCTTGGTCACATAGCCATCATTGAATCAGGACTCCCCGCCGCTTCAGTGTTGAATCAGGACTCCCCGCCCTTTCACATCTTTGCCTACCTCTCTGCACTAGCCGTTGAGAACAGCACACAATGATGCCCACAGGACTGTGGTTAACATTACACATGCATCCAATGGTTGGCACTGCTGCAGCCACCTCCAGTGCCTGAGAATGTGGGAGGAGAGTGAATGGGAAACAGACAGACAAGGGGGAGAACAAAACCTCTCATGACCACAACAGGACATTATTAAGGCAACAATTGTAATATTCATATATTTGCTGACACAATTCTACATATACCATTGTGTTATGCTTGTGTCACTCCAAAATAGGTTGTAACCCTTGATTTTTCTTTTAATGGCATAGGTAGCAAAGGAAAGTCCACCAATATCTTCCTGAGAACAAAATAAATAAATGATGAAGATGCTATCAGATGGAGCAGATCTTTAAAATGTGTGGCCCACTAAGCCGGATGCCGCCCACCAGATATGTATCACCATGGCCTGCCAGGGGATTGATGATAACTCCCACCTTTTAACAGTCTGGCCAGTGGGGGAGCCACCTATATCTACACACACACACACAATGCCCATGGGAATGATGCTCCCTCAAGACATAGTATTGTCTGGCAATTCTGTGCAAATGAGAAACAGCACCAGGCTGCTGTTTGCAGCTCCGCTACTGCTTGAAACCAGTGGCAAACCTTTTGTTGCTGTGGAAAGAAAGGGGGGGGGGAGAGAAAGAGGAGATAATCCTCTGCTGCCTTGTCTTATAAATATTGGTGAGTTCCTGAACTAAAATTTATAAAATTCCCACCCCTCAAAAACATTCTGTTTTGTCTAAATATTTCCAACCCCCTCCAACCCCCTGAAATGACACAAATCTATGGGCCAAATACTTTGATTTTCTAATATTTACTGAAACACACTTTTTACAGGACTGAGCCAAAATGCCCCCTACCCATATCACTGGCCCATTCTCAGGCATCCTCAGGGCAGCAGCTCCGAGTGCTTCAGGCACCCCCCACCACCACCTACCACCTCCTTCTCAAGAGTAGACCTCTTGAGGAGGAGGTGGGAGGCGGCGATCCACTCAGGGGCAATTCTTTGGGGGAGGGAAATGTGGGGAGGGGAGGGCTGGCATTTATCTGCAGTGCCGGCACCGCTACTCCTACTCCATTTTGATTTCCCAGAACTCCTTCTGAGTGATACAAAAAGGGCAGCAGCAAAAGAAAACTGTGGGGGGGGGGAGCAAAAGCGAGAGGGGAGGAAACGAAGGCCCAGATGAGGGAGGATTGTGACTCAGTGGCAGAGCATATGCTTTGCAGATGGACGATCCCTGGCTCAATCCATGGCATCTACAGTTCAAAAAACAAACAAAACGGCTCAAGTGATGTGAAAAACCATTGCCACAGACCCTGGAGAGCCATTGGCCATCATAGATAATATTAGGCTTTATGGACAAGTAGACTGGCCTGGCATAAGGCAGCTCCTTAAGGGCACAATCCTATGCATGTTTAGATGGGGGGGGGGAAAGGCCTACAACTCCCAGCATTCCCCAGCCAGCACTGCTTTCTAAACTTGCATAGGATTGCACCGTAAATGGTGCAAACTGCAAAATTAGGTGCAAAACCAATGCATTTCTCCTTCATCCCCAATTATAAGCGAAGATCAACAAAACCACCCCAGCAACTAATCCAACACTAATTTCAATTTCATTTCTTTAGGGGAACAATCCTATACATGTTTAGACAGAGAAAAGTCCAACAACTCCCAGTATTCCCCAGCCAGCATGTAATGCTGTGAGTTACAGGACTTCTTTTCTGTTCATCACCCTAAGTCAATTTCACCTCCTCCCCCTTCCACCCTTTGATTCCCCCAGTTTTGACCAATAGTTCTCATCGGCCCCATTTTAAACACATGCATGCATAGAGGAAAAATGGATTGTGGAATTATGTTGGGTTGATGGAAATCAGTGCAGGCAAGGCAAAACATGCAGCATTTATTACTCTTCGGTTTTAGGAATACAAAGGATATTTACACGCCAGGCAAGACCCAGGCCATGCTCAATTATGAATGAAGATAACCATTGTTCCTTCATCCATTAAAGTCTGTGCAAACCCACATGCCATCACATAACAGCCCAGAACGCAAAATATTACAGGCATGGTTATCACAGCAAAACAAAGAGCATAAAAGCTATAGAAAGCGACATTTATGGGCTGATTTACAATCGCAATGTAGTGTTGCATTCAAACAACACAGATGGTTGTAGCCCTCAATTATCTGTTCCGCTGAATCTCATTGATGGTCCTTTCCAAACCTATTAAGCTAATGCAAAATGCAATTACAGTTCTTATTGGGATCACAAGTCACCCCAGAATCAAACCAACTATGATATATGGAAACATATGGAGGAATATGAGACGGAGCGTAAAAACAGGACAGTTTTTAATCATGGTTGGAATTAAGATCGTAATTCAAAGAAATGACAGAATCACATTATTGCAGAGGGAAAGTCTCTCCCCCACCCACCCCACCCCATGCCACCCCACCCCACGCCAAATAATCTAAAAGCTTATTAGATACTGCTTGAGTGTTTGTGTCAGTTCTGGAGCTATAGAGTAAAATGTGCTGCCAACATAAAGTGACAGTCGGGTTTTTTTTGGGGGGGTGGAGCGGGGGTGAAAAGGGTGGGACAATAGAAAGGAAGATGTTGCAAGGAAAATTGACATCTTGCAGCATACCCAGAAATAAAGAGCCAACACAGAAAGAGCTGGGTAAAACAGGCCCCCGGCTTTATTGAATTGACAACAGGATATCAGCAATGGTGAAAGCGGTGGGGCCTTACTAAGGTTAGCTGATCAGGGTGAGCCTGACCCAGCCTAGAGGCAGACAAATGGCTCTCCCTGCCCTCTGGCCAACCCTTTAAGTGTTGAGGGGTGCCCTCCTGAGTCCCAGTGGCTTGGGTTCCAAGGCTCTAAGTCTGTGACCCTTTCAGGTACCAGAGGGGGTTCCTTTCACCATCCTGAGTCCCAAAACCTTAGGTGGCAGGTCCTAGGACTCGCCTTTCCCCTCAAAAAGGAATACGCCTCCGGGTGATCACCATTAACTCACACCCTATGTGCTTTACCTGGACTGCCCATCCCTGTTGTGACTGATTCTAACCTATTTAAGAGCACCACCAGCCATCTAGCAGCCAGTTGCTCTTGGTGGTTCAGGATAGAGTAGGTGAAAAAACACAAAACAGCCTCAGCCAATCTGGCAAAAAAAATAAATCCCACTCAGCCCTTGCGATGTACGAGAATTTCATTTCAGTTTGCAAAACATCTGAATTTGTCCTATTTGTAGCCCCCAAAGCAAAGGGAAGTGCATTTTTTCAAAAAAATAAAATAAAATATTAGCACATTCCTGGCATTGTGAACACATTAGGAAAATGCATAATTTTTGAAAAATGAGCACTTTGAGATGCACATTTTTTAAAAAAATGCATTTTCATGCTTTAGGCAGGATGTATACACTCATGAAAAATGTGCACAGAGATGTGCACTTTTCCTGTTCAAAATGTGCACTTTCCCCATTAGAACGAACTCAAAATCCCTGGTTCTCCTTGTGAAGGACAGGTGCTACTGCCCACCCTGCAGGGTAGGCCACAGTCCCAATGTTTCCCCCGGACTGCCGCCCACCTCCCTGGTTCCCTTACACCAATTTGGTGTAGCAGTCCAGCCTTACAGACCAAAAAGGAACACACACAAATTTAAGATGGAGACTTTATTAAAACAAAGATTAAGAATGAAGCAGTGTAGGGTCTCCAATGGTCCAATACATATAAAAATAATCCCTTATAAGAAAGGGCTAAAAGAGGGTAGGAAAAAAGGGGTGAGGTAGGTTGTTGTGAGGAAAGGGGAATGGGAAACAAACCCCAAAAGTCTGCACAGAACTGCTTGAGCCAAACCAGGCCTAGCTTCCCCAGCTATCCTGCAAAACTGGCATACCTGCCCCAAATGGAACTTCCACAGCATCCAGGCCCAAAGGAAGAACCCCATACCTTTCCCACCCAGCTCCTTTATCCAAACCCCCAGGGTCCATTTTCCCGCCCAGCCTCCACCAATCCCATCTTCCTGCCTTCTGAAGGAGGGCCTCCCGCCCTTTCCCAGCTGCGGGTACTTTCTCATGATTTCATCCCAATTAACGTCTGACCTGGCTGTCCAGCTCTGCAGACATTTGTTATCTCCCAGGTGCCAATCCTATCTCGCTCTACCCAAGGACTCCCAGCACATTCCAAGGGAGAGCAAGGGAACCAAAGCAAAAAAACATCTAAATCATCAGAGATGGGGGAAGGGGAAACTTAGCTTAGCCTCCAACAAGTCCCATCTTCACACTCCTATTTATTTATTTATTATTTATATTTATTATTTATATTTATTTATCGCCCATCTGGCCAGCAACCGGCCACCCTGGGCGATGTACACAGATAAAAACACAAGATAAAAACGGAACGCTTCACGAATTTGCAGTGTCATCCTTGCGCAGGGGCCACGCTAACCTTCTCTGTATCGTTCCAATTTTAGTATATGTGCTGCCAAAGCGAGCAGCTTCGCTTCGTATATGTATATGTGCCTATCCTTACACAGCACCAGCAACCAGCATCACCAGCACTGAATCCAGCCCTACCCCAGGGTGCCAACAAAATAACAAGTTTCCCAGAGGAGGGGCGGGGGCAGCATAATAGCTTACATAAGGCGTCCGGCACCAATGTCAGGACATTGTGTCCTTTTGGAGCAGGGTGCAAAGGCTGATTCTTTCCACACATGCTTCACACCAGACAAAGGAGAGAACTGCTGAGCTTTCCAAGCTTTCTGAAGGCAAAAGGCAGGGAATAGACTAGATGAGACAGTTTGGACCTATCTGGCATTGTCTTTAATACATCCATTTCTGATTAAAGGGGTTGTGGGAATTA
Source organism: Shinisaurus crocodilurus (assembly GCA_021292165.1). Taxonomy (NCBI): domain Eukaryota; kingdom Metazoa; phylum Chordata; class Lepidosauria; order Squamata; family Shinisauridae; genus Shinisaurus; species Shinisaurus crocodilurus. Next base: position 69,249,126 of record CM037879.1, read on the forward strand.
GTTTAACTTTCCCAAATGAGCTTTTTTGGGCCACAAGATCCCTGCCATACATATAATAAAACAGAAAGGACATAAAGATGTCCTTTGAAATATGGGGGAAATGTTCCATTACACCAGGGGTGGGCAACATGCTGGCCTGTGGGCTACATACAGCCCCCACCACACCCCGGTGTGGCCCCCAGCAGCCTCTGCTGCCCCCTCCCAATTAATATCTATATCTGATATAGATATAGATATTACAGAAAAATGGCATCTATAGTGGTTACAGAGCACCAAAAGGACCAAATTTAGCTTGTTTGCAAGCTGAATTTGGCCTTTTTGGTGTTCCATGGCCACTACAGAGTGTTCTACAGTGCTACAGGAGCAGCTTGCTGCTGAATTTTGGTAGCGAACCAGTGTTTTAAAAAAATATTTTGCTTCTTTTAATAATTTTTTTGGGGTGCCCCATGGACTGCATGGCACCCCGCAGAGTGTTTCCTATGGGGGGAGTCTGGGAGGTGAAATCATTAAACCATGATGCTACCTTGCTGTCTATGCCTCCTAACTGAAAACTATCAACTTGGGTTACAACCTAATGGAGTATTTCTGATAGATGAGGTAATTTCAGAATGCACAGTTATTTGAGTACATCTCTACCATTCTCCTCCAGTGATCTAATTTCCATCACTGCTTCTTGGTGCTCTGAATTACTCAAAGGAAATAAGAAAGGACATGCTAGACGTGTGCAAAAATGCCAAACTTCCTTTATAATGCAACAAGAACAAGAGACATTCAATGAAATGGAAAGGCAATGAGTTGTAAACCTGATAAAGGGAAATGCTTCCTTTTACACGGTACATACTTAACCTGAAGACCTCTAAATTGTTACAGAGGCCAAGATCTTGTAGAAATTAAATGGGATTTGACATTTATATAACATGGAACACCTCAGAGTTACATTAGATAGTGAGGAGGCAAGGAAAGAATACAAACTTTTCTTTTCTGCAGGGCATTTGGAGGTTATAAAGCACATTTCCATGGGCAAACTGTTTCTCAATTGTTCAGAATATGGAATCTTCATACATTTGAGACACAGCTGTATGAGTCCTAAAATTCTATGGCTGAATTCATATGAAAAACAATTTTGAAGTCACTTCACATATTACACACAGACACTGTATGCACATACATTTTGTGACAATACAGGATCATCCACAAAGTTTATAATGCAGCTCAACTGCATTATAAGAAAGTATTATTTAGAAATTGTGAAGGCTAGATTCATAGTGCTAGACAAAATGCCTATGCAGACAGTGTAGTGGCCATCCTGATAGACTCATTCTCTACACAGATTAAAGGCCCAGCTCTTCTTAGAACAATCCAGTCACATCCCCATCATTACTTTCCTTCCAGAAACTCTTCAACACCCCCCCCCCGCCACCCAAAGAAAGATCGGTCATTTCTTTCACAACCTCCCCTCCTATTTTCTTGCTATGGACAAGCTTTTTATATGTATGCACACACACACACCCAACACACACACACACACACACACACACACACACACACTTAAGTTGTGTCACCAGGTTAAGCCTAGGAAATTATTTACAATGCAAAGACTGAGTCCTGATACAAGGATGGAAGAATAAGCACACATGCAGAATGTCTTTCCCTGATCTCATGCCTCCTCACACACTTTGAATTGAGGAGCAGGTTGCCTCTGAGTAAGGATTGGGGACAAATTCATTCAGTTTGCATTTTACTGCAAAATTACCTAATTTCACACTTTTGAACCGATACGCAAACCGAAACTCTGTTATCCTTCCAAATGTGCACTTCTTCTCCAAACTTTGCAGTGGAGTTCCCCAATCAAAAAATGCATGGAAAGAACAATCCAATGGCCCCTAGACGTTATCTGGGGGGGCCATGGGTTCATTCGGATTCCCAGCTCTGAGGTTGGAGACAGCGCTCCAACTTCGGAGCTGCAGATCGGAGCTCCAATCCCCCACCCCTGCCCCTCTCACGACCAGGAACCACACTGACTGCTCCCTGAGGTCAGGAAACTGACCTTGGAGAGGTGGTAAAGAGGGCATTTCAGGGTGTGGGAGGTGAGGAGACTGAAACAGCCAGGATTAGAGATACCCTGAGGCTGCTCCAGCCTCCTTCTTCCCCCTCCACCAAAGCGCCCCAGCTAGACGGCAAAAAATGGCCATCTAGCAAAAATGCAGAGCAGGAGGAGCGGGGGAGACGAAGGTTTCCTCCACCACTCTTCCTGCTCTACACTGGATGCCCATAATCCTCCAAGTTTGGGGGCTTATGGTCATCTTGATTGGATTGCACCCTAAAATGTGTACATTAGGGGAGGTTGCACACAAAAATGTGTATATCAGTGAAGATAACGTGGAAAAATACATTCTATTAGTAAAAGCGCATGGAAAAAATGTGTGTACTAGGCAAAATTGCATACAAAATGCATGTATTAGGAGAAACCTGGCAAATGCGTATGCATTTTCATATGAACTTAAAAAAAAAAAAAAAGATTCTCAAAGTTTATCACAAACCACACTTAAGATTGGGGAAATTCTCAAAGTTCAGTATGAAGTGAACTTAGCATTGGAAAAATGAGAAACTGAGAGAAACTGAAATTGATGGATTTGTCCATCTCTGCCTCTAAGTGCAGTGCTTAGCCCAGGTTTTCAGGAGAAGAGCTGAGCCCACAGTGCATTTTCTCCACAAAATGTTCACCCTGGGTGTCTCTCTTCTTCCCCCCTTCAACTGCCCTGTTTCAGCAGCTCAGTTCACAAAATAAAGATGTTTTTTTCCCCGCCCTCTGTTTAAAACTAACTTGGGAGCACAGTGGAAGAAGGGTTCCCCTCCTCCCGCCGCCAAAGGTTCATCTTTGACTAACTAACGGAGCAAGCAATTAACAGAGTGGATGGTGGCCTGAACAAAGGTTTTTCTCCTGCTGTGCATCCTCCACCTCTGCTTATCTCTACTGCAGCTCCAGCTGGCTCCCCCCCCCCCAACCCTGCCACATCTCAGTAGGATGGAGAAGAATCTGGGAGAACTAGCCAATAGCAAAGGTGCCTAATTTGCATTTAGCAGTCCGGATTTTCTGAGGAATGTAGAAACCATGAAACAATGCAACTCGTATTTAAAAGAATACGTGTCATGCAAGTTACTTTGCCTGCCTCAATGAGACATGATCAACAATGACCATTTTTGACAATACAATGAGTTAAAAGATCTATTTTTAAAAGGGTTTATATAGAAGCTTGGTAGGCAGAGTTATTTGGGATGCCTATTCCCTGAGCGTAAGTGCTGCCCACTAGAAATGTAAAGCACAACCCTAAAAGGAAAAGAAAGATTGCTTGTCCTTTAAACGTGGGAGGACTGGAGAGTACAGATAATGCTCTGCAAATTGTGCCTGTCCTAGGTGAACTGGGGCAGCTGGGGAGTAAGGGACTGGAATGAAGGGGTCACATGTTGCATTGGAGCTAGCAGTGCTTTGCTGCACCACTAAAATATCCACTCAGTCTGTACATAAACTGGTTTTAATAAGGACCACTCCATCCCAACCAGGTTATGAATATGCACATGACTGCATGTTCACTGTCTACAATAATTACTTCTATATTGATTATTCTACATGTGTTTTCTACTCCTGTTCTGTAGAACAGAAAAATTCTATGCCCTACATTAAAAGGGGGGGGGGACACCCAAGAAGATGCAATAAGAAGCTAATAAATATTTCAAAAGCATTAAGTTGCTTTGTTCTCTCTCTTCTCTTCTTGTTGGTATCAAGGGGCTTTTTCTATAACATAACTATAACTCATTTGCTTTATTCGCAATAACATTAGCTGTTTCCAAGAAATGCAGTTACTAAAGATCTTGCTAGTTAGAGCTTATTATTTGCAAAGATTAATAAGTGTTCTTAACTACTTGAATACTTTCATAGTGCCATATTAAGCTGCAGATGACTTCACACCACACCTGTTCACCCAAACACAAGAATGCAAATAAGGGTGAAGAAAAGTAGAAATCGCAGAGCTGACCATCAAAGTAGGAGTGAAACCATTGCAATACAGTACCTCCCACTCCCAGCTCAGACAATTGCCCCAGAAGGATACCACCACCACCACCACCACCACCACCACCACCATCATTTCTGTGCTGCCCAATAGCCGAAGCTCTCAGGATCGTTCACAACAATTCATAAAATTACAACCACAAATACAGATAATAAAATACAACATACAATTTCAATATACAAAATTTAAAACCATTTAAACAGCTAGAAACAATTTCAATAAAAAATACTAGAGGTATTAAAAAGACAGCTGACAGAAATGACCCATCATATGCTATTAAATTTCATTAAATGCCTGGGAGTAGAGGGCAGTCTTAACCTGGTGCTGAAAAGATCGATGGTATTGAAAGCCACCAAGAGATCAAGCAGAATCAACAGGCTCTTAGGGATGTAACCACGACTCTTGTGGGGCTGAAAGCGGGCCGAAAGTGGCCCGCTCGCCCCCCCGAGACTCTCGCGACTTACCTTCCCACCGCTCGATCCACGCCATGCCGGGGAAAGGAGCTTCAGTTCCACAGCGCATCAGTTCCGGTTCCCCTGGCGCTGCATCTTCAGCATGAAAAACCAGGGCAACCCAGCTTGAAATGGCTGCGATTTGCTATTCGTGGCTGTTTTAAGCTGGGTTGCCCTGGTTTTTACACTAAAAATGCAGCACCAGGGAACCAGAAGTGACATGATGGAGAACCCTGTTGCATCACTTCCAGTTCCCTGGCACTGCGAGCGGTGAGGGTGCAGTGAGAGCAGGTGGGGCGTGCTCTGGAGCACCCCCGAGAGCAGATAAGCTCCCACTCAGCTTACATCACTCACTAATCACACTCCCTCTGTCCCTCTCGTGACAGATCCAGATAATCAATTTCATCCAAAAGCATCTGGAGCTGGTCAGTAACCACCTGCTAGGGATGTGCCTGAAAATTGAGGGGGAGTAGAAGGGGGATGAACTTCTCCCCGCTTGACCCCACTGAGCCCTGCGGCACTTACCTTTTCCGCGGCTCGGCACATCTCCCTGGAGAGGAGCTGGGGAGAGGTACTTCTGGGTCCCCGGCGCTGTGTTTTTCACGTAAGTACCATAGAAAACCAGCTCAAAACAGCAGCGAATAGCAAATCGTGGGTGTTTTAAGCTGGTTTTCTATGGTACTTACGTGAAAAACACAGCGCTGGGGTCCCATTGTGTCACTTCTGGATCCCCGGAAGATTGCCGGGAGCCTCACTGTCGCCGCAAGAAGAGTTGAGCGGCATGGGGGAGATTGTGGAACAGCTGGCGAAGAAAAAAAAAGGTTCATGAACTTCCCTACCACCTGCTCAATGACCTTGCCCAGGAAAGGAACACTTGCCACAGGCCTAAAGTTGTTGAGATCTTCTGGGTCCAGAGAGGATTTCTTCAGGAGTGGATTCACCACTAGGCTTGTAAAATCAAGCCTCGCCGGGCAGAATGAGGCTGAAATTGGCCCCGCTCACGCCCGGCGAGGCCTTACCTTTTTCTTCGGGGCGGCTCACCCCTCTGCGGCGAGCTGCCCGCGCGGCCCGTTCTGTCCCGTCGCGTCACTTCCGGGACCGGAAATGATGTGACAGAACCCTGCGCAGGCGCACTGGACCCCTGTGGTGTGTTCTGCGCCTGCGCAGGGTCCCGTCGCATCACTTCCGGTCTCGGAAGTGACGGACGGGGCCGGAGAAGCCCGATCGAGCGGTGCGGAGAACCTCTCCGCGCCACTCAGAAAATCGAGTCGGGTCGGCGCCCCCATGGAAGATCGGGTCAGGGGCGCGACCCGGCCTTGGATCCATGCCTATTCACCACCACCTTTTTCAGGCTGCCTGGGACCACCCCCTCTTGCAAAGAGGCATTAATCACTTCTCTGGTCCAGACAGCTGTTCCCTCCTTCCAGTTTTTATAAGCCAAGAGAGGCAAGGATTCAACACAGACAGAAATGGTTGCACAAACCTGTCCAAGCATCTTATCAATGTCCTCAAACTGTACCAGCTGAAACTCATCCAGCAAAACTGGACAAGACTATATTCTGGATACCTCACCTGATTCATCTGCTGTAACACTGGAGTCTACATTCTGGCAGATGTAAGAGATTTTGTCTTCAAGTGTTCCTTGCAAACATATCACAGTGGGCCTCTGCTTTGCCACAGGTTCCCCAAGAGGGATTGGCAAAGGTTCTTTAAGGAATTTTCATGCCACAAGTACTCTTCTGGGAGGTCAAAGCCAAGCATTTTTATTGTAAAGCTGAGCATGAGATACAACAATGCTATCAGCCTTCCCCCAAGTTCCCTGGTGGAAGTCCCACCCCTTAGCAACACAGTCACTGTACTCTTTCTAACCAACCGAAATGCAAGATCCATCAGTTCTCTGCCTGGGTGTCAGCTTCCAGCGCTGGGCTCAGCAGGGCTCTTCAAACAGCTTCTTCTGCTCCTTTTCGCTCCTTCCAACTTCAGCACACCACCAGGAACTGCACAACACCCATCCACCACCACTCACACAACCCACCCTGTTCACAGCTACCCACAGCATTATATATGAGCAGGCAGCTACGTGTGCAGCAGATCGTGCACTTGAATGATTACAGCTGTACTTTTTTTGCAGTGTCATTCTGTTGGCCAGCAGCCAACTCACACGCTAGCAATTAAAGCAACATACAGAGCATCATACAGAGCATTGAGGCAACACTGCTGTGCAACACACTACACTCCTCGCCATCTTCCGCGACTCCCATTACAGCCTCCAATGGATCCATAGTGTCCTTAGGCTCAGCATGTAATAAGCCCTGGACAGCCCTGAAAAGCTCTGCTGGGTGGCACAAGATTCAATAGAGGCAGAGGTTTAGTTGCTGCCTTCAACCAATAGAGGTTTCTTCGCCATCTTCAGTGCCCCTGAATATACCTGACCATAGGCACACAGCAGTGTTTGACTGCATCCACTAGGAGTTTTTCTCTATATGCATTCAAGCTGTCTCCTATTTTGTTTCATCACACTCAGCTCCGGGGTATACCATGGAGCTGTACAAGCTCTATTCTGGAGAGGATGCTCAGGACAGGAGCAATTTGTCAACGGCCCTGGTCATTTCTGCATTCCACAGATTGACCAGGGTTTCAATAGGAGAGCCAGCCATCTCCGCTGGAAAATCCGCTAGAGTGCTCTGGAAACCGTGCAGATCCAATAATCTCCAGGGGCAGGACCATCTTAATGGTAGAGTCGGCCCTGTTTGGTAAATATATATGGTGGGGATTTGGTCTGATTTCATCTTATATGAAAGCAAGAGAGTGGCTTTGGGTGTTTGTGACAGTGTGTAGGGAACAGGAAACACAATGCAATGAGCTTCCTGTTTGCAGGCTTCTCCTATGTTTGATCTTGAACCTTCACATCTCTCCACCCCATAAGAAGAGGAGCCAACAGGAGAGCCATGCTCCGAGGGTCCATCTAGTCCAGCAGTCTGTTCACACAATGGCCAACCAGCTGCCTGTGGGAAACCCACAAGCTGGACATGAGTGCACTCCTGCTCATGTTCCCCTGCAACTGATGCACAGAGCCATACAAGTGTCCCCACTGTGAGGGGAAAGAATGTGTTTCCCCACAGATGGAGATAGGAAAATTCCAAACATTAACTGCAAAGCACTTGCTATTCCTTTTCCCTAGTCCCAGTCTCGGAATGCCTGAGCTACCTGAAGCTGCTCTCAGTAAGAAGACAGAGCACACACTTAGCCTTATTATCATGTCCTCTCCTCCATTTGTTCCTCCTGTCAGAATCTAAATTGCTAGCTCCTTGGGTGGAGGATCTGTCTTTTTTGCTTAGATGATTTTGCAAAGTGCCATATATGTTAGTGGTGGAATAATCAAGTTAAGGCACAATGGCATCCTATACTGTATTTCATTTGAGTGCAGGCAATGCAAAATATATGAAAATAAATAAATACAGAAATAGTGTATCTCCGTTGTTAGTTATATCAGCATACTTTATCCCTCCATTGCTGCATGAAAGCTCTTCTGGGGAGGGGGGGATGCTCATGGATATTTATCGATGTGAATGTCCCCAATGTTCTGTCTTTTGTAAGCTTCCTTATGATTAAGAATTCCATTAGCCAAATATCTGAAAAATAAGAGCTATGGAGCATTAGCAAAGAAAATAGATGCATATCACAGCATCAGGGAAGCTGCACCCACTTGTGACTGCGAGATAAGCTGCATTTGGCAAGGAGTCCAAGGGAGGTGCCAATGAACTGACATTCCTTGGCGGGCAGGGCTTGCCTTCTGGGACAGAATTACACAACAGCAGCAGGAGCCTGTGAGGATCCGATCAGATGAGGTGTTGAGGCAGAAAAGGAAGCAAACCAGCTATCTTGCCAATGAGATGAAACTGTCTCTCTCCGTTCCGTTCAAAATAATCCCAACATTTGCCGCTTCCTCCCTCCCTTGCCTACTGCAGGGGTCAATTGCCTCAAGGCTTCTGCAGGACTGATCATTTATTTAGTAGGGTTAGGGCCTGCTATGTCCAAGGGCTCCGGATAGGTAACTGCATTGATAACAGAACGGAATGATGTAGAGCACAAAGATAGGTTTGCAGCATCCAAAAATATTGGCTATGAAAACAGATAATTAAAGATAAAAATGATCTTTAAGCTGTATTTTAAAAAGAATATGCGATCAAAATAAACCCGTCTTTATTCCTGCCCCCTAAGGGTGCCATTCACACACTGTCTGTACTGTGCTGTTCCTCCCCCCACCCCCTTCATCCCATCACCTCCTCAGACCTGGCAGACCCCAGATATACCATGGATCTAGATGCTATACTGCTCACAGGCTGAGCAATGGCCTCTAATTCTATTATGTCTCTTCGGAGAACTCACAATAGCTCACAGCCCAGGAGCAGCAGACATTGGGTACCCTGTTCCAGGCCAGGAGCCTTGATGACTCCTCTCACCAGTCACAAACAGAACCAATGGTTGTTCCTTGGCCTGGGGCTGGGTGGTGTCTCTGCTGCCTGTGCTAAAAGACGGGCGGACTCTGGTCAAGCCTTAAATTGGAAGTGGGCAACTTGTGGCTCAGGATGGATGAATCTGTCCATTTCAGTCTCTCATTTTTTCCCAGTGTTAAGGTTGGTTCATCCCTAACTTTAAGAATTTCTCCTGTCTTACATTCAGTGCATCCCAAACATTGAGAATTTAAAACAAAAAGTTTGCATGAAAATTTGTAAGCATTTGTGGGCACGTTTTTCCTAATACATCTATTTTTGCCTAATATACACATATTTTGCACACAATTTTCCTAATACAATTCCTTTTTAATGTTATTTCCCCCAGTATATGCATTTTTGTACACATTTTTTAATTGGGGAATGTCGTTGCAAAATTTGGAGTAGTGCAAATTTTGAAAGATAACTGAATTTTGGTTTGTGTAGTGGTTTGAAAGCGTGAATAAAATTAGGTAAGTTCACATTGAAATGTGAATTGAATTAATTTATTCCCAGTCCATACTTGTGGCCCTCCAGAACGGGACTACAACTCCCATCATACCTGACCATTGGCTATGCTGGCTAGGGCTGATGGGCATTGCAATCCAAAACATCTGGAGGGCCAAAAGATGCCCATTTCTGCCTTAAATATTAACACTTGCCAAAAAGGAGCTCAGTGTTGGAGCACTTCACAGGTAAAGTGAAAAGTCATCATCAAACAAAATCATGCAATGACCTTTTCATCTCTGAATGAATTCTAGGGAGACATGTTCACACAGTAGGCATATAAGCATAATGAATGCAGCCCATAGCTCTAATGCCAGCTTCCACTGGTGGAAGTATAACATGAAAGCTATAGCTGCTGGTGCCCTAAAAAGAATAAAACATTTTGGAGAAATATGCCCTTATATTTAGTTAAGGTGCTCAAAAAAATTGTTGACAGCCTGAGGACAGAGTCAGTTGAGGAGAGGTGAGCTATTTCTTCATCTATTGAACTACAAGAAGTGCAATTTCATGTAATGACAAGAAAAAGGCCAACATTTGGGAAGTAGCTCAAACAGGTACAGGCCTGAAACGTTACAGCTGATTGATCAAAATGAGGAAATGAACTGGTGACCTTCAGGCCTGATCCAAGAAGACACAGCTGGGAAAAGCAGAGGCACGCATCACCCACTGGCCCATAACAAGTTTAACTCTGGCTTGATGGGACAACTAAACTCCCTTTAGGGACTTGTTATGGGCCAGTGGGTGATACGTGCCTCTGCTTTTCCCAGCTGTGTCTTCTTGGATCAGGCCTGAAGGTCACCAGTTCATTTCCTCATTTTGATCAATGAGCCCTTTGTACAAGCCCTTCAGATAAAGGACTTGTACAAAGAAGCACTATGATGGTGCTTCTTTGTACAAGAACATTACCAGCAGGCTGGGGACTCCTGTGTCAGTGGGGCTCGTCCTCATCCATTGCAGCTTTTATTCTGAGCTTTATAGGAGCTATCCATGGCGCTGTACTCCATCCCCAAGATAGGTTCACCACCATGGAGCACCATGGATTGCCCCAATGAAGCTCAGAATAAAAGCTGCAATGGATAAGGAGCCCCACTGACATAGGAGTCACCACCAGCCTCCCCTGGGTGTCAGAAAAAGGGTTCTGGCCTGCTTTTCTCCCTGACATCTAGTTTTCTATAGGGTGGGGATTTATTTGTATGATGAAACAACTTTGAATCGTATGGCTCTGAAATCTGAAGTGGTACAGCCCAGTCACAGATTTAGCAGCTCAGCAAGAACTAGGCCTTCGGGACAGTGCCCCCCCCCCATTTCCTGTGTGGAGTATCTGGGCAGAACACAGGAAGTTGTACTTCTGAGAAGGGTTGGGAAAAGATGGGGAGGAGGGAGGGTGGCCACTAACACATCACCAAAAAGAGGAAATGCATCACCAAAAGTGAGGACAAACAGGATACAGTTTTGGATAAAATTTGCATATGTTAATGTTTATGTATAGATAGAAATTTACTATAAACAGACGTACAGTGCATTTCACCACAGTGGGGAAGATTGAGACCATGTGACTTGTGTGCCTGCCCAGTCTGTAGCCCAAGTGCTAACTGCTGATGGGCAAATTCAAGGCCCAGCTCTCCTTTCCTATGGTCCATCTTTAGACTGGGCCTGGACCAGACAGCCCTTCAGATAAAGGACTGTCCTCTGTAAAGCAGGAAACATGGCCACCCAAGGAAGAGTCAGGATCCCTTCTCATCTCCATGGAAAGCTGCAATGCAAAAGCTTACATTGTAGAAGCTTTAGATAAATTTAAATTCTACATCTGACATTTAATTCACGCTGGCACCTTTCATGTTTTCTTGTCTTCCATCCTGAGGGGCAAACATGCATGTTGTTTGACCTCTGCCCAGTATCCTGAAATAGGTAATGCCAGTGCATAAATTTCACAGAGAACACCCTGGGTTTGATCCAGATTTAGTTATCCTTGGAGTAGCCCCATGTAAATCAATGGGATTTAAGTGAGTCGAGCCACTGATTTCAATGGGTCTATTCTAAGAAAGACTAAAACTGGACCAGCTCTCCATAGATATGAGAGGGGGCCCTTTCTCAGTATCACTGATGTGCCGAGCATCATTTTTCTGACAGGGATGTTGGGACTTGCAGTCCCAGTGCAGTCTCCAGTAGGAGGAGGTGCCCTGCATAGCAGAAATGCTGAGAAGAAGACCTAAGACCTTCTTCTCAACATTCCTGGCATACAGAGCATCTTCCACTTCTGCCTTCTCCTGTCTGCAGTAAGTTTTTGGGGGAACCCTGGGGAAGGGGGGAGGTAGCAGTAATGGAGGAAGTTTGAGAACTGGTGTGAACACAGCCCTGATTCACCTGCTTGCAGCAGGCTGTGGTCTGGGCTGTGTTTGGCCCTGATCATCCTCATAAGTAATCTATCATTGTCATTCTCATTGCAAATACCTCTGATCAATTGCTTGCAACATCTTGACTTTTTATTCCTTCAGAGCTGCAAAGGTCAGTGCAAACACGTCCTGGCTGTAACTTGTAGTAAGGGAAAGGATAATGGGTTTTGATATATGAGGTGGAGTCCATTGGCTCTGCCTACCTTACCAACACATCTCAGTTCTTATGGCGTGACTTTGTCACTTTCAGGCCCATCTAATATGGGAAGAGAGAGAAAGGGAGAGTAGAGTAGAGGGGTGAGAGAGAAGAGGGTGAGAGAGAAGAGGGTGAGAGAGAGAGAGAGAGAGAGAGAGAGAGAATAGAAGACTACAGAACGACAACACAAAGGAAAAATCATTGTAAGAAAACATAACCACTGTAAATAATTGCAAATCAAAACAAGGACAACTAGTATATGCAGTGCATCCCCTTGGGACCATTTCCTCAGCTCACCCGTTGCTTGTGATGTCCCATTGATTTCAATGGGTCTATTCTAATTTTAAGTAAATCTGGATCCAGCTCAATGATTTCTAAAGGTTGTAAAAAGAAGTTTGGAATGGGAAAAGGTAATGTTGCTAGCAAACTATAATATGGAGCTAATTGTTGTTTAATCACTGCCACATGATTGCTGCAATTCGGGAATGAAGAAATACAATGTAGATTGTTATTTGCTGGAAATTATTTTCTCCCTTGGCAAGAGCAGCAATGAATGAAAGATAATTCAGAGCATTGAATTATATTGTCCTCCAGTAGAGAAGGGGGGTGGGGGGAGGCTCACAAAAGCATGCGTGAAGGTGAAGGACAGAGCATTAAAAATGTTTGCTACTATAATGAGGAAAGCTAATAATGATAGCTGAGCCAAAGTGGCTAACATATTAGTAATAGAAGTTGTTTGCAGAACTGAAGTGTTCAACATTCAGGGTAATCATCTTTCAGTTGAATTTGGAAGGCATCACCCCAATTCTCTCATGTCCAGTTCTTCAGGACTTCTGGGATATTCTATGTTTATGGCAGTTCAGATACACTTGGCCCTCGACTTCTCTTGGGATTGCTTGCCTGTCACCTGACCCTTGCTTTCTTTCTGTCAGTCCCCCTGACCTTCCTTCATCCTTGTTGTTCCTGAGGGGATGCACCGTCAGGACAGCACGGGGAAGGGACACTCCTTTCTATCTTCTGTTGCCACAGTAGGACTGCATTAGTGGTAAGGTTGGATCTGAAACCTTAGTGAGAAGGACTGGCTTATACAGCTGCTACAACAGCACTTTGTTACTTGTGGAATGGGCATCTTCCGTTAGACAAATGTATTTATTTTTTACTCCAGTTAGTATAGCTGAAGTAGCTTAACATGCCAGGATCATATGGAAGAATTGCAGCATTATCTACCAAATACAGCCTTTAATTATTGGTATTGTAAATGCAAATCACTTTGGATAGGCTTTTCAAATACATATAGATATATATGATATAACAGCCCTTCTTGTGTGCCTCTTTCTCCTTAATTATCCAGAAGATTCTTCACAGATTCTTCACATGTTAAGGCTTTTGTCATTTACTTTTGTAACCTTCTTGGCTTAGCAGCATCATTGCAAGTATTATGAAAGGCTGCCTAGGGGAAGGAAGAATCTTGTTGGAGCTTTTTTTTTAAAGTTTCATACATTATGGTGTCTCCACTTGAGCTGTGTTTGTAGGGGCAAAGAGGGAAGGGCTTTTCGAACTCATCGATTTCATCAGCTTTTCTCCTTTTGCTTAATTTACAGTATTTGAGGTTTTTTCTTCTGACAGCGGGCGACACGCCTCATGTACTTCTCCATCTTGGAGGTACTGGTTGCCAACCTGCAGAGCATGTTGCGGTAGGTGTATTCGTCATTCACTTCTGTAGTAATTGAAACTGCAGGTGTCTGGATTGTTGCCTGACAGGACTGAGAAAAATGGCAAAACAAGATCAATACTTTGTGTCAAGAGAAACAAAAAAGTAAGTGAGGGTTAATAAGGGTTGCCATCTTTTTTTTACTGACCATGCTTCTATTTCTTTTAGCAAGAGCTTGATGTGTAGATGTTAAGCAGGAGAAGTTTTTCCTGACACACAGATAAAAATTATGGGAAACGCTTCCCCTGCTCAGTTTCTTGGTGTCAGGCTGTTATTAAAAGTGCAGGAGCAAGGCCAGTAAAACTAATGGCAACTTTAACTCTTGCAATGTTCCTGTCTTGAAACTGGGTCCTTCACAGTTATTATTTATTTGTGTATATACCACTTTTCAAATAACATTTGAACTTGGTGCCTAGTTGAAGAATTATCTACAAGCCCTATAGGAAAGCTGCCTTAGGCACTCTTATCCTAGTCTTACTTCTAAGTCTTGATGAGCTATATATATATATGCTGATTTACCAGCAATATCTCATTTCCTGTCTGTATGAATTATTTTATTTATATGTATAAAGCAGTACTGTAACCCCTCTACAACATCACATTTTGGTGACTGATGGTTTCACTTCCCAGTTCTACTATTCCACCAGGTTTTGGATTCAGTTGATCATAATTTAGATTTTTGGGTGCAAAATACATGCAGGGCACATCCACACCCAACTATACCTGGTTTTGTCCTAGAGAACCAAGGAAATTAGTTCTGCAAACACTGAATAATGATCTCTAGCAGAATTCTCATTCCCATCACCAAACCACAATTCCCAGGATTCCGTAGAGGTAACCAAGTGGAATAAAATCAGTAAGTTTATAATGCAGATATAACCACACTGTCCTGGCTATTATGTGTTACTCAGAAAGTACTTCTGACAGGGAAAACCAGTTGCATGGTTTAGGTCCCCCCCCCCCAAATTCATAGTAATCTGAGTTAGGGCTAAGAAATGAAAGCAAGGGACAGACAATGGTCTGATTAGAAGTGACTGGACGATATCCTTCATTACACAACTGGAATCTGAATCTTACCTTTGGTTTTTTTTGCCAGTTTCAGTTTGGATAACAAGTAGTGTATAGATAAATAAAGAGTGCCACCTTACAACTAGCATATAAATCTTCTAGGCACCCTTTGGAGTTTCCCATGCCAGGAAAACTGTGGCATATTTGGCACATTGAAGATGAAGACGGTTAGATTGCTCTTTCGCCATTAGTTGCTCTGGATCCTGTGGAGTCATATCCAAAGCAATTCTTGTGCAGGCTGGTCATTCACAAAAACTAAGAACTTCTTGCAACAAGAAGACAGTCCCTAAGAAAAAACAATGGCGAGGACCTAGTTGGAGAAGCATTTTGTGAAATTTTCAGCCAGAAACGCCTCCCATTAATTAAAGGAATTGCAGCAAATGGCCTTGTGACGTTCACAAAAGAGTCCTAATCAAATAAATCCTTCCATCATGACCAAGCTCCTGGCTTGATCACTGGAGAGAATTCAATGCAGGCAATATCCTCAGCCCACCAGCAGTTGAAAGATTCTGTGATGTCATAAAGGGGCTCCAGATCTTTACAAGAAAGCATCTGTGATGTCATTAAGATCTCAGGGGAGGCTTTTCTTATCAAGCAAAATATGATGTAGGAGCTGCAGGGCAACGGATGCAGAATCAGTGGAAGCTGGTGGCTCCAATGTCACTGGGGTGCTGTAGCCACTCTGGGTTTTAGTCTGAACTCTAAAGGAGCTATCCAGGGTTCTGAACCCAATCCCTGGCCCCAAAGTGGCTTCAGAACCATGGAATAGCTCCTTTAAAGTTCAGGCTACAACCCGGAGGGGACTCACTGCCCCACTGACATTGAAGCCACCAGCCTCTGCTGTGTGAATGTCTTATTGTAACTAAGCCAAAGTATGTGTAATCAAATAAATCACATATTCTTCCCCTGCTTACCCATGCCTCCATTTCCCGCTTCTCTTCTGTTGTTTTCCTGTGTCTGTTTTATATCGCAAGACCCTTGTGTAAGGACCTCTTATGCCTTTTCTTTGCAGCGTCCTGTATACATAGAAGCTGCTTTATAAATAGATAATTCTCTAGTGAATGCTGGTGAATCATAAAACCCCAACGTGAATTTAAAATAATAGGATTTTAAAAGAGCTATTATAGTTACATAAACATGTTAGAAAATGCAATTATATTCGATTGTATTTCAAATAACCCTGTATGTCATATGTGGGAATGTGTGTGTTAATGTAATAATGCTTTCATTAATTATGGGTAAGGCATCTCACAACTGAAATAATGAAAGACCATGGCCTAGAATGAAACTTTATGAGAAGTTGTTGACCATCTCTCTGTGCGTTAATGCAGGATTATTATCCAGCACTGTTTACTTTTGTTAAATTGTGAAGAACCAGTGCACTTTATTTTGAAACAACATGAGAAAGTTTTGGTAATATTCCAGAAAATTTGAAGATTTATTTTTAATGTAAAAAGGTGTATTTACAGAGAATTACAAAAGCATTCCATTATCATTTTTTCCAAAACTATGCAAACACAAACTGACTGGGTTCGCACAACATGCTAAGCCACGGTGGCTTTGAAGCCACCGTGGCTTAGTGTGTCGTCTGAGCCCAGGCTGCTTCCTGTGGGGTGGTTTATCATGATGAACCACTCCAAGTAGCCCTGGCTTGCTCTAGGGTTTAGTAAAGGGCTTAGTAATGTATTAGTAACAGAAGTTGTTTGCAAAACTGAAATGTTCAACATTCAGGGTTATCATCTTTCATCTGAATTTCATTTCATTTCATTTCATTTATTAGATTTCTATGCCGCCCAATAGCCAAAGCTCTCTGGGCAGTTTACAAAGACTAAAATATTAAAACACATTATAAAAACCATATATATACAAACATATAAACATACAATACAGAGAGAGAACACAGATATCTAAAAAGAATTTTTAAAACCAGAACAAGAAAAAATCAAGACCTGATTTAAACCTCATGCTAAGCCACACTCAAGCCCTTTTGGCTACAGCAGGGATGGGGACTCGGACTCGAGGACTCGACTCGTGAGTCGGACTGAGTCCCCCCTCTGACTCGACTCGGACTCGAGTCGCAATATTTTTAATGGGACTCAAGATTCGACTCGGGACTCGAGACCAAGGATTCTTCAACATCCCTGGGCTGTGCAAGAAGGAGTGGAGAGGAGCGTGATTGCCGGCGAAGAGCGCATGGAAGCGAGGTGTGACGCTGCTCGGCCACTATGGACGGCTACCAGGAGTGCAGCCCCAACAGTGTGTCAAGATTTATTTTGATTGATGTGTTGCGTACTTGGGAGAGGCAGAAGAAGGACCTGAGATTACTCTGTGTGGCTGCTCTGAGTGTGTTTCTGGTTCCAGCAAGTTCATCACCAATGGAGCGGGTGTTCATTGAGGGTGGAATTGTGATGAGATCTCACCGTTCCAGAATGGGGGCCAAACATTTAGAAAAAATCATGTTCCTCAAATGCAACATGGATAAGTTTTAGGAAGTACAGCAAGTTTATTTTTTAAAATCATTTTTCTAAAATGCAACCTTTCAGACATTTTGGGTTTGGCTGCCTCTGCCTGCCTGTCTGGGGTTCCCAGCCTCCTCTGCCTGCCTGGTCTCTTCTTGACCAGTTCAACAGTTAAATTATCCAAGACAAAGGCCTCTGCCTGCCTGCTTTGGGGTTCCCTGCCTCCTCTGCCTGCCTGGTTATTTTGGTTTTTCTGCCTGGTCTGTTCTTGCCAAAATCAGTGGCAGAGTTTTGAAATAAAAAGGCACACTTGTGCCTAGAATTTATTTAAACCACACATCTGAAGTAGCCTTATTTTGTTGGGGAAAAAACCCATTGATTTTAATAGGGACTCGTGGAGTCAGCTTTGGGAGTGACTCGTGACTCGTGAGTCACCATTTTGGACCAAGGATTCGGACTTGGACTCGGACTCGAGACTCGGGTCCAAAGACTCGTGACTCGACTCGTGACTCGAGACCAAGGACTCTTCAACATCCCTGGGCTACAGAGCCCCTTGGCAAGAGTGGCAAAACAGGGTTGCCACTCAGGCAAAGGGACTCTAGCCCAGGGGTTCTCAACCAGGGGGGAATTCCCCCCAGGGGGGAATTTAGGGTTGGGGGGGGAATTGGGACCACAGACTCAAACTGTTGGAATACTGATCTTTCTACAAATTATAGTTCTACAGATTGTACATAATGTACAGGACATCACACCTTATTGTATGGCGCAGATTAAATTAAAAATAAAGATAAATATTTCACTTATTATCTGTGGAAATATTCCATTTATAGTTATATTTGACTTTTTCTTGGTTTTTAGTCACAGATTTTGGAGCCCATCATGAGTGTCAAAAAAAGAGGATACAGTACGCTGATTCATATATTCAATATGGATTCACATCCATTATCATCCATGGAGAAGAGAGGCCTCAATGTGTTATTTGTAGCAAAGCTTTGTCAAATGATTCTATGAAACCAACGAAGTTGAAGCAACATTTGCAGAATGTTCATCCTCAACACAAGGACAAGGACAAAAGCTTTTTTGAACGTCATGGGAATGCTCTCAAAAAGATGAAGCTGGATTCAACAGGGGCATTCCAAGAAATGAACCACAAGGTTACTGAAGCTTCTTATGTCGTAGCACTAGAGATAGCAAAGCAGAAAAAGAACCACTTACAATTGGGGAAACTTTGATCAAACCTTGCGCTCTCAAAATGGTGAAAATTGTGTTGGGAAATGGATTGGAGAAAAAACTTGCAGCGGTTTCACTATCAAACAGTACTGTTCAAAGGAGAATTAGCGACATGGCCATTGACATCAAGGATCAAGTTGTGCAGGAGATCAAGTCTGCAGCATTTGGCTTATTGTCAATTCAACTTGATGAATCGACTGATGTGGCATCGTGTTCCCAGTCGCTGGTGTTTGCAAGATATGTTCACTCAGGTTCATTTAAAGAGGAGTTTCTTTTTGTTCTCCTCTTGAAACAACTACCAAGGCCGCAGATATTTTGGAAAAGGTTTCATCTTTCTTTGAATCAGAAAATCTTTTGTGGGAGAATGTCTGTGAGTACTGTACAGATGGAGTACCAGCTATGTTGGGACCAAATCTGGATTTCAAGTTAGTGTGAAAAAGTGAGCTCCAAAAAATGAAAGGCATTCATTGTATGATCCATCATCAGGCACTGGCCTCAAAAACACTTCCAGCTCCACTAGGGAAGGTTTTGGATCAAACAACTAAAATTGTGAATTTTGTCAAAGGAGGAGCTCTCAGCTCATGACTTTTCAAGCAGTTATGTATTGACATGGATGCAGGCCATCATTTGCTTCTTTTCCACACAAATGTCCGATGGCTTTCAAGAGGAAATGTAACTGATTGAGTATTTGAGCTTAGAGATGAGCTCAAATTATTTTTTGAAGTTCAAGGTAAGATGGAATTTTTTGCCTGGTTGAATGATGAGGAATGGATAATGTGCCTTGCCTATTTAGTTGGCATTTTTGAGCAGCTGAATAAACTGAATCTTCAGATGCAAGGAAGGAATACAAGCATCATAAAATTCATTGATTCCTTGAAAGCTTTCATGAGCAAGCTGGAAAATTGGAAGATCAAGATCAAGATTTTAAAATGTTGCAATGTTTGAGAAACTGTCATCAGTTCTTGTTGCTGGTGGTGATGACCAGGTGCTTCCAGAATTTGCAAAAAATGAAATTTTGCAGCATTTGATAGCACTGGAAAATGAATTCAGCCAATATTTTCCAGGAGGCACTTGGAGCGGCTGTCATCGGCTTCCCCTGCACTCCTGCCAATGCCTGGAGAGTAGGATTGCTCGCAAGCAATCCTGATCTCCAGACATCGGCAGCAGCGTGGGGGAAGCCGTTGGGGCCCACTGCGTGCTGCTCCCTCAACTCCCAGCCTGCTCAATGCCCACCCTGGCACCCCCACCTCATTCCCCCCTCCCTGCCGCCATGAAGAGGGGGTAACAGGGCAGGAGGAGGCACAGAATAACGTGCCTCCATTGCTCCCCACTGGGCAGCGTGACTGCGAGGCAATCACGCTGCTCGGCGGGGGGTGGGGCGGTTGCTTCCCCTTACGGCTTCCTCCCAGGTGTGTGCGGCACTGATAATCATCACCTTTTTTAACCGCCAATCCCGCTAGCTGGGTTTGGGGAGGGGAGCAGATTCTGGTTGTCAGTGCCATGTGCAGTCCCGCCAAGCAGAATAGCCCCCACTCTTGCCGGTTGCTTTCCCCCCCACGGCCTCCTCCCAGGGGGACTGTGGAAGAAAGCCGCTCCTTTCACTCCCTGCTGGGCAGTGGGCGATCGTGCTTCCAAGCCCAGCACAAGCCAGCTCGCACCCCCCATCGCCGTTGCCTGGCGGAGCTGCCACTCAGCTGGTCAGTGGCACCATGGAGCAATGGCAAGGGACAAGGGGAGCCTCTGACAGGTACCGGAAAGTGCAGCTTGGGAAGTTTTTGGCAGCTGTCATCCCTGCTCCACCCCCCTCAGTGCTACCGCACTGTCCCCTGGGATGCCAGTGGGAAGATCGAGGGAGGAGGAGGGAGGAGGAGGAGGCAGCACCCTGATTCCGCTGTGCCTGATCGTCTGTTGGGTACAGGCAAATTTAAGCCACAGTGCATGGCTTAAATTCCCAAGGGGCTTAGGCTGTCGTGCAAACGAAGGCTTCATTATTTTCTCTCTTCTCAGAACACATACACACTGGCTGGGTTCAGACAACATGCTAAGCCATCATGGCTATAGTAAACCCTAGAACAAGCCATGTCTTGTCTTCCAAGGGTGGCTTCGAAGCCATGGTTAAGAAACGCTGACTGGGTTCACACAACGCGCCAAGCCACGGTGGCTAGCCACCGTGGCTTAGCGTGTTGTGTGAACCCAGTCAATGGTGTATTTGAAGGCGCAAGGATCATGCGGGAATGTGCATCCACAGGTGCTGGATTGTAGGAGGAGACTCTGCCTCAAGCCCGCCCTCCCTTGCATATGCACATACAGCACCCAATAGTGCTCTGGCGTCAGGTCTGAAAGAGAAGTCCACAGAGAAACATGTTTCTGCTCACACTTCATCATTCTTGCATACGGATGTTCACACTGACTTTCAGACTGCCCTTGGCTTGCTAGCGGGAAAATAAAATAAAAATAAAAAGCCATTCATACATTTTGTTAGCCAAGGGAAGAAATCCTATGTGGTTGGTGTGATTTGCTATAATGATAAATTTATTAGAAGCTTTTCATTTTATCTGCTGCACAACTGCTCTTTGATGCCATTAATCTGCAGTAATGATTACAGGGAAATAATTCAAAGCTGTTCAAAAGGAAAGGTGGCATGACACTTTATATTCCTATTTTCTGAAGGCTACCTCTGATCTTACAGTAAAGTGCAGATTCTTAAATGGAAAAGATGGAGTATAAACTAGTTGAAGCTGGAAACTTAAAGTAATGGGAAAAGTGTTCTGATTACATAAGAAAAATATGATCCATTTTACTACTCACCGCACAGAAGATTCCAGGAAGAAAAGGTTTTAGTGGATGGTTTGTGGATCAAATGTCCCTGGAAATTCAGATTTTAAAAAAATCTTATAAAATATGTTTTCATTAAATGGTCATAAAGACAAACCACATATTACTACCCAGTTAATGATTCATAATAGCTTGGGTGAACTGGATTAATATCTTTCTCCAAAGCCTGCTTTTTAAGAAGTGCTCCAGGAGAATGGAAAAAAACTATATAGGGTATCATTCCTTTATGATAGAATGTATCTACCTTAGGGATGAGCAGATTTCACTGATTCCATTCCATTCTTGATGCTTTATGGCTTAATCCACATTCCACCGAACTTTCCTTCTGGGATAACATGATGAATGTGATTGGAAATCTTGGAGAACTATTGTCAGTCAATGTAGACAATACTAAGCTCCATGGACCAATGGGCTTGTTCAGTATACGACAGTTTCAGATATTTAAATGTACTCAAGGATTGTTGGTCCATACAACTCTTTTCATGTCAATGGAGGGAGAAGTCCCATGTTTGTAGAGTAATCTAGGGATGTCACACTGCGAATATCAGGGGGCTTGAGCGGGCCGAAATTGGCCCCACTTGCAGCCCCCCAATATTCGCAGCGACTCGCGGGCCTACCTTGCCACCCGTGCGGGATCCCGTCACATCATTTCCGGCTGTGATGTGACGGGCCCTGCGCCAACGTGGCTGAACCCTATTGCTGCGGTTTTGGCATAGAAACCAGGGCAACAGGGCTTAAAACGGCCATTGCGGTCATTTTAAACCCTGTTGCCCTGGTTTCTATGCCAAAACCGCAGCAACAGGGTTCAGCTGCGTTGGCGCAGGGCCCGTCGCGTCACTTCCAGCTGGCCGGAAGTGACACAACGGGAGCCCGTACGAGTGGCGCGGCTGCCCAAGCGGTGTGGAGAGCAGCCGGAGAGCTCCTCCACACCACGGAGAATTCGAAGATCGGGGGGCCGTGACACGGAGAGCCGAGGTGATTCGGGGGGGGGACGTCAAGGTACGAAATGCACCACTACTTGGAACTCTTCTATACATACCAGCAATGGCTTTCCACAGTTAGGTCCATAGAGCCATACAGGTTTCTTGTCCTAGAATTACAGGGAAAATACACACAGCAATGAGAATGGGAATTTAAAGAAGGAAGGGTTAAAATAAATGAAGAAAAAATAGCAAGGAAGACATTTCCTATTGATTAAAGAGAAAAACAGTAAAGAAAAAGATAAAATGTACAATATCCACTGCTAGGAAATATGGAAGGTCTCAGGGTGGATGAAAAGATAAGAAGAATTGAACACACAAGTTCAATAGCTTGAACAGCATCTGTGTGCTAATGCTGTTGAAAATAGTAGCAAGAGGAAAACTCTTAGCGTAATAGTGCTGAGAAGATTGACGCTTGTAGCAAAGGAAAAACAGAATAACAGTGGGACTATTTAGTTACATAGCTATATGCACCATCCCGGAAAATTGTAAAGAAAGGGAAACAGTGGGAGAAAGGGGATTTGTGTATTGATTGGACCAATTATTTTAAAATGAAAGGCAATCTTACACTCACCTAGGCAGTGAAAAGTATATCTTGTTCACAGAGAAGAGCACAATATTAGGCTAATAAATAAAATTACAGAGAAAGTCTATCCTAAGCTCTTTTTTGATTTGTATTTACAGCTCAAGAGCTTGGGATCTACTGGTGTTTTGGTAAAGTACTGTTCCTGTAAAGCACTATTGAAGTTCCCTGGGAATAAACAATTTTATGCTCTAAGTAGCTCTCAAGACCTAATTTCACAGTTGGGCAGTGCAGTCCAATGAGGCTGCCCATAGCTCTCTAAACTCGGGGGATTATGGGCATCCTATGCATGGCGGGAGAGGTGCAGAGGAGAGGGTCACCTCTGCGCTCCCCCCGCCAAGCAAAACACTTGGACGGCTGACTTCGGCCATCTCCCCGCCCCCTCCCCACCCCCAAAAGCCTGCCTCCGAGGCCACTTTTGTGACTTCAGGGCCATAGCCAGTGCAGTTCTTTCCATGCCAGCTGTGAGGGTGGGGGGAGGGTGCTCTGAGTTCGGAGCACGTTTCCAAGGTTGGAGTTGGGACTCCAAATTATCCTATCGCCTTCTCGACTCCGTCTAGCCACCATAGGATTGCCCCCTTACTAATCAAAAAAGTGATCCATGAAAATGATCTCACCTAGGGGTGATACACGGACCTTGGGGGGGGCTCGTGGCTCTCCGCGGCTCGCCTCTCCGTGGGGGCAGCCCCCCTGCCTCGATCTTCTGAGTGGCGCGGAGCAGTTCTCCGCGCCGCTCGAGCCGCCGGCACTGGTCACGTCACATCTGGCCCCGGGAGTGACGCGACGGGGACCCCGCACAGGCGCAGTACGGCGTGTGGGGGCCCACAGGGCCCCATCGCATCACTTCTGGGGCCAGATGTGACACAACGGGACCGGTGCAGGCGGCTTGCCACGGAGAGGTGAGCCGCCGCTGGAAAAGGTAGGCCCGCAGGCCCGCGCGGGCATAAGCTGGACCGAGTTCGGTCCCACTCGCACCTGCGCGAGCGAAAAGTAACATCCCTATGTTCTTCCTTAGTCTAGTGACATTTATTTAGGAATGGGGGAGGAATATGTTCAGTTCACATTTTAATGTGAATTTGCCTAATTTTGCACTTTCAAACCACTAGGCGAACTGAAGCTCAGCTATCGTTGACATGATAATACGGAATTCACACTTCTCCAGATTTTGCGATGAAACTCACCAATTTAAAAAAATGCATACAGCAATGCATATATTGGGGGAAATAACGCTCAAAAATGTATTCTAGTAGGAAAATGTCTTGCAAAAACGTGTATATTAGGCAAAAATGCATGTCAGTAGAAACATGCACAAACTTGCTTATGCGTTTCCATGCAAATTTTAGAAACACCCAATGAACCAAACTAAAGACTGGATAAATCATCCGTGTTTCAGACAAACCCCTTGCTGGCTTGCCTTTGCAGAAACAGGAGGAAAAACACACACACTGCTTCTCTTCATCCTGCCTCTGGAAGCTGATTTGTTTTGTTTTGCTTTACCATCAAAGAATCAAGTTGTGCAAAGGAAAATAATAACAGCAACCTGACATTGAAGCCCCAACATTCTTGCAAGCGCCTTGCAACATTTCTCCCATTTGCATGACGACTAGTCACTTTTCCTTCAGATGGCAGTCAGGGGTTTTGTAATCTAGGTGGGTGGAAGGGACCAGATGTGTCCCCCAGGAGACACCAATCATCCCTGACCTGCTCCCCTCTTGCTTTCTTCCCTTTCAACCTCATGGGCCTAATAATAGCATGCACCCAGGGTAGGGATGGTTGAATTTGTCAATTTTGCTTTCTCTCAGTTTCCCATTTCTCTGATCTTAACATTGATCTGTCTGGAACTTTGAGAATTTTTCCAATCTTAAATTCAGTTAGTCCCAGAGACACTGAGGGTTTTCTTTTTAAAGTTTGCATCAAAAATCACATGCATTGAATGATTTCTTCTAATACATGCATCCTTATGTGCAGTTTTGCTTAGTACACACATCTCTTGCAAGCTATTTACTAATATAATTCACTTTTGAATGTTATTTTTCACTAACATACTAATTTATGTCTGCACTTCTGCATTTTTGTCTGCATGCATATGGTGAACTCCATTGCAAAATGAGTTTCAGTTCACGTATTGGTAAGTGCAATATTAGATAAAGTCACATTAAAATGTGAACTGAATGGATTTCTCCCCCCTCCCCAATCCAGATGCTAAAATCCTCTGTCTGTCCCTGCCTGACCTTCTCTCAGTCCCCTGATCTCATGGAAAGGAATAGGCAGAGCTGAGCTCTGCACCATCTTGGTGGGAAATCCACAAGTTTCTGCATGGATTTTGCAAATTGCAAGTAGAAAAGAGTTTTTCCTCCACCCTACTTTTCAACCCAGCAGGGACCATAAATCACAAGAATGTGACCTCAAAGGACCACTCTACTAGTAGGCAGCCCCCAGCCTACAGAAATTTGCGTTTCCCTTGGGAGTCTAAAGTGAATCTTAATATAGGCTACTTTCAGAGAATCATGAGAACTAGAAACTTAAGTCGAACAAATAGCAGGTGATAGAGCTAATAAAACCGCTCTCAGATTGCTACTTACATCCAGATCCCATTTAGTTTATTGGCAAGTAAGCCCCGCTGGTGTCAATGGGAGTAATGGCTGGTTCATTTACGCATTTTTCATTTGAAAAGTGCATGTGTGTGTGGGGGGGGAGAGAAGAGTTCAGATCATTATGCAAAGCTGAGTGCAACAGGAGATTTTGTAGTAACTCATATGCAAATTGTGCATCAAGCTGCCATTTTGTTACTGACTCTGATGGGTGGATCTCAAGTCTCTGGGAAGAAGCAAAAACAAAAAAAAGAGTAGACCCTGCGAGCCAAAAGTATGCCTGCCTCTGACGTATGGGCTGGGATCATGGTATGTGTGTGTGAGGGGGCCATGTTGCAAGTTCGTACTGGGCCCCAGAAAAGTATGTTTGTGCCCTGCCTAAGGGTTGTACCTCCTGCCAGTCCCCCGAGCCCATGTGCCCCTCCCACATCTCAAAAAAAAAAAAAAAAAAAAAAAAACACACACACACATATATATATATTCTAGGAAGACAGAAACAGAGCATGGAAGGAAAGGACTCAGCAGTGGTGGTGACCTGCAAGGGGTGTGCAATGTTTGTTTTCCTGCCGGAGATCAACATGGCCTACACATGCAACAAGTGTAAGCTGGTCACGCTGTTGGAAGAAAAGGTCAGAGGACTGGAGCAGCAAGTGTCAACCCTCAGGAGCATAAGAGAAAGTGAGGAGTTCTTAGACAGAACGGTGGATCTACAGCACCAAAGCACAGTACAGGAGCCAGAAGGGCAACTGCAGGATGAGGCGGAGTCAGAGACTGCAGAGGCAAGGGAAAATAACACAGGGGGAACTCCCTGGAAAAGGGTGACTGTTAGGAGCAGAAGAACTACAAGACACTCTGCGCCTGTGGAAGCAGTGGAGCTATGGAACCGCTTCCATGTACTTGAGGACGAGAGCAGAGGACAGCCTGCAGAGGACGGATTACCGGGCACCCAACGTGACAGTGAGCAAGAGGCTGAGGGTCAGTCAAGTGGAGGAAATCGAACCAAGGCCTACAGCAAGAGGAAGAGAAGAGTACTCGTAGTGGGAGACTCCCTCCTGCGGGGGATCGAAGCCAAAGTATGTCGCGAAGACCCATGGACTCGCCAGGTGTGCTGTCTCCCTGGGGCACGGATTAAGGATGTGACAGAACAGCTGCCGAGGCTCATGCAGCCCACCGACACATACCCCTTTCTTCTCTTCCACGTGGGTACAAATGATACTGCCAAGCGGAGTTACAAAGAAATCACGGCAGACTTTGAAGAGCTGGGAAGGGAACTCAAGAACTTCGGGGCCCAGATAGTTTTCTCATCCATCCTTCCAGTACTTGGAAGAGGCATAGAAAGGGAAAGAAAAATACTCCGAGTGAATGACTGGCTACGAAGGTGGAGCCGACGTGAGGGATTTGGATTCTGGGACCACGGGCTACACTTCCTGGAAGATGGACTGCTGGCAAAGGATGGGTTGCACCTCACAAGGACTGGGAAGAATGTGTTTGGACACAGCATGAGGAACTTAATCAGGAGGGCTTTAAACTGAATCCAACAGGGGAGGGAGACATAAACTCGGGGGTACCAATGGAAGAAGGCCTCTATGCCACAACGGAGAGAACAGCTCCTGCGGTGCCCATTGATAGTCTACCACAAAATGTAGGGGGAAAGTCGGACTATAAAGCACATAGTCTTCAATGTCTCTATACTAATGCCCAGAGTATGGGCAATAAACAAGACGAACTTGAACTCTTGATACATGAGGGCAGGTACGACTTGATAGGGATAACTGAAACCTGGTGGGATGACTCCCATGACTGGAATACAGCAATTGAAGGGTATAACTTGTTCAAAAGGAACAGAAGCAACAGAAAGGGAGGTGGAGTTGCACTGTATGTTAAAAATACGTATCTCTGCACAGAGATACAGGAAGAGGAGCTTGGCAGCCCCATTGAGAGCATCTGGGTTAAAATAAAGGGGGCAAAGAATAAAACGAACATGGCGGTTGGAGTCTACTACCGACCACCCAATCAAGGAGAAGATGAGGATGGAACTTTTGAAAAGCAAATTGCCATTGTTTCAAGGAGGCACGATGTGGTAGTAATGGGAGACTTCAATTTCCCTGATATCTGTTGGGAGACTTATTCAGCCAAACATGGCCCCTCCAAGAAATTCCTGACCTGTGTTGCTGATAACTTCCTCCTACAGAAAGTGGAGGAAGGAACTAGAGGATCGGCTATCCTTGACCTGATTCTAACCAACAGAGACGAGTTAGTGGATAAAGTGGCAGTTTCGGGAACTCTGGGGGAAAGTGACCATGTTATACTAGAGTTCTTGATTCTAACAGAAGCAAAAGCTGAGTGTAGCCAAACACGTACCCTGGATTTTAGGAAAGCCAATTTTAACAAACTCAGAACAATGATTAGTAAGATCCCATGGCAAGTGACTCTCACGAGAAAGGGAGCCCAGGAGGGGTGGGAGTTTTTAAAGAAGGAAATTTTAAAGGCACAATTGCAAACAATTCCCACAAGGAAAAAAGGCAGAGGGCAACAGAAAAAGCCAATGTGGCTTCACAATAAACTCAAAGATGACCTGAAAACAAAAAAGGACACGTATAGGAAGTGGAAGGAAGGACAGGCTACAGGGGAAGAGTACAGGCAGGTAGCACAGAACTGCAGGAATAGTGTCAGGAAGGCTAAAGCTGAGAATGAGCTAAGGTTAGCGAGGAATGCTAAAAGCAACAAAAAAGCTTTCTTCAGATACATGCACAGTAAAAGACAGAAGAAAGAACTGGTGGTTCAACTACGCAATGAGGATGGCAAATTGATAACAGAAGACAAAGAAAAGGCAGAAGTGTTCAATTCCTACTTCGGCTCGGTCTTCTCCCAAAAGAGGGTCTATGACCCCCCTGGCAAACCTGAAGTGCAGACTGAAGGGGCAGAATTGCAGCTTGAGATTGATAGGCAAATGGTCAAGGAGCACCTGATTACTCTGAACGAGTTTAAATCTCCAGGGCCTGATGAGCTGCATCCTAGAGTAATAAAGGACCTGGCAGAAGAACTCTCAGAACCACTGTCTATTATCTTTGAGAAATCATGGAGGACAGGTGAAGTGCCAGACGACTGGAGGAGGGCAAATGTTGTTCCCATCTTCAAAAAGGGCAAGAAGGAGGAACCTGGGAACTATAGGCCAGTCAGTCTGACATCAATCCCTGGGAAGATTTTTGAGCAGATTATAAAGAAGTCAGTCTGCAAGCACCTTGAAAACAATGCAGTGATTACTAGAAGCCAGCATGGATTTGTCAAGAACAAATCCTGTCAGACTAATCTGATCTCATTTTTTGATCGGGTAACCTCCCTTGTGGACTGTGGGAATGCTGTGGACATTATATATCTGGACTTCAGCAAAGCTTTCGACAAAGTGCCTCATGATATCCTGATTAGTAAGCTAGCTAAGAGTGGGCTAGATGGAACAACTATCAGGTGGATCCACAATTGGCTAAAGAATCGGACTCAAAGAGTGCTTATCAATGGTTCCTTCTCAAACTGGGGAGAGGTAACGAGCGGGGTACCACAGGGCTCGGTCCTGGGCCCGGTGCTCTTCAACATTTTTATTAATGACTTGGATGAGGAGGTACAGGGAATGCTTATCAAATTTGCAGATGACACAAAGTTGGGTGGAACAGCTAATACTCTGGAAGACAGAAACAAAATTCAAAGTGACCTCGATAGGCTGGAGCGCTGGGCCGAAAACAACAGAATGAAATTTAATAGGGATAAATGCCAAGTGCTGCACCTAGGGAGAGGAAACCAAATGCAGAGTTACAGAATGGGGGACACTTGGCTCAACAATACTACAAGTGAGAAGGATCTTGGAATTGTGGTAGATCACAAACTGAATATGAGCCAGCAATGCGATGTGGCTGCAAAGAAGGCAAATGCAATTTTGGGCTGTATTAATAGAAGTATAGCTTCCAAATCGCGGG
Organism: Shinisaurus crocodilurus; assembly: GCA_021292165.1. Taxonomy (NCBI): domain Eukaryota; kingdom Metazoa; phylum Chordata; class Lepidosauria; order Squamata; family Shinisauridae; genus Shinisaurus; species Shinisaurus crocodilurus. The sequence goes on from CM037879.1 coordinate 69,278,662, forward strand.
AAGTGATAATTCCCCTTTACTCGGCACTGGTTAGGCCTCATCTTGAGTACTGCGTCCAGTTCTGGGCACCTCACTTTAAGAAGGACATAGACAAACTGGAGAGGGTTCAGAGGAGGGCAACAAGGATGATAAAGGGACTGGAAACAAGGCCCTATGAGGAGAGACTGAAAGAACTGGGCATGTTTAGCCTTCAGAAGAGGAGACTGAGGGGAGATATGATCGCACTCTTCCAGTATTTGAAGGGATGTCACACAGAGGAGGGCAAAGATCTCTTCTCGTTCATCCCAGTTTGCAGGACACGGAATAATGGGCTCAAGTTACAGGAACCTAGATTCCACCTAAACATCAGGAAAAATTTCCTGACTGTCAGAGCAATAAGACAATGGAATCAACTACCTAGGGAGGTGGTGGGCTCTCCCAGTCTGGAGGCATTCAAGGTGCAGCTGGACAGACATCTGTCAGAGATGCTTTGACCTGGATTCCTGCATTGAGCAGGGGGTTGGACTCGATGGCCTTGTAGGCCCCTTCCAACTCTACTTTTCTATGATTCTATGATTCTATGATTAATTGCCTCCTCTCTAGATATGCATAGATCCAAGTCATGCTATGTGGTTTGGTACTGAAAAACTATTTCTGCTTAATTGGGGCTGCACATCACCCCCGTGATCAAGGCGGGGCGGGGCGGGGCGGGGGCGGGGGGCGCGAAATAAACAAGGTGGGGAGGGGGAGGGGAGGCAAAATAAGGCTCGGGTGGTGCGCCCAGCCTTATTTCCACCGCCACTCTGGCTGATGGGACAAGGAGAAGGCTTTCCGTGGCAGATCTTGTTGAACAGCCTACTTGATGTTGCTGGAGGTGTTACTTGATAAACTGGACTGGAGCCGTATAGTGTTTTAAAGGTCAAAACCAACACCTTGAATTTGGCTCGGCAAGCAACTGGTAGCCAGTGCAACTCCTTGAGCACTGGAGTGATGTGATCACGCTGGCAGCTGCCTTTAACCAGGCGAGCCGCCGCATTCTGTACCAGCTGTAACTTCCGAGCTGTCTTCCAGGGTAACCCCACGTGGAGCGCATTACAGTAGTTTTAATTCACTTTTTTCTCCCACCCCACATTACTGAATATTTATTTGAGCACTGAGCTCTATTCTCAGCTTATTTGACCCCAGCCGAATTGTCTTGCTCCTGTAACTGACAACCTGGAAGGACTCTCTTGACCTGACTTAGTGGCCAACTTTGGGGCCAGGTCCAAGTGGGCCTAGGCTTCTTGCCCGAGCTGATAAAATTTGCAGAAACCAGGTCTCGAAGCTTTCACTTTCTTGGATAGAATGCCTGGCCAATTTCCCCAATGTAAATCAACTATAACCGCTGAGAATCCAAATAGTCAAACCTGTATGGAACTAATTAAGCTGAGCAGAGAACCATCATTTTGGGATTCTAGAAACAAATGACCCATATGATGTATTCACAATCCTGAAAGTGATTTGCTCCTGCAAACATGAATCCAAATTCTATTATTCATCTTCCTTGTCGATGATTTAACCACAATTATTTACACAGAAGTTTCTTCCCATAAATAATTTGGCCTTTAGGACTTCTCGATTGCTGTTATTTGTTGTTAGTTGATGTCTTCATACTGACTCAACTTTTCCTCAGCTTCATTCATAAAGCTGATACCAAACCAAACATTCAATAACCTTCCTAAGTCAACATTGTGCATGCTACATTAACCAGGAAATACCAAAAGAAATATGTTTTCTTTGAGCACTTCCCAGGTTTTTAAGGTTAGTAAAGAGCAGACCTTGTTTTATATATTTTTTAAAAGGTCAGGGAAAGACATTTATGGATTCTGTCTCCTCCAGATACTTTATCAATGAATAATATACAGTGCTCTCTGGGAAAGGAAGGAAATTGCAGCCCATTAGGCTATTCTGTGTGGTCTGCCGCCCTTTGGGCTGGTGCCCATGTAAAGCAACCTGCAGCCTCTCCTCTTCCTTCGCATGGCCTCCATCATTTGGCCATCAACTCTCCATGTGCTGGGGAAATTGGAACACTCACCCCAACCTGGAAGAAGGCTTCTCATTAGATTAACAGTCACACAAGCAAGTGGTGGGGGTGACCTGCATGAGGCACACAACACACATCTTTAATGTCGTGATGATACAGATGATAAAGGAGCACCAAGAAGACTTTCAAGGCATGAAAAAGTGATGGCCTAGAAACTAAGTCCAGATTAGTTCCTCTCACTAGATAGGCCCCTTTGACAGACATTGCTGGATTTCCCACAGCTTCCAGCCATTTTTCCATGGAAGGGAAGTGATGTGGAGAAAGACAGCACGCTTTGCATAAACCAGTGGTGCTGATGCTGAACCTCTTTCAGCCTGAGGGCCAAATTCACTTTCAGAGAAGCTGTTGGGAGCTGCATTCCAGTGGCGGGTGGGGCCAAAGTCAAAATGGGGCGAGGGCAGAAGTACCAAATATACCAGTATATTTTAGTTTAAACTTCTTGCTGCCAGTAATTAAACCTTACAAGAGACATTTCAACCTTTTAGAATGGGGGGGGCTGCACGAAAGCTGGGAATCCACAAAATGATTGTCAGTTAGGGGGAAGGGATGGGCCCAGGGGGAAGGGGTGGGCCCAGGGGGAAGGGGCATGGCTTTCTATGGAAACCCAGAGGGCTGGATTGGGACCCCAGGCAGGGTGGATTTGGCATGTGGGCTTGAGGTTCACCAGCCCTGGCATAAACCCCTGGTTTTCAAACTGTGTTCTGGGGGGAAAGGGGATTCCCCATACTTAGCAAGAAAAGAATACATCAGTGAGGACCAATGAAGACAGACAAACCTCCTTGAAAGTTCATCACTATCCATCACTATCCATATCCCCTTGCTTGCAATGTGTGTAGCTGTAGATGCGTGTTGGCTGCTGTTGTATATGTTCTGTTCTTGGCTTGTTCTCATTCACACAGAGCAAAAGGAAAACTCAAGTTTGCTGGTGAAAACAGAGTGCACAGTATAGAAGATTTTATTTGCTATATTATATGTACTGTGAGCAGTTATATACTGCTTTGCTGCCTTAGAAAGCCACAAGGCACGTTACAATAAAAAGGGACATGCCCCAGCAATATAAAAATTAAAAACCATAAACTGGCAGCAGTGGAGCTCTTTTTGGTGGCTGCCTCCTGGTGGCAGCTTCTTTATTTATCAGGTACTGCCTCATGCCAGGGCACTGTGGTTAAATAAAACCTGTGCCAGGTCTGTGGCTTATGCTGGCTCAGCTTGTCTGAGCGTGGAAAGCTAAGCAGGGTCAAGCCTGGTTGTTACTTGGATGGGAGACCCCTCCTCTAGTTTCCTGCATTGAGCAGGGGGTTGGACTTGATAGCCTTGTAGGCTCCTTCCAACTCTATGATCTATGAAATCTATGAAAATGCAGAGGCTGCCATTTCCCCGACAATGCCTGGGAATGACACAATATTTGTGGCATTGTGGGTAAACTGAAGCCCAAAGCAAGCAAACAAGCAAGCAAACAAACAAAAAACAATTTCCATGCACACACCTATAGGACAAAATTTTTTCTCCCTTTGACACTGCAGGATGAACTAGGATGAAGGCAATTTTATAATTTGTCCAGAGTCCCAACTTATCTCTGAGCAGTTCTTCCATCATGGATGTATATATGAAGAAGCATAACCATTCCTGTAACAGTATTCATTTGTTTATTAAAGTATTTATACCCCACCTTTCTTTTGCATCCTGTAAAATCTTAAACTTAACCCGTGGCTTTTTCCCTTGCCATACAAATCTAGATATATCCTTCTGCCATTGTTTAAATGATATTTGCGATGTCACAATAGGAATAGTCTGAAACAAAAACAACATTCTAGGTAATACATTCATCTTGATTGTGGCTATTCTCCCCAAAAGTGACAATTGAGCTTTATCCCATCTTTCTAAATCTTTTTTAATTTCATTCCAAGACTTTACATAATTATTTTGAAACAACATACAATTCTTATTTGTTAATGTGATACCTAAATACTTTACTTTCTTTTCAACCTTAAAACCTGATTTATTTGACCCACAGTCTTTCCTGAAAAGCCAGGTGGTTTTGGCCACACTTCGAATGGCCAGCAATGAAGTAGATATGTGGATCTCTTTGGGAGGGAGTGCCACAACCTGGTGCTGCAACTGAAAAGCCCCTCCTCTCTCGCACACACACACACACACACAAACACAAACACACATGCTGTCCTTCAGATGGTGGAGATGGAGAAACAGTAATGAGGGTTTCAGTTGTTGCAGGAAGCATTATAATGAATCTAGCCCATATCAGACCTGAAAGGCAGGTGATGGTTCTATAAGGATGTCATGATACGCGGCATGATTTATTGTACCAGGAATATGGGCCTAGGCTTCCCACAGCCTCACACTCTGTCCTCTTCTGGCATGACTGCAAGCAGCAGCAGAGAAGCTTTCACTTCCATTGTTTATTAATCACAGCTTGCCTTGTCAACCAAATCTGACAAACTATGGTTAGGTTAATCTAACAACCCAACTTCAAATAATCACAGTTGATGAAGCTGGCTTCTTTCAAGAAACCATAGTTAAGATTAACCACAGTTTAAGGGACAGACATAATGCTAAACTGCGATCAGTTGAAATCTGAAGCAAAAGCTTCTGAACTCCTTCTCCCATCCGTGCTGTAGGGCAGGGGTGGGCAACTCTGCTGGTTTCCAGGCAGGGACCACTTTCAATCCCCAAACTCCTCTGCAGGCTGCACTCTAGATGCTGCTGCCACACTGCCAAATTCAACAGTGCAGGCATAAATAAAATAAAAAAATGGAAGGGTAGAAATGAGCCATTTAGCTTGTTTTTAAGCCAAATTTGTCCTTTGTACCTTTCTGCAGTGGTTTGCCACCTACATTTCTTCTTCTTTTGCCACTGCAAATGTTGGTAGTGCAATGGAGGCTGCCATGGGCTACACTCGGGACTGGTAGGAGCCATATGTTGCCCACCCCTTCTGTAGGGGAAGGGAGAGCACATGAGCCAATGCAGCCTATATCTAGTAATGTGGTTAGAAAATATTAACTTCAAAACCATTCTAGTTTTTTCCTCCCAGGAATCAGAAATGTGCAGCAAGTCCTTCTAGTAGTTATTCTCGGCTGTAACACATAGCAAAGTGCATCAGGATTTAGGAATTCTATGTTTGAGCTATCAGAAAAAGAAAATCTGTGCTGATAGAGAGAAATGAAAGCATTACAACAAGCAATGAGCTGTTTAAAATGTCCTCCCTATTAAAGCTATATTTGGGGTTACAGTGTGTGACTAAACAGAGAATAAATATGAGGCATATTTGTTCATTCTCTGAATATTTCTAAATTGGAGCATATTAGGAAAAGCATTAAGGGTGGGTGTCAGCCAGAGGTACTGCTGGCTGGAGAGAAGGATTCTAAAATGTCTGAATTACATTAACATAGTTCCATCGCAGCAAGCCCTGACAAAATTTGCTTTCAAGGAATTTAGCAAGGTTATAGGCAGAAGTAGAGCACTGGGGAGATAAAAGAGAAACAGACAGGCTTCCACTTAAAGACCCTGGTTCAAGATGTCTGTGCAAAAGGAGAGCAGAGAGATAAATGGATTGCAATTTATAAAACCAGAGAGATTGGAAAGGGAAGGACAGGACAGAAGTCAATCCTTATTGCTCCAGACCATCTGTGCAATAAAGGCAAGAAAACAGCAGCCAATATTGCTCATTAGCAGGGACCGTGTGGAATTTCTCAAGTTTTGACTTTTGAGGAGAATTCAGCTGTCGTTCCCAAATTGGCACAAGGTTGCAAAACCAGGCTTGTCTTGAGCGAGTCTTGTTCTCGGATTCCTTCCGCCAAAGGGAATGAAAAGGAATCTTCACTGAATCCCACCACTTATCCTTCCTTGCCCTGTAGTTTGGCTGGGACAGCAACCTACAGCATGCTTCAGCAGAGCTGGTTCTGGGTTCTGGAGGTCCTTTGGCAACATGGCCTTGCTGGGAGGCGCTCCTCTTCCTCACCCGTCCTCCTCCTCCAAATAGGCCCAATCCTCACAGTTGTGGTGCTCAGAGAGAGAGGACAGGTGAGCAACTGAGAGGAGACAGTGGCTGCTCTCTACCACCATCACTCACTCGCAGCAGTCGCTTGCTTGCTTACTTGGCTGAGTGAACAAGCGGCGATAGCGGCAAGGAACAGCCACCATTGCTCACCTGGACAGTAGTGCTGGGCACAAATCCTGATTACCACCCAGAATCAGGGCTGGGCTGTGAGCAGCAGTCCGGAGTGTGTCAGGAAGTGGGAGTCCAGACCAAGGAGCAATCAAGATGAGAGGGAAAACCAGAAGGCAGGACCAAAAAAGAAGTCAGGAGTCAGCTAGAGATGTGTGTGAATCAGCAAAACTTAAGGTCACCAAAGTTCTCCGAATTCCATCTTGAAGCTCATTCCACTGTTGGGGACCATGTGAATTTGTACTCCTGTTCTAATGTTTAGCTAGGCCTGACTAGAGAATCTTGCATTCTTGTTTTCTGCTTTCTGTAAAATTGTTTCTTGCTTTCTTGCTGTTCTGTGAAACTGCTTGCTAAAGTTGCAAAGAAATCTGAATTGAAATGTAAGAGAGAGAAAAGTAAAGTTGCAGGCAGCCTTCGTCAAGGCTGCAGTAAATGGGAGGGGGAAGAGGCCGGAGAATTGGCAAAGTGTGTACAGAGGGCACTGATAAGGGAAAAGCAAAATAAAATGTGTGTGTGTATGCAGTAAGTAAAGAGACAGAGAAAGGCGGGAGGAGTGGGGGAGTGGGGTGTGTGTGCTAGCATCAGACTGAAGCACTGTACTTTCCAAAGAACAGGACAAGATAGAATTGAGCTGATAGACAAGGAACAGGAGGAAATGTATGTACCAAAGAAGAGCAAAGGAAGTTGTTGAATGTATGTGAAAGAGGTCATGATAAGAATGTTTTTCTACGCAACTGTATGTAAAATGACTGTATGTGATGCAAACCTGTATCTGATTCCATGCTGTATAAAAGATCCAGGAAGAACTTGAAAGGGGGCTCTTGATTTGAGTCACAGACTCCTAGAGCCTATTTAAGGCCTTAAATAAAGTTGGTTTCCCTTCTCCAAATCAGTGTGTTTATTGGGCAGGGCATACACACTGAGGCCCGAATCACTTTGCCGGGAGAGGACACCTTTTTGGTGCCGGCAACACCACCCCAAGTCTCTATCAGATTGCAAGCATTTTTTTTCTTTTCGCATGAAAATCCGTGCATATTTCCATATGTACGCATCAATTGTGCGCATCTTTGAAATGTATGCATTCTTCTCCCATTGATTAAAGCGCATTGGTGCAAATTTTTCAAAAATATGCATTTTTCATGTGCTTTTTTCAAATGTACACATGCTGTTGAACACTGTTTTTTCTTTTTGATCCATAAATCACATTGCAAACTCGGAAATGTATGGACTTCGACCACAGATTGTGTCTGAGTCTGTGTTGAGTCCAAAATTCCAGAAGGTGCGAACTGGATAAATCCTGATTTAAAAAATCAACAACTGAATTTCTCATACATGGACTGAAGGGAAAGGCCAGAAACAGAAGACATGCAGAGTTCAGGTAGCAGACCTTGTTTCTCAAGCAAAGTTCCACGGAGACGTCGGGAAGTCCTGGGCAGAGTTGGTCTGAAAGTGTTCTTCACTGAGAAGCTGTAGTGAAACAGCTCACCACAGGGGACAGTGGCCAGCAGTTCCTCCCCCCCCCCCGCCCCAAGGGAGAGGGCAGATGATGCTGAGAGGCAGCAGCTGCTTGCCACTGCTTACCCACTTTGATGGGCAAGGAGGTGAGTGGTGCCTGCCCTGAGCCACCTCCCCTCTCAGTCTGAGGTGTTTCTGCAACCACAGGTTGTAGCACAGCATACAGGAGAGGGGCCCGCCCACCCAAGGGGGGGAACTTCCCAGGATATCCTCTCCCACCAGTGGTTGTTCCTGCTACTCCACAGCAGCTGATTAGGGGTTGGCACCCTTGGGCCTTCCCCAGTGCAAGGGCTTCAGTAGCCGCCCAACAGTGCATTCTCCTGATGCCCACCCTGCAGAATCATAGAATCACAGAATTGGAGGGTACCTTGGAGGTCATCCAGTCCAACTCCCTGTTCAATGCAGGCTCTGCACTGCAGGGTGCAGCTACAACAGCCCTGATGGACGTCCATCCACACTCTGCTTAGATCAGGGCTCTCCAACCTTGGGTCCCCAGATGTTGCTGGACTACAGCTCCCAGAATCCCTTGCCATTAGCCATGCTGGCTGGGTATGCTGGGAGCTGTAGGCCAGCAACATCTGGGGACCCAAGGTTGGAGAGCCCTGACTTAGATACTTTCAGTGAAGCAGAACCCACCCACCCCCTTCTGAGCTGAACAGCTCTCACTGTTAGGATGTTTCTCCTAATGTTTCACCACAATCTGGTTCCCTGCCATTTCCACCCATTGGTTCTTGTCCTGGTCTGTGAAGCAACAGAGAACAAGTCTGTGACATCTTCTGCATGACAGCCTTTCAGATACTTCAGCACACCTCCTCCCTGTTTCCCATACAGAATGGAAAGAAAAGCAAGCACACAAACACACACACACACACACACACACACACACACGACTGGTGCCTAAGACTAGGCAAAAGAACCTGGAAGGCAGAAAGTGCCAATGATTAAACAGAGATACCATTTTCAGTGCAATACAGAAGACATGCTGCACCATAATTTTGATATGAAGATGCAACTCATTCAGCCACAGGATTGCTGTTGAAAAGGAAACATTATTTCCAAGAGAGAGAGAAACCCATGTTGGGGTACAAATGCACGTGGATGGTTTCCTTTAAAATCAAAAGTATGTCTCAACTGTGTATTGCCAGCAATGTATTTCTGCAGCATCCTCCAATTGCTCCTGAACTTCACCCAAAGCAAAAGTCAAGACAATGTAGATGGTCCTGCTCAAGGACCATCTACATTGAAACGTATAGAAATGTATAGGAAAGTGAAAAGAATTTTCATGAGATTAGCAAGATGTCTCCGCTTCTGTTGTACATTTTTGCAACATTGTTCTAGAAGAACACCTTGTGCAAAGGAACAAAAAGGGAGTATGTTACGCTGGTTTTGGAATAGAGGGAATATTCTACATTCATGGAAGGCAGGAGGAGAAGGGTAGGGTGTGCAGAAGGAAAAATCAGAGAATGTGGAAGAGGATTAGACTGGGCAAAGAGAATTAATGTAGAATTCTGAGAATAAGAACAAGGCAGTCACTGAGGGCACAATCCTATGCAGGTTTAGACAGAAAAAAAAGACAGATTTCTGTCTAAATCTGCATAGGATTGTGCCCTCAGTGACTTAGAAAGGTGGCAAAAACTTTATATAACTGTAGAGATACTTGAGGGATTTGAATTTTGTGAAATCCTGTATTAAATATCCTGATCCACACCTCTCAAACTAATGTGTGGATAGGAACCTAGCTAACAGATGTCACACTAATCTGAATGTTGCAGTGCAGTTCTCAGCAATTTGCATCTATCAAAATGCAGATTTAAATATATACTTTGAGAGAAAATGCACATTTAAATATGTATTTAGAATTGAATTTTCAGATTAATGCAGAAAGAGAACGGAACGATGGTTAAAACATGTGAAAGTGACATGGACTGGAAATGGATTTGTCCATCCTTAGGTAACTGTGAATACTTTCTATAAGGAACTGTTTCTCTGCAGCAAAATTCACCTTACTGCAGGGAGTGTGGGAGACTCTCAAGAAGACACACGGTTATACATCTTCCTTTCATTTCATCAAGTCTTGTGTGGGGATCATTCCCATTGGATTGTGCCCACGTTGGGCCATTCATCAGTAAAGCAACTTGTAAATTAGAGTCTTATTTTAAAAAAAAAATCCCAAAAGAATACCTGAAAGAGTAGAATGGGCAACAGGAGTTATCTGTTAAACTATGACATGAACAAGGTGCAGAAGAAAAGAAATGATTAAGCAGTTCTTTAATTAATCACATGGAAAAGATGGGCAGCGTATCACTCATTGAGTCAGTAAAGCTATTTAATACATTAGTCATGGAGTGAGAGAGACAAATGATCAAATTAATTAATCAAGCAGTCGATCAGCAACAAGATAATCAGTCACATAGGGAAATGAGAGAGAGAGTGCACAGGGGATCCAGCTGTAGCCCCAGAGGAAGTTTTCTAAACAGATATCACTAATGAAGTTTAGGAAAAGAACAAACAAATGCAGAGTGGTGTCCTTCACTGCATTATTTATTTATTTAGATTTGTATCATACTTCATCCTGAATGCTCAGATGTGGAACGGTGAGGTCAAGACTCCAGACTCCAACCAGCTGTCTTTCTTCTCTTCATCTCTGCTCAGCCTCAGAGCAGGGATGGGCAACTTGTAGACCCAAACATCTGGTGGGCCACAACTCCTATCATCCCTCATCATTGGCTGTGTTGGCTAGAGCTGGTGGGAGTTGTGGCCCTCCAGATGTTTAGGCCTACAAGTTGCCCACCCATGCCTTAGAGGACAGAGCCCTGATGCGCCGCTTCACCCAGGGCACCTGAGACAATGCCTCCAAGGAGGAGCATCTCTCTCACCATCAGCTGGAGCCAGTGGTTGCTGGCTTCTCAGTGTCTCTTTACCTGCTAGCTCCTCGTAGCACCAGTGGAACTATCTCACCATTCAGTAGTTGTGCCTCCTGCTTCTGCTACAGCGGTGGCCATGGGGGCTGCTGAAGATGCTGCTGGAATCCAAGTACTGCTGATCTCGCTGCCGGAGCTGCTGTCACTGCGGCCATCGGGGTGAGGTCTGTAGACTCAGCTTGAGTGGCTTCTGCTGCCTGGCTTGCTGATGCTGAACCTGTGGGTGTGTCCCCAGGTGTCTCCGCTCTTGTGCCCTCTCCCTCTTCCATTCAACCCCTGCCCTATTCCCAGGATCAGGGTTGATTGTGAGTGCCACTGCTACCCTCTGCCTCTCTCATCAAGGCCGCCCATCTTTACTTCTGCTTGGACCAGCTCGAGCTGAAAGGTATCATTTGGTCCTAACAGCTGTAGCGTCGCACAGGAACAAGTTACTGAAATGTCAAAACAACCAGTTCAAATGCAAGGAATAAAACCTAAGAAATATTAAAGCTGCAAAAACTCCAAAAATTCTTGCCACAGTAAAAGGGTCTCCATACCCTAGCAAAACAAAATAAAGACAGCTGCACCAACTTATTGTTCCTCACACACTTTGAGAAAACAACTTGATCAAGGGAATATGTCATTCTTTCCAGGGGAGGCTGGTGATGCCTATGTCAGTGGGGCTCCTTATCCATTACAGCTTTTATTCTGAGCTTTATAGGAGCTATCCATTGTGGTGAACCTATTTTGGGGGATGAAGTACAGAACCATGGATAGCTCATATAAAACTCAGAATAAAAGCTGCAATGGATAAGGAGCCCCACTGACACAGGAGTCACCAGCCTCTCCTGATTCTTTCTAAAACTTCAAAATGACTATGTCGGACTATCTCACTTTTGACACACCAAAGGAAAACCCCTTTTTGATCCCTTTTGTGGTTGTCTCTACATACCTTCTTCTGACTAGTTCCACAATGTCACGCTTGATCAATCATAGAGGAACATCATGGGACACAGTTAATCTCATTGGGCCTAAGCCATTTTTGATAGCCGGCCCTAAGGCATTACCTACCTTGAATTGTGATTACCAAACAACAGCAAGTCAGAATACAGGCTGGAGGCCAGAACACTACTGTGTATAACATGCTCCTTGTGTTCTGCCCCCATTGGGCAGGCAGTACCTGAAATTTTTGGGACAGTCACCAAGGGCTGCCCCATATAAAAGAAATCATAGTTCTGTGGTACATGATGTTAGAAATACATAAATGGACCTGGTTGAGAGACACAAAATTTAACAGTGATTGCTCTCTGTGTGCTATATAGCATCCATTTCTCATCCCATCGGAACTTGGGTCAGTGAAGTGAGAGATGTTAACAGCCTGGATTTTGAATCCCTTCATATTGTAGTCTTTGCAAAATCTTTGTTGCATATGTGCACCAGAAATTAGAGCCAGACTGTTTATATCTATGCATGCCAGAGAGCAGGGTTGGGCGGATTCATGCAAACACATTTATTAGAGAGATTTACAGCATCTGTATCAGCAGGCCCATTGCTGGGTGCTTTGCTTCCCAATTTAAAATGCTGCTATAGATTCAAAGTTTCCAGTTTGATTGAGCCAGAAGAGCTAAAGTATCATTAGTATTTGGTGTATTATTTATGTGGTTTTTCCGACCATCTCCAATCTCCTCTTATTATAACGATAAATTTCCGTTGCTTCTGAATTGTTTTATCAGTAAAGGAGCAATCCTATGCATATTTAGAGAGAAAAGAAGTCCTACAAGTTCCAGCATTCCCTAGCCAAAATGGCTGGCTGGGGAATGCTGGGAGTTGCAGGACTTTTTTCTGTCTAAATATGCATAGGATTGCACCCTTAGTCATCAAACATGGCAGAACTACAGAACAGTAAAGCTGTAAGATTCTTCCCCCGCTACATTTAGGCAGACCCATAGAGACGCTTGCTCCACAGATGTATGTTCTGCAATAGCTCCTCTAGAATTTTTTTTTAAAGTATAATATGAATTAATGCAGGCCACAATGTCACCATCTACCACAATGCAAGTAGCACTTCAAATAACTGTTATCAGCCCGGTGACAGGTTTTTCTGTGCAACAAATCAGTCTTTCAGATGAAGCAAAATTGAACACATTATCTAAAAATGAAGGCTATTTAAATAAATGTTAGAAAATTTGCATTTGTGAATCCTTTCATTCTGGTTGCTTGTATTAAATCCAGCTTAACTGTGCAGAGACACATGCACAACTCGATGAACAATTATATCTTGCAAAAATGTTATATTGGTTGCTGTCAGGTTTCTGAATCATAAATTCCAGAAATTGTGGATTAAATAAGATGAGTACTTGAATGTGAGATTTTGATGAGCTCCCATAGTGTTTGAATAATTAAATACACTAAGATTTAGCACCAAATAACAGTAAAACAAATACAACAGTAAAAACTGTCATTAAATTCAACTTTATATCTATAAAATCTGATGATTTCTGCAACATAGAATGCAGAATAAGGTATTAAGGCAATAACAAACTTTAATGGAACATTGGAGAGTAGCAATATAATTTACAACTACCTTGGCATCTCTAGTATCACAAACTGCAGTTCTTCTGTTTTCCATGAGTTTCTCTAAGTGATAGTAAACTGAAAAATAAAATTTCCGATATCCATAAAATTGGTGGTGAAGATCAAACCGAAAATCATCCATTCCACTTCCACCCAATATAGGATTCTATATACACCCATACATCTAGTTAACATAACCCTTAATGAGGGGGCTGACAGTTTATTTTTATTTATATCCTTTTTTTTTTGCCAGCTTAGACCAGAGTCAATGTGCTTGTGATGATGCACTCATCTGAATGTACCATGCAAACTATAATCCACACATGCAATCTAAAGTCCAGGTGACCACTCAGGCTCTCTCCTTTTCTTGACTTTCTTTGTGTTTCCCACTTCCATAAGCCGCATTTCTCTTTTAAGAGTTTCTGCAGGTGACCAGTCCATGTGAAATGTATCCTGTTGCACTGACCTCTTACCTCCATTTTCTTCTATGAAAGAAAAGTGTCTGTGTTTAGGAACAGAACTGTCTTCAATTTTTTATATAGTTTAGTTTGGATGTTAGAGTGCTCTTTTGCTTTGCATTTTCTGGAACCAAAAGATCCAGTAAGTCTACAGGCACTGGGATGTGCCTGTGTCTACAGGCACATCCCAGTAAGTCTACAGAGTACCGACGGGGCCAGGAGGCTCGGTTACAGGTCTGGAGCCTTGCTCAGCTCTCGGGTGCAGAAGCATCTGCTCTGAAAGGAAGACAGGTTTCAGTTTGCAAAAGGCAGAAGCTGGCGGGGGGGGGGGGGGAATGTGTGCGGAGCTCAGCAGAAATAATTTAGGGCAAAGGTGAGCCCTCCTGACTGGTCAGTTACAAGAGCACAGGCTGGCTTCAACTTATAAAATGTTGAGGCAAAAAGGCAGGTTAAGGTAGAGGATTGCTGAAAGGGAGAGGAAGGTTAGAAGGAAAGAAGAATCAGAAAGAGAAAGAAAGAAAATCAGAGAGCTGCTTGGGAGAAGCGGAATGCTTGGAAAAGCTGAGAACTCAGACAGTAAGATATTGCTGGGAAGAAATTACAGAAAATGGGGACCCAGTACAGTTAGGAATTAGCTGGATGCATTTACTCTGGTTATTTTCTTATCCTTTTGCTCTTATACTCTTGTTTGTCTCTGTGTGTGTTGTAACCATTCAGATGTTAAAACCTTTTTCCTAATCATAATACTTCTTCAGTAAACATTTACAATTTTGCTCTTTAAACCTTGTTGTCTCCTTTCTTGTTGGGTTACCCACTGCATGCCTAAAAGCTAAACTCCACACTAACAAAAGACCCATTTTACCATTTACAAAAAGACCCAGAGGGGTTTAAGGCAGTTTGATGGAGGCAGCTGGGGGGAATTAAGATTGCCACCTGGTGGTAGCAGAAGAGTACTAAGGATGAAGGGGCAAACAGGAATGGAGGGGCACTCTATTCAAACTGAAGTCAGTCTGCAAGCACCTTGAAAACAATGCAGTGATTACTAGAAGCCAGCATGGATTTGTCAAGAACAAATCCTGCCAGACTAATCTGATCTCATTTTTTGATCGGGTCACCTCCCTTGTGGACTGTGGGAATGCTGTGGACGTAATACATCTGGACTTCAGCAAAGCTTTCGACAAAGTGCCTCATGATATCCTGATCAGCAAGCTAGCTAAAAGTGGGCTAGATGGAACAACTATCAGGTGGATCCACAAACCACAATTGGCTATAGAATCGGACTCGAAAGAGTGCTTATCAATACCTTCTCAGACTGGGGAGAGGTAACGAGCAGGGTACCACAGGGCTCAGTCCTGGGCCCAGTGCTCTTCAACATTTTTATCGATGACTTGGATGAGGAGGTGCAGGGAATGCTTATCAAATTTGCAGATGGCACAAAGTTGTGTGAACAGCTAATACTCAGGAAGACAGATACAAAATTCAAAGCGATCTTGATAGGCTGGAGCACTGGGTGGAAAACAACAGAATGACATTTAATAGGGATAAATGCCAAGTGCTGCACCTAGGGAAAGGAAACCAAAATGCACAGTTACAGAATGGGGGACACTTGGCTCAACAATACTACAAGTGAGAAGGATCTTGGAATTGTTGTAGATCACAAACTGAATATGAGCCAGCAATGTGATGTGGCTGCAAAGAAGGCAAATGCTATTTTGGGCTGCATTAATAGAAGTATAGCTTCCAAATCACGTGAAGTGATAGTTCCCCTTTACTCAGCACTGGTTAGGCCTCATCTTGAGTACTGCATCCAGTTCTGGGCACCACACTTTAAGAAGGATGTAGACAAACTGGAGAGGGTTCAGAGGAGGGCAACAAAGATGATTAAGGGCATGTTTAGCCTTCAGAAGAGGAGACTGAGGGGAGATATGATCGCACTCTTCCAGTACTTGAAGGGTTGTCACACAGAGGAGGGCCAGGATCTCTTCTCGATCATCCCAGTTTGCAGGACACGGAATAATGGGCTCAAGTTACAGGAACCCAGATTCCACCTAAACATCAGGGAAAATTTCCTGACTGTCAGAGCAACAAGACAATGGAACCAACAACCTAGGGAGGTGGTGGGCTCTCCCACTCTGGAGGCATTCAAGGTGCAGCTGGACGGCCATCTGTCAGAGATGCTTTGACTTGGATTCCTGCATTGAACGGGGTTTGACTCGATGGCCTTATAGGCCCCTTCCAACTTTACTTTTCTATGATTCTATTATTCTGTTTGACCTGGGCTCCTTTCCACACAGGCCCAGGCGTAGCTGGTCACATGAGAGTCTACAGCTGGAGAATTGGGATGTGCGAATCAGCAAAACCCAAGCTCCTTGAGGTTCTCCCATTCTACTTCCAAACTCATTCCTCCAACTTATGTCTGTATCAGGCCACAACCTTTGTTTTCTTCTTACACACAAACATTTTTGTGTATTTTCATGTGTATTTCCCCAAATATATGCATTTTTTAAAAAAATGTTTGCATTTTAAAATGTAGATGTGCACACATTTTTCTCCCATTGATTGAAGAGTGTCTGTGTGCATTTTTCAAGAGTATGCATTTGTATGTGCATTTTTCAAATGCACGCATTTTAATGTTTTTTTTTGTTGTTGATCCACAAATTGTAAACTTGGAAATATATGGACGTCAACTGCAGACTGCATTTGGGTCCAAGTTTGGTGCCAGGAGGTGCAACTTGGTTGAATTCTGATTAAAAGAATGAACAGAAATTAATTTCTCATGTATCCCTACTGGAAAATGGCTTTGAGGGATACCACACTTGTTCCCTGCCTCAGATCCTGTTGCCTCCAGGATATGCTCTGACATCAATTTTTTTACTGATGATTGGCCCACCCCCACTTTTTCCCCCCTTAGAGTTCAATGGCACACCAAACAGCCAATATGGTGTGGTGTCTAGAACAGTGTTCTCCAACCTTGGGTCCCCAGATGTTTTTGGCCTACAACACCCAGCATGCCCCAGCCAGCTATGCTGGCTGGGGCATGCTGGAAGTTGTAGGCCAAAAATATCTGGGGACCCAAGGTTGGAGAACACTGGCCTAGAATATCAGACTAAGAACTGGAAGGCGAAGGCCCAGGTTCAAATCCCCACTCAGCCATGGAGCACACTGCATGACCTTGGACCAGTCACCGTTGCTCAGTCAAACCTACCTCACAGGCTTGCTGTGAGTATAAATGTGGTTGGCAGAGCCATGCCTCTCGCCTTGAACTCCTTGTAGGAAAGATGGGGTATTAATGTATTAATTTAATTAAATAAAATAAACTAACAGCGGTGATGGCGGGCAAACTCTGCTCAGTTTGATTTGGGATTGGCTCGGATTTCTTGGAGAAGGCCAGAAAAAGCTTGCCTGTTTTTTGTTTTTTGTTACTGTTATTTCCTTGCTCATAAAATTTAGTCTTTTTAAAATTAGTTTTGCTTATCCTTTTTTATTGTCAAAAAGCC
This sequence comes from Shinisaurus crocodilurus, assembly GCA_021292165.1. Classification (NCBI taxonomy): domain Eukaryota; kingdom Metazoa; phylum Chordata; class Lepidosauria; order Squamata; family Shinisauridae; genus Shinisaurus; species Shinisaurus crocodilurus. The sequence continues at coordinate 69,295,851 of CM037879.1, forward strand.
TCTCCGTGTTTTCAGTGACTTTTCAACTGATCCTCAACATTTTATTTTTAATTTATTTATTTATTTATTTATTATATTTATGCCCCGCCTTTTTTTCCTGCAAGGAACCCTAGGTGGCTTACATAATCCTCCTCTCCACTTTATCCTCACAACAACCCTGTGAGGCTGAGAGTCAGTGACTGGCCCAAAGTCACCCAGTGAGCTTCATGGCCGAGCGGGGACTAGAACCCGGATCTCCCGAGTCCCAGTCCAACACTCTAACCGCACAAAGGCCCCCCAAAGGCTGGTTCTAAGGAGCTCCATGGAACAGTGCACCCCCTGAGCTACTGGCACAGGGCACAGATGAGGGAAGCTCCTGAGATCTTGTGAGCAAGGGGGCATGGTGACCTGGACAAATTCAGATTCGGAACTAGGTAATTACAAATTTCATTGACGTCACTGTGGAGCACATGAGCTACACTAAGAGGAGGGGAGAGCCTGGCTGAGGTTAGCATGCCCTTTTAGCCACCATTGCTCCCCACCCAACACACAAACACAAACACACACACACACACACACACACACACAGGCACAACTCCCCTTGGAACAAAACCATGTGATCATGCAGTATTACCGTATGTGTGTATGGGGAGGGTGGTGGCATCTGCCACTATCAGCCAGGGATGGGGACTCGGACTCGAGGACTTGACTCATGAGTCGGACTGAGTCCCCCCTCTGACTCGACTCGGACTCGAGTCCCAATATTTTTAATGGGACTCGAGACTCGACTCGGGACTCGAGACCAAGGACTCTTCAACATCCCTGGGCTGTGCCAGAAGGAGTGGAGAGGAGCGTGATTGCCGGCGAAGAGCGCATGGAAGCGAGGTGCGCCGCTGCTCGGCCACTATGGACGGCTACCAGGAGTGCAGCCCCAACAGTGTGTCAAGGTTTATTTTGATTGATGTGTTTCGTACTTGGGAGAGGCAGAAGAAGGACCTGAGATTACTCTGTGTGGCTGCTCTGAGTGTGTTTCTGGTTCCAGCAAGTTCATCACCAGTGGAGCGGGTGTTCAGTGAGGGTGGAATTGTGATGAGATCTCACCGTTCCAGAATGGGGGCCAAACATTTAGAAAAAATCATGTTCCTCAAATGCAACATGGATAAGTTTTAGGAAGTACAGCAAGTTTATTTTTTAAAATCATTTTTCTAAAATGCAACCTTTCAGCCATTTTGGGTTTGGCTGCCTCTGCCTGCCTGTTTGGGATTCCCAGCCTCCTCTGCCTGCCTGGTCTCTTCTTGACCAGTTCAACAGTTGAATTGTCCAAGACAAAGGCCTCTGCCTGCCTGCTTTGGGGTTCCCTGCCTCCTCTGCCTGCCTGGTTATTTTGGGTTTGTCTGCCTGGTCTGTTCTTGCCAAAATCAGTTGCAGAGTTTTGAAATAAAAAGGCACACTTGTGCCTATTTTAAACCACACATCTGAGTAGCCTTATTTTGTTGGGAAAAACCCCCATTGATTTTAATAGGGACTCGTGGAGTCAGCTTTGGGAGTGACTCGTGACTCGTGACTCGTGAGTCACCATTTTGGACCAAGGACTCGGACTCGAGACTCGGGTCCAAAGACTCGTGACTCGACTCGTGACTCGAGACCAAGGACTCTTCAACATCCCTGCTATCAGCCATTGTGTCACAAAACTGTCAGTGGTAGCCAAATAATGAGGAGGAGGAGGAGGAGGAGGAAAAGGTAGGCTTGTTCTCACCCACCTGAGCTAAAGATTTTTGCATTTCTACAAACTTTGGGGTTCCTGCAAGCATGCTGATACTTCCTACTTGTGCATGGATGTTGTTGTTTCAGCTATTTAAGAATCTATACTCAAAGGATGATTTTGCTATTATAGAATATAGATAGGGTAGGCATCACCAAGAAAGAGGGCAAAAATGTCAGACATTACATAAAGTTTGCATATGTTAATGCATATGTATAGACACGAATTGAGAAATACTATAATTTAAATAGAAATACAATGCATTCTTGGCATAGTGGGAAGACTGTGAACAGGTGACATGTGTACCTGCCATCCAGGTGCTAATTGTTGATGGTCAGCTTCAAGACCCCTGCTCTCTCTTCTTAGGGTTTGTTATATTTAAATCAGACTTGGACTGTATAGCCTTTCAATTAGAGGATGCCTTCAAATATGGTTATCATGTGTGCTCTGTAAAGTAGGGCATATGACAACCATAGGTAATAGTTAGTTATTAGCCCAGTAATGAACATTGAATAGAGCACACCTCCTAGGTGCCAACAATCCAATGGAAGAATATATATAAGACGGGGTCTGAGAACACCCTGGTTTGATATGCCCCAGCCATGTTGACCTTCTTAACAACCTGCTCCTTCATATTTATAACGATCTATTTCTCAGGACAACAGCAGTCACAGTGATTTGTTATTTCATGTGTAGTCTAGAATTATTAGATCAATACATATTTTTAATGATGAACAGTTTTTACAAAAAAAACTGTTCATCATTACAGATGATGAAGAGAGGGAGCCAGTGTGGCGTAGTGGTGAGAGTGTTGGACTGGGACTCAGGAGATCCGGGTTCTAGTCCCCGCTCGGCCATGAAACTCACTGGGTGACTTTGGGCCAGTCACTAACTCTCAGCCTAACCTACCTCACAGGGTTGTTGTGAGGATAAAATGGAGAGGTGGAGGAGGCTTATGTAAGCCGCCTTGGGTTCCTTGCAGGAAAAAAGGCGGGGTATAAATATAATTAATAAATAAATAAAAAATAAAAAATCTTCAATGTTTTTTTAAATATGGAAGTATGCTTTTGTTGTAGGGGTGTTTTTTTTTTAAGCCTTTGCTTCAAGATGCAATATCTGTTTGCAAACAGATTTCACTTTTAAGTTCCCAAAATACAACTCTACTATCACCTTCCCAATCAGCCTTAACCTAACTCTGTCTGTAATGACAGACACTGTAGAACTTTGTGCAGCTAGGCTGGATATACAGTGTTGCTTGATGGATTGACACTACGCTCAAAAAGTTGGCCTTGATGCAGTTAGAACAGATTGCTTGAATATTTAACATCTATCTTCCCTTTTCTTCATGCATACCCCCCCCCCGACATACGGCAGAACATTAATTAATTTATGTCTTACCTTTCAGACGTAGCAGAATATTTAAACAATTACAGTGTGTGTGTGTGTGTGTGTGATGTGAGAGAGAGAGAGAGAGAGAGAGAGAGAGAGAGAGACCTTTTGAAGGAATGTGTGCTTTGATTTATTGTAAGCCAGAATTGTACAAAGCACTAATGAACTCTCCTTAGTCTGTTGTGGAAATTATGTTTGCTATCATTCTGGATGTGCTCTGCCAGATGCACTTTACCCAACTTTATCCTTCAAATTGTCTCATGAAAACCTCATCAAAACATCCCTTCCTTTATCTTTTGTTTAATAATCCTGGCATCTTCCCATTTCTTTTATGCCAAGATCATTTGTTATGACGCATTCAGGTGATAATTTGTTATATGAAAAAGAGACTCAGCTTCTCACAGAATCATCCTGTGATGTCTTGCCAGGTTGTAATCCTGGGCTCTCCATGATGACTGGGGCCACACCTGAGGCTGCTCGAAAAGCTGCAGAAAAGGGCAACTGAAATGATCAGGGGACTGGAACAACTCCCCTGTGAAGAAAGTTTACAATGTTTGGGGCTGTTTGGCTTAGAAAAAATGTGAGTAAGGAAAGACATGATAGAGGTGTATAAAATTATGTATGGTGTGGAGAAAGTGGATAGGGAGAAATTTCTCACCTTCTCTCATAATACTAGAACCTGGGGTCATCTTTTGAAGCTAAACGGTGGGAGATTCAGGACAGATAAAAGGAAGTAATCCATCAGACAGCCCATTGTTAAACAGGAGGGGCCATGGCTCAGTGGTCAAGCACACACTTTACATGCAGACACAATCCCCAGTTCAAATCCCTGTCATCTCCAGGTAGGGCTGGAAAAATTCCTGTCTGAAACCTCAGAGAGCCACTGCCAGTCTAGATGGGCTAGATGGACCAAATTCTGACTCCAGCTTCCTATGGTGCAATTCACCACAAGATGTAGTGAGGGCCAGCAATTTGGATGGCTTTAAAGGGGAAAAACCTCCATTACTGCAGCTTGTGAACAAACTATTGGATATGAAACTAAGAAACATCAGGATTGGTTTGATGAAAATAATAATGAGATTAAATATATAATTGACCAAAAAAGGAAAGCCTTCCAAATATGGCAAAATGATATTAATTGCGCTGCCAAGAAAAAAATCTACGCCAGTGCAAAGGCTGAGGTCCAAAGAAGAACAAGAGAACTTAAGAACGCTTGGTGGAAAAAGAAAGCTCAAGAAATTCAACAACTTGCAGAATCTCATGATGCACGGGGCTTTTTTAAGGCCACAAGGGCCATTTATGGACTAAAAACCTATGGTACAAACCCTTTACAATCAAAAGATGGCACCAAGCTCAAGAAATTCAACAACTTGCAGAATCTCATGATGCACGGGGCTTTTTTAAGGCCACAAGGGCCATTTATGGACTAAAAACCTATGGTACAAACCCTTTACAATCAAAAGATGGCACCAAACTCTTAAAAGACAAAGAGTCTATTGCACTGCGTTGGAAAGAGCATTATTATGATCTTTTAAATCGTAAATCTAAGGTGGATAATGAGATTTTTTCGCAAATCCCGCAAAAACAAATTAGAGAGGAACTTGCAATACTCCCCACTTTGGATGAAGTTATAAAAGCCATTAATCAAATGAAGAATAACAAAGCTAGTGGACCAGATGGGATTCCTGCTCAAATCTTTAAAGAGCCCACCCCCCCGAACTTGTACAACATCTTCATAAACTCATCGAAAAAATCTGGATAAGAGAAGAGATCCCAGAAGACTTCAGGGTCAAGGATGCCATAATTATCACCCTCTTTAAGAAGGGTGATAGAACAGACTGTGGAAACTATCGGGGCATTTCTCTCTTAGCTACCGCAGGTAAAATATTTGCTAGGATTCTCGCAAACTGTCTTCTATCTATTTCAGAAGAGATCCTCCCTGAAACTCAATATGGTTTCCGTCCCTCTAGAGGGACAGTAGACATGATTTTTACTGCACGTCAGCTCCAAGAAAAATGCCGGGATGGCATTTATCGATTTGGCTAAGGCCTGATACTGTAGACCGAATGGCTCTCTGGACTATCCTTATGAAAATTGGATGCCCCATTAAATTTGTGAATATCTTGCGACTTTTCCATGACAACATGACGGCAACGGTTTGGGACAACAACAGCTCTCATGGTGCTCCATTTAAAGTGGGATCAGGTGTTAAACAGGGATGTGTTATCGCCCCAACATTATTTGCTATTTTCATCGCCATGATTTTACATCTTGTCGAGGGGAAACTTCCCACTGGTGTGGGAATTATATATCGAACCGATGGAAAGCTTTTTAATCTCAGTAGGCTGAAAGCAAAAAGTAAGGTAATTACAACCTCCATTGTGGAACTTCAGTATGCTGATGATAATGTGGTCTCCGCACATTGAGAGGATGATCTCCAAACTATACTAAATGCTTTTGCAGAAGCATACGAAAAACTTGGTCTCTCACTTAAACAACCAAAGTGCTTTATCAGCAAGCGCAAGTTAACCCTTTGGTGATGCCATCTATCCAGCTTGGCAGGGCAATACTGGAAAATGGTGATCATTTTCTCTATCTTGGCAGCTATCTTTCTGTTACAGCTAACATTGACACTGAAATCCAGCATCATTTGAGCTCCGCAAGTGCTGCATTTTCTCGAATGAAACATAGAGTGTTTGAGGATCGGGATATCTGTAAGGAGACCAAAACGCGGGTTTATGAAGCCACTGTATTACCAACTTTATTGTATGCCTGCGAAACATGGACTATCTATAAACATCATTTCCACCTCCTTGAAAGATTTCATCAACATTGCCTCCGGAAAATTCTGCAAATTACTTGGGAAGATAGGCGAACAAATGTCAGTGTACTGGAAGAAGCAAAGACTTACTAGCGTTGAAAAAATGATCCTTCAACGCCAACTTCAATGGACCGGTCATGTTGTTTGAATGTCTGACTGCCGTCTCCCAAAGAAGTTACTTTATTCCCAACTCAAGGATGGAAAGCGGAATATCGGTGGTCAATATAAGAGGTTTAAAGATGTTCATAAGGCTAATTTAAAAAAATGCAATATAAACATCGAAAACTGGGAAGCTCTGGCCCATGAACGATCTAACTGGAGGTTGGCCTTTCACAAAGGTTCTATGGACTTTGAAGAAGCCCGAGTGCAAGGTGAAAGAGAGAAACATGCTAAGCGAAAAGCACGTCAAACGAATCCTTTACAGGACCATCTTCCATCTGGAATCCTGTGTCCTCATTGTGGGAAGCTGTGTGGATCTAGAATTGGCCTCCACAGTCACTTACGGACCCATCGCTAGAGTCTACACAGTTTTTTAGAATTTCCTCCTTTTATAATTTTCTTTTTGTAATTTTATCCTGGAAGACAATCTTACTCAGTCACGAGTGATTGCCTACTACAGTGATGGCGAACCTTTTTGAGCCCAAGTGCCCAAACTGCAACACAAAACCAACTTATTTATTTCAAAGTGCCAACACTGCAATTAAACCTGAATACCGAGGTTTTAGTTTTAGAAAAACAACTCATACAGTTGTCCGAACTAATTAACATCTTTTGTCTTAAAAGAAAAACACAATAACAGAGCTTTCAATGATACAAACAGTTTTTTGTTGGACAAAAAATCAACTCAAAAAATTATTATAGTACTACATTGTACACATAGCCTGAAGGGAATTTATACAAACTTTTAAAATAATTAGGCACATGTATTTTTGGATGAGGGATTCTCAGCTTGTAATATGATTATATGCCAGACTGAAATTGTATGGGGCAAGCTTTACCCCGGGTCCTTTCCCTGCTTCTACAGGTGTTGGATTAGTAAAAGTAAAAGTCAACCTGTACTAGGATGAGCAAGATAAACTAGAAAACTAAACGTGCTTAACACATTTTAAACACTTTATGTCTTGGACTGCAAATACTGCATTAGGTAAAAGTTTGCATTGGGCATGCTTTTGCACAATTAATGTGATTTTTGCTAGTGCATGCATGCTGATAATTTGTCAAACCTTGGCTCATACTCCGCTAGTTTGAGAGCAACACATGCAGCACTCAGGTCAACTGTTAGGGCTTTACATCCAAGCCATGCTCTGTGCATCATTCTTCAAAATCTTTTAAATGTGATAACAATGTAGAAAAGAATTCTGTAACAGGAATTCTAGAATAAAATCATTCTGTTCCACACTGTGAGAAAGAACAAGATCATTAGTGTTTTGCAGAAGGGGACGGTCTTTTCGCGATCTGGTGACCAATGGCTCGAGTGTCCACAGAGAGGTCCCTGCGTGCCAGCTGTGGCACCCGCGCCATAGGTTCGCCATCACTGGCCTACTATTAGACTTATTGAAATCAATGTGACTTATGTTAGTCATGCCTAAGTTAAGTCCTACTGATTTCAATGGGTCGATTCAAAGTATGACTAAATCTGGATCCAACCCCTTGGAGGATAAAGTTATCAATAGCTATTGGTGATGATGGCTATATATTACCTCTGGTATCAGAGGCAGTATATTCCTATGCCAGTTGCTGGGGAACATGAGTGGGCAGGTGCTGTTGCACTCATGTCCTACTTGTGGGTTTCCCGAGGGCAGCTGTTTGGCCACTGTGCGAACAGAATGCCGGTCTAGAGGGACCCTTGGTCTGACCCAGCATGACTCATATGTTCTTATGCAATGCCACCTAGAAATTTCTTCCATCTTCCTATACCTGAGTAAAATAGAACAAATGACGGACAACAGGATATATGGAACAGAGATCAACTCTATTAATTTGCTTGGCTACATAAACATTTATTTAGTACATGTGCATCCTACTTGCCTACCATCAAAGAACTCATTGCAGCACATAAGGCTGTCTCCCATCCAGGCCCGGACCAAACCTACACCTGCATACCGTAGCTTGAGTATAATATGCCTACATCATGTGCTCTCAGGACCATGCCTTGCAACCACATAGCGCTATCCCTTATGCTACACATGAGGTATGCCATTGTGCCTCTCTTGTAGCCTGTAAGAAATTATTCAAAACTCTCTTGTTCCATTTTAAATTTTGTTCTAAATTTTAACAAGCCCAGATGTCACTGAGCTGGTAAACCACCACTCTCTGGGGGCTGTAGCACTTCAAATTTCAGTTGGGGGCTCACATTACAGAATGCTCCTTCACACACACACACACACAAATAAGTTATTTTTTTAAATTGCATATAGAAAAATAGATGAAAGGGAGAAGAGTACCAGCCTTTATCTCCAACATGCTCTTTCTATGCGGAAGGAATATTTTTTGCATACTGGAACATTCAATCACGTCAGCCCACACTTCCACTCAAAAGCAGTACAGCCAAGTCACAGGTTTGCCACCTCAGTGAAAAATATGCCTTGCTGATGCAGCAGTAAATGCTGTGGTTTATTTTTTAAATAAAGCTTGAGTATTTATATTGCTTTGTGGTTTTATTGATTCAATTGTTATTGTAAGCTGCCTCAAACTTTGGAAAGGCAAGATATTAATGTTTTTTAAACAACAGACGAAGAAACCAACAGAATGGGCCAGTTTGCATGATCACTGCAGCCTAATCTTCAAGCTGTGGCAGACGTTCACCATGGCTTATTGTGTCATTCCAATCCAGTGAGGGTGGTCTGTTGGCATGGTTAACCACCCACCCACAACCCATGGGCTGTTTTAGGGTCATGGGTGGTTTGTTAACCATGTCAACAACCCACCCTTGCTGGGTTCAAATGACACAAAAAGCCATGGCAGCTGCCCACCATGGGTTGAATATTCAAAATGGCCTCCAGCACGCGCCACAACCTACTGTGATGGGTTGTGGTGATTGTGCAAACCAGGTCACTATATCATGCCTTCATAGAATACTTGGGGAGAAAAGAGGGGAGCCTACAGGGCTGTTCAGGGGAGGGAGATGTATGATGGGAACACAGGTGTGGGCATGCTATCTAAGCCACTTCACTGTTTGGGATACACAGCAATGATGTCTCTATGGCCTATTGCTCCTGCTATTTAATAAAAGATCAGTGGCACCTATTATTCTTCATTTACAGTCCAATCCTATGCATGTTTACTCAAAAAAAAAGTAAGTCTCACATTCTCCAGTGGGGCTTACTTACTCCCTAGTACATGTGTTTAAGAGTGCAGCCTTAATCCAGTATGAGGGCAGCATCAGCCTAGGATTATTGTCAGGTAACAGAATTATTACCATGATTTGTAAAGACAGAGGTTTCAGTGCCCAACTTGGTCCAAATCAAATGAGTGTCTCTTCAAGTATTGGAGAGTCCCAACCTCCCAATACATCAGACACTTCCTTCAATGTTCACACCAAGGCTTTGAATTTCTTGGATCCCATCCCAGCCATGAGTGTCACTCAGATAGATAGCTACAGACATGTAGTAGGGTCGTAGTTCTCAAAACATTTTTCACAGACCACTGAAACATTGCTGAGGGTCTTGGCAGACCATTTAATAAACATTTTTCATTGTTGTTTTTAAAATCAAAGAATACACACACACACACACACACACACACACACAGTCTTGCCTTCCTACTGTGATAGATATGTAAAGTTTGTCAGGTGTAATGTTTGTCAGTTTTCACCTCAGGTCAGGTTCAACACTCATCCTTCTTCTGTTCTGTAACTGAAATTAAGGTTGTTGCGAACCTTTCCACAGACCACATGAGTGGAGCTTGTGAACCACTAGTGGTCCACAAATCACAATTTGAGAACTGCTGCAGTAGACCATATTTTGGATTTAATGTTTTGCATTGTCCAAGAAGCAAGTGATTCAGGGCATGAAAACAATGCCTTTGTCACAGATGGTCTATTACTACTTGAAAGCTAGATAATAACTACTTTGTGTTACATCCCTGTATGCACCAGTGGATCAGTTAGATTGTTCCACCCTTGCAGGCCTGTGGCTTACGCTGGCTCAGCTTGTCTGAGTGTGGAAAGCTAAGCAGGGTCAGGCCTGGTTATTACTTGGATGGGAGACCCCTCCTCTAGATTCCTGCATTGAGCAGGGGGTTGGACTCGATAGCCTTGTAGGCTCCTTCCAACTCTATGATCTATGAAATCTATGAGGTATCATGTGCCCAAATGGATTTCCAAAGAGCTTTCTTGGCAATTTCACAAGAAATGTCAACAACTGTTTGGTTAATGACTTCAGTAATAAGGCTGTATTATTACTTCAGCCTTATTACTCCAGTAATAAGTAATAAGGCTGTCAAGAGTAGCACCACACAGACATCTAAATGCTGGTTTGTTGCCACCGTCTGCCTCATTTACTTAGAACCTGAGATGAATTAAGACTAGAGGGAGAGCAGTGACTAAAACACAGGCTCGTAGAGATGTAGATAATGGGAATACAATATGCTGAATACTTTTACTCCAAAACGAGTGTAGAACCGCAGACTGGGGCGGGAGGAATCCGGCCCTCCCAGGGGCCAAATCCAGCCTTCCTAAGGTCCCACTCCAGCTCTCCAAGTTTCCCCAGATGGCCACATCTCCTTCTCCTGGCCTCAGCCCTTTTTTGCCAACCACCAGTCAGTGGTGTGGTGTCCCGGCTTTTCTGCAGTTCTCTCCCATTCTAAAAGTTTGAAATGCCTCTGCTAAGGTTTAGTTATGGGGAGTAAGAGATTTAAGTGAAAGTATGCCGGCATTCCTGGAATTTTGGCCGCACCCCTTTTGCCTTTGGCCCGACCCACCACGGGAATGCAGCCCCCCCCCTGAGCTTCTTCACAATTTAATTAGGCCCTCAGACTGAAAGAGTTTCAACACCCCTGCTCCAGAGTAGTGATACTGAAATGATTCTGAAATGCTAAGGAGCTACACCAAGTTCACAGCAAACAATCAAACCCACAACTTCTACTATAGCAAAATAATTTGATGATGATGATGATGATGATGATGATGATGATAAATTCACTCAATTTTAAAGTCTTCAGATCATGGAGAACACTTCCACACCTAGTTATAGCTTCTTCTTGTAGCTAATTACTCTCATTATAATTGAATTCACAATAATAAACTCTTGAGGACTGGATATAAGTTTGTGCAGTGCATACTTTGAGGAGTCTTTGCAGTTATTAAAAAAAACAACAGCAACAATATTCCTTTGCAAATCTAAAAACAAAATACTCCAACATTAATACATTTTTGTTTTTAAAATAATTAGAAAAGTTAGAATTGTAAAGAATCCTTTAATGAAAATAAATTAATATGCCAATAATAAGAATTGCTGTATGGGCACTCAAAAGGTGACATTATGTTTCAGACTTCTTACATAAAACATTATAAAACAGATAAAATATGAAGAATGCATAAAATGCACTGGCATCTGATGAATGTGCTATGCTCAGTTCAGTCTTAAAAAAAAGATTTTTAAAAACTCAGCTGATAATGGGCTAACTCCAAGGTTACTGCAAGGTCATAACAATGCCTCAAAAACTGAAGTAATGAAACTCATATTACAGCTCAATATTTATAATCTAATTGAAAATATGAACTTACTTTTGGAAGAAAAATAAAATAAAATAATTTCCCAAGCTTTATCTTCATATCTATGAACTTTCCTCACAGTCCTTTCCGTATAAATCCTGCTCCATTAAATCTCTCTCCCATCACCACTTGCAAATGGGAACATTTTAAAGCTGTGTTTAAGGGAATTAAATATTTCAGCACTCTGTTGTCTCCTGCAGCCTCGTGCTATCGGCCACTGACTGACTACCTAGCAGCTCAGAGAACTGGGTGCTAACATTTCAGCTTCAAGGGCATTTCTGTCACCTTGTACCAGAGGTGAACACTTTCCCGTCCCCTCACCCTGAAGACTCCCCCCCCCCATCTTAATATAAATGGAGGCAAAGACAGGGATTCCATAAATGTTTTTTAAGGTGAGCGTGTGAGTGGAGACTCAAAGCAGTCTAATCCCATATTAAAAACTAAAATTAAAAGAGATTCCAACTGTATGGGATACAGTATACAATGTTCAAATACTGTAGAATGCTAGAACTAGAAGTTCAGTGTTCAGGCCTCAGCCTTTCCTCAGCTCTCTCTCTTCTGCTCTCTCCCTCTCCTCCCACGGGTTCACACAACCTCCTCCATGCATCTGCACTCAGCCCCTTCCAATGCGTTTTGGGCCATGGCAGTCAGTTGCATCTGCAGTTGGGAATGTGCCCAGTGAATGAATTAATGGCAGGGGGAGGGTCAGCCTGCATAGCTCCACCATCCCCTCACATGCTCTTTCGATGCATGGTGGGGTCATATCACACACACACACACACACACACACTGAGCTCCTTCCTCCATAGTTAAGCTCTGCTCCCAGGGCACAGCAAGCAAGGCACTGAAGTCAGTTGCTGGATCCTACAACTCCTTATCTCACTCACAATAGCATTTTGGTTATATCAGTGTTTCTCAACCTTGGGTCCCCAGATGTTTTTGGCCTACAACTCCCAGCATGCCCCAGCCAGCTATGCTGGCTGGGGCATGCTGGGAGTTGTAGGCCAAAAACATCTGGGGACCCAAGGTTGAGAAACACTGGGTTATATGCACATGGAGGGGGCCGTTCCCGGTCATCCCTAGGGTGGCTGAGCCCTCCTGGCCAATTGCAGGGGGCTCTAGCTTCCTCTTCCCATCCCCCTTATTCTGGGGTCCCTCGGTAAAGAACAGACCAAAAGAGAAAAATAATAATAACTTGTTCTAATTTCAAACCTCACAAAGCACTGAGAGCTTTTCTACATGAGGCTATTAATACACTGTATCTATTTTGAGTTTCATCACAGAATTAAGATCTGAGCACTACACGAAGTGTTTCCTTTCCTGCTTTTATGCTATATAACCTCTAGGTGGCACTGTGGTACAGCAGAATAGCACAAATACACTGGTGGAAAAATGGAGGGGTTGCTTTCACAAATAGTATCACATTTTCCCTTCTCTAAAAAAACTTCCTGAAAATGTTCTTTAAAAACACTTAAGAACAAAGCTAGAGGGCCGCATCTAAGGAACCCATAAAGTAGGGAACTTTGTTGTGTGATGAGCACACAACAAATGCCTCATGTGGAAAAGCTCTGAGACAGGATACCCAAACATGTATTTGGCCAGTTCACACAACCCTTAGTGAGGTGTCAGCCAGTGTATTTTCTATTCACATACTTAGCATTGCTAAGTCTGCACCATTAACCCATCCTCACAGATCACTGAACTGCCACGCAGCTAGATAACATACTTGTATCACCCTGGGATAGGGGCAGTGAAGAAGGGAGAGGGCTAGGTCCAGTAAGACAGCATCTTGTACAGCATTCAAAGAGGCTTCAGAAAAGTTTATCTGAGCTTGTGCAATTTTGTGTATATGATTTGAAGTTTTCAGGAATTTTAAGAAGATTTTCAATAGCAATGAATGGGAGAGAACTACAGTATTTTTCCATGTATAAGACTATACTTTTTCCTAGAATCGTTAGACTAAAAATTGAGGGTCGTCTTATGCACTGAAGTAAGCCAAGGAGAGAACTGTGCGGTTGCGAAACTGCCCAGTGGGGGGCGTCTTATACATGGGGGTGTCTTATACACGGAAAAATATGGTACATTGTCTTGTTACACAATGATATATTATAATCATAAGCAGCAGGGAAAGGGGGAAATATCTGGAATAGTGTGACACCATCTGGATGCCCATCCATGCGGAACAACTGCAGTGCATTGACTAAGGTGGCCATATGGCTGTCCCATTCTGTGGTTCCTTGAGGGTTGCAAGGGAAGCAGATCAAGGCAGGAAGAGTATAGGATGTTGGGTGGCTCCAAATGGGTCCTGCTGGCTGGAAGTCTCTCCTACTCAGGACCGGTGCAGGGCAGTTTGGCGCCTAGGCGAAATGATATTTAGCGCCCCCTCTCGTGCCGTGGGGGGGGCTCCGGAGCAAAGCAGCCCTGCTCTGCAACCCCCCCCCGTGCCGCCACCACCAACCTACCTTCCCCCCGCCCTGGCTGCCGCCACCCTCCGAGGAGGAGGAAGTGACGCGACAGGACCCCCGCGCTCTGTTTTTTGCCGGGGAAACCAGGGCAACAGGGCTGTTTAAGCCCTGTTGCCCTGGTTCCTCCTGCCAAAACAACGCGGGCGGGGCTCCGGAAGCGACACGACGTGACGCGGAGAAGGTAGGGGGCGGGGGGCGGGGGGGCGGCGGTGGCAGCAGACGGGGGAGGCGCGGCGGCGGGTGGGGGGAGGCGTGGCGGAGGCGGGGGGAGGCACGGCAGCGGAGGCGGCGGGTGGGAGGGCGGGGGGAGGTGCAGCGGAGGCGGAGGCGGAGGCGGGTGGGTGGGTGGGGAGGCGCGGCAGCAGCGGCGGGGGTGGGCGGGGAGGCGGAGGCCTGGCGGGGGCGGCGCGGCGGCAGCAAAGAGGAGCGCAGCGTTTCTGCGCCCTCTTCAGCCGCGCGCCCTAGGCAACCGCCTAGTTTGCCTAGCGGTAGCGCCGGCCCTGCTCCTACTTTGACCCATAGGACAATCTTGTCTTAGCAAGAAGCTAAAACCAACCAAAGCCTAATGTAGGCTGGCAAGACCTGTAGTGTGGTCAACTCCACCCCTTGTGGAAGAAGTGGTTGGATTTGTCTGATTTTTTAGCCTGAGACTTCTACCAGGCTGGGGAGATGGAGTTTCTGGTGGGGACTCATCCTCTGAGACAGACGATGATGATGGCAGGGCTATGTCCTCTGGCTGGGAGGGCCATGAATAAGGCAGTGACTGTCCTATCCCTGAGGATGTAGCCTGTGTCTCATCCACATCAGAATCCTCTGCTGCACACTAAAAGGTCCAAGGTTTGGAGATCATAAAAATGTCCTATTTTAAAGTCCTCTATTTGAAGGTGTCCTCTATTTGAAGGGCTGTCCAGTCCAAATCCAATTTAAAGATAAAGAACCATAAGAAGGGAGAGTAGGAACCTTGCAGTTGCCCATCAACAGTTAGCACCTGGGCAACAGATTGAATAATAGGCAAAAAGGTCACCTGTTCACAGTCTTCACCACTATGGTGAGATGTATTGTAAATTATGATGTTTCCTATATTGCATCGATACATATAAATTAGCATATGCAAATTTTATGTAAATATATCCCCCCCCCTTGCCCTCTTTTTGGGTGATGCATTTCCTCATTTTTGACAATATGTAAGCGGCCGCCATAGCATTGACAAATCGTAACCATTTTGTGGGCATTTCTCAAATCTAAGTAATTTTTCAATGAATAACTAAAGTGGGGAGGCATACTCAGAGAGCAACAGACAGGTAAAAGAAACATTCTGATTTGTTCTTTTAGGGGAATGTAGTGAAAAAAGGTGTGCTGAATTTCAGACATACCAAATAGCAAATCATAATTTTATGCCAGTTTTATAATCTTTCATCACAGCAAAGTTATTGCTTTGATCAAAATTAGATATTACAGATTTAGTAAGCACTCATTAAGGATATATATATATATATATATATAGAGAGAGAGAGAGAGAGAGAGTCTTCCTGCACTGGAAGAGTAGGGACTATTATCAGATTTCCATGACCTCTTCAGCTTTGTTAGAATAAGAAATTCCAGTACTTTAAAGACTCAGAATGTAAAGGGTTCTTTTTGATCTTACTATTCCATTTGAACTTGTGAATTTGATCTGAAAAAAAGATATTAACTCGTTCTCTTTCATAACTCAAGCATTTGCTGACACCATTATCTGTACCTTTGTAAAGCTTTCTATATGACTTATAGATTAAATTTAGGTGTAGACAAAATGCCTTTCTTTATATCTTACTTACATTTAATTTATGTGAGAGTTCCAATTAAGGGCTGCTGCTTTGATTCCCAAAGCACTCCCTCAGCCAAGCCACATACACTTTACAATCAGGTGACCCATCAAAATAAAAAAAAAGTAATAATGGAAATATGGAAGGTACAGATTACTTTCTCACAGTCTTCCTTCGCAGTGCATCATTCCCTCTAATAGTGAATTCCAGTGCTGAATGCTAATAGCTATGTAACTAAAACTGGGACACTGAGGAAAAAAGAAGGAGGTTTCAGCATGCTTGGAGGAACCTAAAAGTTTGCAGAAGTACAAAAAACTTTAAAAAACCAAAACAACAACCAAAAAAGCCAGCCTAAAGGCTGACATGCTCAGTATTCATGGAGTTAGAGCCCACGCAGGTGGGGGGGCGGGGCAGACAGAAATCTAGGCGGGCTCAGACTGTGCTCCAACTCCATTACCATGTGGAAGAAAACTGAGGCTAAATAAATCGTAGATCATGCTTGAGGATATTTATGGAAACCTATTTCTCCGTTATCTATGCACCTATTGCCCAGATATTGCAAAATTTGCTTGAGCCAACCAGAAGCAGTGTTAGAGCAACTTTCTGAACAGTCAGTTGCTGGCACAGTCAGGCCTTTCTCTGGAACTAGGGATGTGCATGGAGCTCGATGTGGGTGGGGTGGAAGATTGTCAAACTCGCCGGGCTCGACCCCCCCCCCCCGAGCTCCGCTCGACCTACCTTTCCCTGGCTCGACTTGCATTCTCGTGAGCTGAGCTGGGGAAAGCGACTTCTGGCTTCCAGTGCTACATCGTTTACATAGAAAACGGTGTAAGATATGCCGTTTACGTAGAGTATAGCATAGTATACATTAAAGACGGTCGCATTTACGCAAAGTGCAGCTGTCTTTTTTTAACGTATTTATTTATTTATTTATTATATTTATTAATCGCCCATCTGGCCGGTCACACGGCCACCCTGGGCGATGTACAATTAAAATACAGTAAAACACAATAAAATATAATGATTAAAACAATATAAAAAATTCTTATTAAAAACCTAACCCACCCCATATTCCCGCCTGAACAGCCATGTTTTTAATGCACGGCGGAAGCTCATCACGGAGGGGGCATGGCGAAGGTCACTAGGGAGGGAGTTCCATAACATGGGGGCCGCCACAGAGAAGGCCCTCTTCCTAGTCCCCACCAGCCTGGCTGCTCTGGCTGATGGGATAAGGAGAAGACCGTCCGTGGCAGATCTTGTTGAGCGGCCTACTTGATGTTGCTGGAGGCGCTCCTTGAGATAAGCTGGACCGGAGCCGTGTAGGGTTTTAAAGGTCAAAACCAACACCTTGAATTTGGCTCAGCAAGCAACTGGTAGCCAGTGCAACTCATTAAGCACTGGCGTGATGTGATCACGCCGGCGGCTGCCCTTAATCAGGCGAGCCGCCGCGTTCTGTACCAGCTGAAGCTTCCGGACCGTCTTCAAGGGTAACCCCACGTAGAGCGCATTACAGTAGTCTAGGCGAGAGGAGACCAAGGCATGAACCACTGATGGGAGCAGGTGATTAGGAAGGTAGGGGCGCAGCTGCCGTATCAGATGGAGTTGATACAGCGCCGCCCAGCTCACAGCTGCCACCTGACCCTCCATGGACAGCTGGGAGTCTAGAATGACCCCCAAGCTGCGGACCTGGTCCTTCAGGGGTAGATGTACCCCATTCAGCACCAGGTCAACATCCCCTAACCTTCCCTTGTCCCCCACCAGAAGTACCTCGGTCTTATCGGGGTTCAGTTTCAGCATGTTCCTTCCCATCCAGCCAGCCACTGACTCCAGGCACTTGGACAGGGTCTCAACGGCCAACCTCGGTGAGGACTTAAAACAGAGGTAGAGCTGCGTGTCATCCGCATACTGATGACACTGCACCCCAAACCTCCTGATGATAGCTCCCAGCGGCTTGAGGTAGATGTTGAATAACATCGGGGAGAGGATGGAACCCTGCGGCACTCCACAAGTGAGCAGCCGAGGGTCCGAAGCCTCTTCCTCGAGGACTACCCTCTGATACCTTCCAGAGAGGAAGGACTGGAACCACTGCAATACAGTGCCTCCCAAGCCCAACCCCTCCAGACGGTCCAGGAGGATACCGTGGTCAACGGTATCAAAAGCCGCTGAGAGATCGAGGAGGACTAGAAAGGAGCATTCGCCCCTATCCAAAGCCCTCCTCATATCATCCACCAAGGCGACCAAGGCCGTATACTACGCTATACTCAACGTAAACGACGTAGAGCTGGGGAACCTGGAAGTCCAGCGAGCGCCTTAGTTGGCACTTGCCAGAGGCTCGGCTCGCACAGCGGGAGCGCTCACTGAGCGCACCGCGAGTCCGGTGCCAGGCTGAGCATCCATCCCTACCTGGCATAGAGAGAGTGTGTTGTGCAGTTAAACTAGGATTTGTTGTTCAAAGCAAGAGAGAGTTGTGTGTCCCTATGTGACTTTTTTTTGTGGAAAGGCAGGATATAAATGTCATAATAAATGGATAAACACTGTCTCAAGAACCACCAGCTCCAGAGTTCCTTATGCACAGGCAGGGGGCAGGGACAGCTGTAGGAGGGCCTGTTACGACAGATAATTCTGGGCGCTAGATTCCCTCTAACCCCACACTCTTACGAAAGGTTTAGGATCTTTGGCTGGGGTAAAACCTGCGCTGCTAGGGTGGAAAGTGTGCGCTTTGCTCCTTTTATACTTAAACAAACCTACACACACACACATAGACTCTAGAAACAAAAGGGTGGTTTTATTGAAGAAGAATACAGAGTAGGTACAGCGTCTTACTTGTTGGTAAAGCAAACCTAGTGATGTCAGGCAGCAAAATATCCTTACGCTATGGTTCAAACACCCTGTATTCTGGAGAGGAGAAAGAGTCCCTTTTGCCCTGACAAGCCTGAATAGGAAAGGGGGGGGAGAGAGAGAGTCCCTCCTAGAAGGATAGAAAAGCAAAGTCCCAGCTACTACCTGTCTGCTGTGATGAGGTTCCAGCTGTAGCCCTGCAGTCCACGTTCCAAGGTGACCCCCTCAGCTCTTTCTCCGGCCCCACCTTGCTAAAACATATTGGTTCTTATAGTCTCTTTCCCGCCTTTTTGGAGGGAATGAGAGCAGTGGGGGTGGTCTTTGCCCCACAGATGTCTTCCAACCCTGCTAACGACCTTATTCTTTGTATTTTGATAGCTCTTGATGGGTGTACAAAGGTTTGGGTCTTCCTGCTGATGGGACTGTTTTTGGAGTAAGCTTCTGGTGGTATTCGCCCAGTGGGGGGGGGGAGCCATATCTTTTCAGGAGAAATCTTCCTGTGTTTTAGGCGATATGCAATATTCAGGTCTTAATCAATGCAAGCCTGCCACTCATTTGCCTATGCATGCCTCTAGGCTTCACTCACTCTTCCATTCAAGCCTTCAGTCATGACCTTTTGCCTTCTGCCCTGCTGGGGAGGTGGGCAGGCTGCTTCTTTTCTCTTGAACCCTTGCTTACCCAACGCTTCTTATGAGGGCTGTGGACTTCCTTTTGGAGGTGTAGTCCTAACCAAATGATCAGAACTATATCTCATCTTAACAGTCCCCCCGTTGGTAGCTTGGTATTCGGAGAATATGAAGCTACCACCTCTTTAATTGGCACCGGGCATTCATTCGCTGCTCCAGCCTCTGGAACTTTCGTGTCAACCTTTTCATCCATACAAACATACCTAGGGTTGCAATGAAAAGACAGCTTTGCACTATGGCCATGATTACGATTGGGTGGAGCAAGATTGCCCACACTCCTGCCAAATTTGGGGACCACCCCTCTAGTGAACTCCACCAGCTCTTTGCTCCTGCTTGCCTCACTGAGGCTGCAATTTTCTTGATTTCCTGATTGTCATGGTGAACTTCTAGAACTGCTTGCTCTCCTAGTTCCTTAACCATGTCTAGTTCTTTTTGCAGTGTTGGGTGGGCTAGCAATCCCTGTAGGTCTTGCAAGCCATAACCTAAGGAAATGGGTGTGAGGGTAGGGTAAAGCCCTACCTGTTCCTTAATCATTTGCACTGTCTATACTTGCACACTAAATTCAAAATCACAACCTACTATTGTACTTATGCTACAAAAACACCTATTTACATATCTAACCATTGGTTGAATGAACTGCTTGTTGATTATCACATATGCACAACTTGTCCTGATACACACACACCCTTGTCCGGTGTATATGACAGCTGAACTAGACTCTTTCTTGAGCATAAATGAACAGTAGGATGTATTTCTTGCCCCATAGGAAAAGCAGTTGCGTGGAGTCTCAAAGGTTTGGCCCTCACATACAAAGCCTAACCCTGGGTGATGCTGACACCCTCTGACATTTATGGTCTCCCAAACTCCCGCCCTGAGGCGTGCCCAGTGTTGTTCTTCTTGCGCATACATGACCATACCTTTACTGATTGGGATACCCAAGGGAACAAGTGGAAAAACTCTCATGGTTTCCCTGGCTTCTACAGTGGCTAGGAACAGTGTGAGTTCCTCGCCTTCTCTGTCATACGTGGCATTCCTTAGCTCCCACCATTTGTCTAGCTCTTGCTCTCCTTTGGACATGTAGGGAGCAATTACATTTTTGACCTCTTGGGGGAGTACCTGGTTAATGGCCATGTGAATTAGAGACATTGTTAGCTGATGGGCTAGTCCCTGAGCCTGCATGCATGACATTGCTAAAGAGACATTTTGTTGCAAAGACATGACAGTATTTACAATCTTAAAATTGTCCTTTTCTATCACCCTTTCCCACAATGGGAGGATTGCAGAAATGACCTGAGGCACTTCTACAGTGTGTGCCAGTGCCCTGGTGATGGGCTCTGCCAGTTCTTCAATTCGCTCGGTGGCATACATCAGTTTATTGTCCACAATCTCAATGTCTCCTGCATCTAAGAAGCCTACGCCTAAGCTTAATGCTTCTCTGACACTCCTGGTGTTCCTGGTTCTCCCAAACCTCCCTTGCCATAAGTCTTCCCATTTTCCCCATCCCTGCTGACTCGTGGTCAGGTATGGTGCGCATTGTGGAAACTCCTGGGAGATATTCAATTTATGGAGTGGTATAATGACCTGTTTCAAGGATCTTTTTGGTTGCCAAATCACTTCTTGGAATTGATTCATTTTTAGCACGTGTGACCCGATTATAGGGTATTCTAACTTGGACAACATTGTCACATTTTTGATTAGGGGATCTATTGCTAGAACCTTCTGCCCAACCCTGAGGGTGTAAGGGCCCGGGGCACTTTGGAAGTCAATAACAGCGTCATAACTCACCGAGCTAAATGGAATATGTTCCCTGTTAGTTCCACAATGCCTCTCATCTAACATCAAACCCCAGTCCAAAATGCCTTGGCTTTTCAGCTTCTCCACAGACACGTGGCCTTTAAAATGCTTCTAGTTCTGGAAAGATCTCCGGTAAACTTGCCCAGTGGAGGCCGTTAGAGTGAGCAGGATTTCTTCGCCTTTCTGCCTCTCTTTTTCGCTGACCACCATGATTTGGAAGTGGACTGGTGAACCTACTGCCCAAGTGACCGCAGTGACGGTGACTAAGATGATGTGACAGACGGGCTCTCTGGAAACATCCACTCCTTGGCTGGTGTTGAAAAGGGGTGCACATTGCAACTGTGCCCTGGAGCTCTTGTGGTCGCCAGTAAAGCAGAAGCTGGTTTGGATCTCCGTCCCCCTGCATGTGCAAGGAATCCCGTGTTCTGCCTCACAAGCTGCATCATGCTGCACATTCACCCGGAAGGAGGATTTTAATGCCTTTCTTCGGACTTGTTCCCGGATCAGGTCGGTCAGAGTGCACGCCATGTCAATTTCTGGCCGTGCCACCTCATGGCACCTCCACCTGTTGATGACTTCCCAATCGCCCATGACTCCTCGCACGATTCCCCACAGAACTAGGGTCTTCCACATGTTGGCTGGATAGGGTAAAGAGAGAGAAACTGTGAAGTCCTAACCCTCCCCCACCCGCCTAGTTTGGCGATGCCCAATTATTTCTAATCACACACAACATACAAAGACACACATAGACTTCCTGCCCAGATCTTTTTGTGGTTTTCTTCTCTGTGCACTTGCAATCTGAGGCTTGAGTCATTCTGTGAACACCAGGAGAGAGAATGCCCATTTACTGCTCAGTTGCTGTGCTCAGATCCACTGCACCTGCATCTGGAGGCTTTCCTTTCCATTCTTTTAACTGGGGGCAGTGAAAGTATTTCTTCCATGCCTTGCCCTTCTTACCTGCTGGGGTCTCAACCTGGTAGACTGCCAGACTGGCTCTGTCTACAATTAAGGCTGGCCTTTCCCACTTTTGCCCTTGCTCATGAATGAACTGAATCAAGTCCCCCCGTACACACCCTGGGACTATCCAGTGGCGAACTTGGTCTGACCTAATGGCCCACCACAATCCGTCTTCCTGCCGGATTTGGTATTTTCCCTTTGAACTTCGGCCTGCTGCTGCTAATGCTTCTACCTCCTTGTCTCCCTTCTGCAGCTCTGCTAGGTCTAGAGTGGTTACACTTGCTCTTCGTGCTTGTGCCCTGGTTGTGAGTGCAGCTATGGGATGATTGGACTCTGCCTCTTTAATCAGCACGCTCTCATTCACGCACCCACACTCTATTTTGTTTTTAGCCCAAACTTCTGGAGACTCCTCTGTCCACGGGTCATCTACCAAGGCTGCCAGAGGCTGAGGTGCCTTGATAGCTGCACACCGGTGTACAGCAGAGACCTCTTGGGGCCTCCCTCAATTTGCCACAAAACACTATTTGCCAAATCTACTACCATAGAGTGTGCATGCAGGAATGGAATTCCTAGAATGCCTTCTCCCCGGTGCAAAGCTCCTGTTACTGTCCCTTTAAATGGTCCTAAAGCTATGGGGATGTCTTGCCAGACTGTAACTTCTTGCAAGGCGCCGCCATATCCCTTGATGCTAATTACAACTTTGGTGTTGGTCCCTTGGTTCACCCAGACTGGATCTAGCACATTGACTGATGCACCTGTGTCTATTAAACATTGGGCTACAGTTCCCGGTTCCCCAATTACAGCCCGAACTGTTGGCCTCCCCCACTGGTCAGGCGTTAGCCTGCAGATGAGACTAGGAGGGGCCAGGGGAACCGGGCCTCCCTAGCAGAGATCCCACTGGATCTCATGCAGTGCCTGAATGGCTTCTTGCTGCTCTGCTGTCCGGGCATGGATTGCTGCTGTGGGGGCTACCCCATTGGCAGGCTCTGGATACGCTGGGGCGGAGGGCACGACTGGAGCTGTGGCTTCCTCCCACCCACCAAGGTTACTCCCCAATTTTTGCCGGACCGCTTCTTTTAACATGCTGGTTGGCTGTTGGTCAAACTGCCTCATGTCTTCCCCAAAGCTTTTTAGCAGTCTCCACAGGACTCCCCGTGGAGAGATTTCTCGGTCTCTGGGCCCATCCCCTGGGCTTCTTAGGACTGGTTCTGTGTAGCCATCCCTTTTGTCCCTCTGCAATATCTGCTCTAGCTGCAGCCTGGCATTTGCCACTGCAGCCTCACCCGGGTAAATAGGCACCTTTCCTGGCAGGCAGCCTCTTCCAACCCCATTTTGCCCTTTCCCTTGGCCTCGGCCCCACTTAGATCCATTCTGTTGCCTGGGCATGCCTCTGTCTGCCCCAGGGACTACTGAAGAATGAGGTCCTTGGTTTGTGTAAGTAAATGCCTGGATTGGCTCTGGAAGCCCTTTCTTTTTGGGGGTTCCCTCTTTCTGGGGGGGCGCGGTTTCCCTTATCCACTCCGAGACTTGCTGGACTGCCTCCTGCAGCTTGGCCCATGTAATCTGTTGGGGGTCTATTCTTCCTATCGCCCTCCTTGTTTGGGTGTTTAGCCCAGTGTAGGCTGCCCCAACAAACTCTCTAGTGTTGTAATCCCATTGCCCCTGTGCTCTGAAAACTCTATTTGCTAGTCTGGCTAGCATTTTCTTTCTGTTTAAATAGACCTCTGGTCCCTCATGGGGTGCCTGAGAGTCCATTAAATACAGTCTGAGGCACGGTGTGCCTGGAAAGAAAGTCTTTATGGCCACCTTCATCCAATCACTGAGATTGGGACCAGTGATCAATCCTACTCCTGCCTCGATACACGTGATGTCATTCTCAGAGGCGCAGTACCGTGCCACTTGGCCTACATCAAAGATGTCAGCAGTGGGGTGCATAGTACTGATTCGAGCAAGCCATGCCAGTACCGTTGCTTTATTGAGTGGACCCAACACCTCAGCCAAAGCTTTTGCCTGAGATGGGGACCACCTCACTGTGTCCTGTACTTCTTCTACTCTAGGTCTACCATTCCCAGAGCCAATTGTAGTCACTGTCTTGCTTATTATTGGAGCTACTGGCATTTCTCCCTTAGCCTCTAGCTCTCTTCCTTCGGGGCTCCCCAGGCGCTGAGCCGGAGGATCTGGCTCTGGGCTTGGCGTGTGGTGGATAAATGCCCTCAACTCGCTAACCTCCGCATCTTGCAAGACGCTTTGGATGGCGACATTGAGCCCTAGCTGAGCTTCTAGCTGCCTTTGAAGCTCTTGGATTTGCTTCTTGCAGTGGTCATGTGTGACCACATGCCTTTGTTTTTGCAACTTCCCTATTAACACCTCAGTGGCTGCCCTAGCCTGGCTTAGATTTTTCATGGCTTCTTCTACTTCACCACTTGCCCTTTGTGCTTGGTGCACAGCCTGGTCTCTTTCCCGCTCCATCTGCCTGAGAGCTGAAGCCCAACGCACCTTGTCTGCTTGTATCTCTTCTTTCTCCCTGATTAACTGTTGGCATTCCAACTTCCACCCTTCTACAAACTGTTTTTGCTGGTCTAACTCCTCCTGCATTGCCTCTACCATTTTTTGGTAGCTGCCACACACATTATGCATTCCCCATAGAATGGCTGCCTTTCTCTGTGATTTGGAAGGCTTGCTTTCTTTAAAATACTCTTCCAACGCTTCATTGAGTGTTTTAAAAGGATTGCTTGTTTTAAAACAATCATCTCCCCATACACATGTTCCTCTTTTGGCAATGTATGCCTCTAATTCTGTCAATTCTCCTCCCTTCTTGAGAAATCTCCTGGCTCCACTCATGGGGGAGGCTATTGAAGTAGCTGCCATTACTTTTCTCTTTGTGGTTACCCCTAGGGAAGAACTCTTTTTGGGGGGTGCTTTGGTCCTGCCCAGGTCTCAGGAGTGGATACGCCTTGATCAGGGGCGATCCCTTGCCCTGCAACCTGCAGCTGCTCCAAATCACCTTCCAAAAGGCACTTGCACTTTGCTTATGCTCAGGAACTCTGCACGTGTTGCTGCGACTTACAAGTCCCACAATGTGATGTTCCTAATTCTCTCAAACACCTCCTACGTTTCTTAGCTCTATGAACTGGCTGCTGGTTTCCTGGGATCACGGGTTGGCCGCCTCCCGCCTCCCAGAAGACCCTGCTGCCACTTGTGAGTGCTGTTTCCCACTACTCCTTTTCTCTCCTGTGCACACTTGGATTTCCCTCAACTCACTGTTCTTCTAGTGATCAAGAGACACGCTCCCAATTGTTCCTTGTCCAACAACCAAGAACAAGTGCCTGGGTTTTGACTACGTGCCCTCCACCCAAAACACACAATACAATCACAAATCCCTGCCCAGGTTTTGGCCCTCGCCCTCCACCTAGAACAGACACAATCCCTGGGTCAGCTCACGCTCGTACCCCAGAACAAACACAAGCTAAGCACTGTGCTCTGGGTCAGCCCACGCTCGTACCCCAAAACAAACAAGCTAAGCACTGCACTCTGGGTCAGCCCACGCTCGTACCCCAGAACAGAATCCCAACTTTTGGATGTTTTGGCCCCTCGCCCTCAACCCAAAGTTGCCTCCCGTGCTTAGAAATAGAAAGGGAAAGCTCCTGACACACTCCCCGCCACAACTGCTACACGCTCCCCAGTGAGGATCTTAAGGACCCGCACTTTGCTGCCTGATCTTAAAAATCCACCACCTTGCTGCCCCGCTTTCTCCACCAATCTGTTACGACAGATAATTCTGGGCGCTAGATTCCCTCTAACCCCACACTCTTACGAAAGGTTTAGGATCTTTGGCTGGGGTAAAACCTGCGCTGCTGGGGTGGAAAGTGTGCGCTTTGCTCCTTTTATACTTAAACAAACCTACACACACACACATAGACTCTAGAAACAAAAGGGTGGTTTTATTGAAGAAGAATACAGAGTAGGTACAGCGTCTTACTTGTTGGTAAAGCAAACCTAGTGATGTCAGGCAGCAAAATATCCTTACGCTATGGTTCAAACACACCCTGTATTCTGGAGAGGAGAAAGAGTCCCTTTTGCCCTGACAAGCCTGAATAGGAAAAGGGGGGGGGGGAGAGAGAGTCCCTCCTAGAAGGATAGAAAAGCAAAGTCCCAGCTACTACCTGTCTGCTGTGATGAGGTTCCAGCTGTAGCCCTGCAGTCCACGTTCCAAGGTGACCCCCTCAGCTCTTTCTCCGGCCCCACCTTGCTAAAACATATTGGTTCTTATAGTCTCTTTCCCGCCTTTTTGGAGGGAATGAGAGCAGTGGGGGTGGTCTTTGCCCCACAGATGTCTTCCAACCCTGCTAACGACCTTATTCTTTGTATTTTGATAGCTCTTGATGGGTGTACAAAGGTTTGGGTCTTCCTGCTGATGGGACTGTTTTTGGAGTAAGCTTCTGGTGGTATTCGCCCAGTGGGGGGGGGGGGAGCCATATCTTTTCAGGAGAAATCTTCCTGTGTTTTAGGCGATATGCAATATTCAGGTCTTAATCAATGCAAGCCTGCCACTCATTTGCCTATGCATGCCTCTAGGCTTCACTCACTCTTCCATTCAAGCCTTCAGTCATGACCTTTTGCCTTCTGCCCTGCTGGGGAGGTGGGCAGGCTGCTTCTTTTCTCTTGAACCCTTGCTTACCCAACGCTTCTTATGAGGGCTGTGGACTTCCTTTTGGAGGTGTAGTCCTAACCAAATGATCAGAACTATATCTCATCTTAACAGGCCAACGCACCATCATATAATCTGGAAATTGATTCCTGGGCTAGTGGGAGCCAATGCTGCTGGTAGGATCTACAAGCCCAAGATATATATGTGGGTAAGGGTACAATCCTACATGTGTTTAGACAGGGGAAAGTCCTACAACTCTCAGCATGCCCCAGCCAGCCAGTATATGTTACTGTTGCTTTAAGAGGAACTGCTGGAGAACCTCAGCCAACATGGCTAATGGCAAGGGATGCTGGGAGCTGTAGGCCAGCAACAACTGGGGACCCAAGGTTGGGAACCAATGCTCTAGCAGGAAGCAACTAATCACATGGCTAGGAGCTGGAGGGAGCTCAGCGTGCCATCTGAGCCTGGCAGAGGCCTGCTAGTGTGAGTTAACCAGTTGATACCTCAGTTAATACACAGTTATATTACATCCATCTTGCCTCAACTGTTGTTTCCTGATCTCATGAGACTACGACCCTGCCTTATCTAGCTATAAATACAAATCCTGAAATCGTACACCTGGGATGGGATCATGATGGCAAGGCCATGTTGCATGTTTGTACTGGGCCTCCAAAAAATGATGCCTGGGCCCTGCATGTAATGTTGAGTTGGAAAAGAAAACCAGACAATCGGCTAGAGGGAGGGGCGAGAAAAGTGGGATGTCCCATTTGGAGGGAATGGCTGATGATGGTGAGCCTGAATAGGTTTTCCTCAGGACCACAGCAGGGGAAGGAGGGCTAAATTCCTCCTCCATGCCTGCTCGGATCCGAATCATTACCATTCCCAATCCCAACCCCAGCCCCGCTCATTTGCAAACCTGCATGTTCTGATACAACGACATAGACACATTTAACATCTGCTTTAGCTTGGCCCTTAGCTGATGACAAACAGCACATCTATCGGGAAAATTACGGGGCAATCCAATCTATGTCCCTGTTTGAGGGCTATTGGGGTATCTTTCCCATGAAAATGTCCTAATGATGTAGAATTTTGTGGCCATGGTCCAAAGGAGTACTTTCTGTATTAAGACTCAATGTTGAATACAGTTGTGTGGAAGGGAGACACATATCAGAAAACATGCATTAATCATGCACTTGGAGCTGAAAGCATCACAACTGCTGGAAGCATGCAAGGTCCCTCAACATATTATGGTACTCCCTGCGAAGATATGCAGTGGGAAAATGGGAACTTATCTTTCCTATAACACATGAAGCAGCACTAAGCAATGGGGCTATTCTGTTTGTGTCAGATAGAATTGTCACTTCATAATTATAAAGCAGCATGCTCCTCCGATATAAATTAACCTTTCTTCTTTGTTTTGCTGAGCTGCAGAAAATTATGGAAATCCATGCCTCACTTGTAATTTTACTTAGCCTTTATACATCTGGGACCTGCAACTAGGGATGGACAAATCAATCTATTGCCAGTCCATTCCCGTTTCGCATGTATTGAATAATAAGTCTATTCTGTCCAATTTCCACATTAGTCTGATATATATATATATATATATATATTCAATAAACAACAACAAAAACCCCTTTCAGTTTACATGTTATGTTAAAGGTTTTCCATGTTTACTCAAGCTCCAAATTGCCAGGAAATTACGGCTGTTCAGGTCCACACTCTTAATGGATGTGTTATTTAGGTAACATGCATATGGTATGTTATTCTATGCTGTGGTTAGTTTCTGCTTCACCACTACTTGGACTTGGTGGCTGTCAGTGGCAAAGTAGTGGACTGAAGTCCCAGATTGTCTGTTCGCTGGAATAGACACATGGAGTCTATGCAACTGAAGGTATCATGCAACTGAAGCACCATTCCACATGACAAGTACCCAACTGGCAACCAATACCATCCACATCGAATGATAGAGTTGGAAGAGTCCTTGAAGGCAATCTAGATCAGCCCCCTGTTCAGTGCAAAAGAAACCACAGGTAAAGCATTCCTCTTTATTCCTCCTGTATATCTCCCACACAGGCTTTTAGTTGGATTTGCAATCCTGAAACAAAAATCCTGTTTAGTAGGATATTATCTCCTCATAGTGCATAATGAGCAAAAGAGCTCAGAGAGGGGGCAAGGGAAGAGAGAGAGTGCCTTACTTTTAAGTACTTTTTCAGTTTATGGCACAGGAAAGATTCACAGTTTGGATTTGATAGGTTACTGAACAGCACTGAATAACTATCTCCAAACTTAGTCAAATGTAAGTCCTATGTAAGGACCGAGGTTAGGGCAGAGCAGCTCTCCATAAAATTGCAATGTTAGTATGTGTCATTGGCCACTTGCTAAAAAGTCTTGCCATTTATGTAAGTAATTGGGCAAGGCAATGTCTATAAAGGATGCTGAACAATTGTACATACTTTAAACAAGTGGTAAGTATTTCTGTTCTAAACTCTCATTGTAACCTTGATCTGCATCATAATGTCACCATCAGGGGAGGGAGGGACACCTTGAGGATTGAGTTTCAGTTTATTAGCCCTCATCCAGTCCATTGTCGCAGCCAGCCACCGATCTACACATCTACAGCCTTACCTGATGAGGATGAAAAGGAGAAATAGAGATTTGGGTCATCAGCATACTGATGACAATGCACTCCAAAACTCCAGATGACCCCTCTCAACAGTTTCATGTAGATGTTAAATAGCTTGGGGGATAAAATTGGCCCCTGAAGAGCCCCATACTGGAGAATCCACAGGGCCAAGACACAGCCCCCAAACATCACCTTCTGGAGCCAGCCATCTGCATAGAAGTGAAACCAATGTAATTAAGTACCCTCCACTCCCAGCTCAGACAGTCACCCCAGAAGGATACTACAGTGGATGGCATCAAAAGCCACCAATAGAGATGTTACCACGAATATCGGGGGTTGAAATGAGGCCAAAATTGGCCCCACTTGTGCCCCCCTGATATTCGCAGGCCTTACCTGGCCGCCCTGCTCACCCTTCCACTTAAGCCGCTGCGCCGCCATGCGGCCGCGCGGGGGTCCCGTCGCATCATTTCCAGCCACCAGGAAGTGATGCGACGGGACCCTGCGCCGACACGATGGAACCGCATTTTTGGTGTAGAAACCAGGGCAACATGGCTAGTGATGTTAATCGAGCCTTACCTGGGCTCGAGGCTTTCCGCGGCTCATCCTTCCGTGGTGGCGGCGGCCAGATCTCGCTCTTCTGAGCGGCGCGTAGTGTTCTCCGCGCCGCTCGAACCGCTGCCACTGCTCAAGCCACCACCAGAGCCGCCACCGCCACCGGAGCCGCTGCAGCCGCTGCCGGAGCTGCTGCCGCATCACATCCTGCTGCTCCAGCGCGCTGGACCCCTGCACTATGTTTTTGGCGGGGGGAACCAGGGCAACAGGGCTTAAACAGCCGGAAGTGATGCAACGGGACCAGCGCAGGTGGCGCGGGCGGCTCGCTGAGCCAGCAAGGAGGCAGGTAGGCCTGCGCTCACCGGGGAGAGCTGCACACGGGCACGAGCGGCCGAGTTCGGGCCTCACTCGTGCCCGCGTGGGCAAAAGTAACATCACTAACATTGACTTAAAATGGCCATTTTAAGCCATGTTGCCCTGGTTTCTACGCCAAAAACATGGCGCAGGGTCCCGTCGCATCACTTCCAGCCAGCCGGAAATGACGTTACAGGACCCTGCACTGCCGGTGTGGCTGCCCGAGCAGCGCAGAGAGCGGGCGGAGAATCGCTCTGCGCCGTGGAGAATACGGGCTTCGGCGGGGGGGGCAAGGTACAACCCCTATCTTTAGCCACCAACAAATCAAGTAGAACCAACAGGGTCACACTCCTCCTGTCTTTCTCCCAACACAGGTCATCAGACAGTGCCAGAACCCAGCCTGAACCCCCTACTGAACTGGGATCCAGATATTCAGTCTTATCCAAGAGCAACTGGAGCTGATCAGCAACCACCCGCCCATGGCCCTTGTCCAGGAAAGGAACATTCACCACTGGCCTTAAGTTCTTAAGATCCTCAGAGTCTAGGGAGGATTTCTTCTGGAGTGGTCTCTTTCAGGAAGCTCATGTTTTGTGGTTGGTAGACTGTAAATAAAACTATTCAATTCAGGAAGCTCAGGACCACTCCCTCTCACTCCCTCTCATAAGGAGACCAAATACTACAAAGTGTGTATGAATTTCAAAGGAATAGATTACCAAGAAAACATTTACAAAGGATGCAGGTTTGGTTGTCTGGATGATGAATACACAACAGGTGAGTAGAGCTCCTTTCTTGCTCTTAAATCTTACAAAGAAATGTGACTTTTCTTACTTTTCTTTCTGTGTTCTTCTCAGAGACCTGTAGATTTATTCTTAAAGTAATCACAGAATAATTAGATCATGAAAGCACTTACACAAGATTATCTCCTCCTCTGTTTCCTTTAATATTTTACTGGGAATCACCATGGGTAACATAGAAAACAGGTAACTGAATTTAGTTGCGATTAGCATTTTGACAGCTTCTGAACTCTTCCCCCATAGTGACAAAATCTAATTTCCCACACCAACAGCTATACTCCTTTGAAATTGAGTAATAAATGGCATAATATAGTCCTAAACCACAGAGATCTAAATGCAAGATGGCTCAAGAGATAAAAGTAGGCATCATCACCCCACTGAAACTGAAACTGAAACTGGGAAAGATGTTCTATTGATTTATTATTAATATCTATATGCCACCACAAATATCACCAAGGCAGTGTACAACAATTCAAATAAAAACAATAATACATGAAAACATTTTTTAAAGAACCATATTAAAACAATGGTGCCGAAACATCATTAAAACCATTATTCACAATTTAAAAGGCCAAATTAAAAAGAGGTGTCTTAACTCCTTTCTGAAAGGTTGAGAGAATGGAGACTAATCTTAGGTTAAGACAGACACCTTGAATTGAGCATGAAAAACAATTGACAACCAGTGCATATAGGGGCTTGATCACAGTCCTGTGCACCAGTTAGTAGCCTAGCTGCTGCATTTTGCAACGACCAAAGCTTCCAGATGCCATTCATGTCTTCTGGTGTCCTCTCGTGTCTCACCTTGACATGACCAGGCTCCTATGCTCAGGCTACTCACCAGAGAAGTAGTAGTGTTGCCACAGCAAAGGAA